>OW121798.1:11585000-11630000 GCA_933228885.1 Leistus spinibarbis
TTTAGTTTTAGTTTTAGTTTTAGTTTTAGTTTTAGTTTTAGTTTTAGTTTTAGTTTTAGTTTTAGTTTTAGTTTTAGTTTTAGTTTTAGTTTTAGTTTTAGTTTTAGTTTTAGTTTTAGTTTTAGTTTTAGTTTTAGTTTTAGTTTTAGTTTTAGTTTTAGTTTTAGTTTTAGTTTTAGTTTTAGTTTTAGTTTTAGTTTTAGTTTTAGTTTTAGTTTTAGTTTTAGTTTTAGTTTTAGTTTTAGTTTTAGTTTTAGTTTTAGTTTTAGTTTTAGTTTTAGTTTTAGTTTTAGTTTTAGTTTTAGTTTTAGTTTTAGTTTTAGTTTTAGTTTTAGTTTTAGTTTTAGTTTTAGTTTTAGTTTTAGTTTTAGTTTTAGTTTTAGTTTTAGTTTTAGTTTTAGTTTTAGTTTTAGTTTTAGTTTTAGTTTTAGTTTTAGTTTTAGTTTTAGTTTTAGTTTTAGTTTTAGTTTTAGTTTTAGTTTTAGTTTTAGTTTTAGTTTTAGTTTTAGTTTTAGTTTTAGTTTTAGTTTTAGTTTTAGTTTTAGTTTTAGTTTTAGTTTTAGTTTTAGTTTTAGTTTTAGTTTTAGTTTTAGTTTTAGTTTTAGTTTTAGTTTTAGTTTTAGTTTTAGTTTTAGTTTTAGTTTTAGTTTTAGTTTTAGTTTTAGTTTTAGTTTTAGTTTTAGTTTTAGTTTTAGTTTTAGTTTTAGTTTTAGTTTTAGTTTTAGTTTTAGTTTTAGTTTTAGTTTTAGTTTTAGTTTTAGTTTTAGTTTTAGTTTTAGTTTTAGTTTTAGTTTTAGTTTTAGTTTTAGTTTTAGTTTTAGTTTTAGTTTTAGTTTTAGTTTTAGTTTTAGTTTTAGTTTTAGTTTTAGTTTTAGTTTTAGTTTTAGTTTTAGTTTTAGTTTTAGTTTTAGTTTTAGTTTTAGTTTTAGTTTTAGTTTTAGTTTTAGTTTTAGTTTTAGTTTTAGTTTTAGTTTTAGTTTTAGTTTTAGTTTTAGTTTTAGTTTTAGTTTTAGTTTTAGTTTTAGTTTTAGTTTTAGTTTTAGTTTTAGTTTTAGTTTTAGTTTTAGTTTTAGTTTTAGTTTTAGTTTTAGTTTTAGTTTTAGTTTTAGTTTTAGTTTTAGTTTTAGTTTTAGTTTTAGTTTTAGTTTTAGTTTTAGTTTTAGTTTTAGTTTTAGTTTTAGTTTTAGTTTTAGTTTTAGTTTTAGTTTTAGTTTTAGTTTTAGTTTTAGTTTTAGTTTTAGTTTTAGTTTTAGTTTTAGTTTTAGTTTTAGTTTTAGTTTTAGTTTTAGTTTTAGTTTTAGTTTTAGTTTTAGTTTTAGTTTTAGTTTTAGTTTTAGTTTTAGTTTTAGTTTTAGTTTTAGTTTTAGTTTTAGTTTTAGTTTTAGTTTTAGTTTTAGTTTTAGTTTTAGTTTTAGTTTTAGTTTTAGTTTTAGTTTTAGTTTTAGTTTTAGTTTTAGTTTTAGTTTTAGTTTTAGTTTTAGTTTTAGTTTTTAGTTTTAGTTTTAGTTTTAGTTTTAGTTTTAGTTTTAGTTTTAGTTTTAGTTTTAGTTTTAGTTTTAGTTTTAGTTTTAGTTTTAGTTTTAGTTTTAGTTTTAGTTTTAGTTTTAGTTTTAGTTTTAGTTTTAGTTTTAGTTTTAGTTTTAGTTTTAGTTTTAGTTTTAGTTTTAGTTTTAGTTTTAGTTTTAGTTTTAGTTTTAGTTTTAGTTTTAGTTTTAGTTTTAGTTTTAGTTTTAGTTTTAGTTTTAGTTTTAGTTTTAGTTTTAGTTTTAGTTTTAGTTTTAGTTTTAGTTTTAGTTTTAGTTTTAGTTTTAGTTTTAGTTTTAGTTTTAGTTTTAGTTTTAGTTTTAGTTTTAGTTTTAGTTTTAGTTTTAGTTTTAGTTTTAGTTTTAGTTTTAGTTTTAGTTTTAGTTTTAGTTTTAGTTTTAGTTTTAGTTTTAGTTTTAGTTTTAGTTTTAGTTTTAGTTTTAGTTTTAGTTTTAGTTTTAGTTTTAGTTTTAGTTTTAGTTTTAGTTTTAGTTTTAGTTTTAGTTTTAGTTTTAGTTTTAGTTTTAGTTTTAGTTTTAGTTTTAGTTTTAGTTTTAGTTTTAGTTTTAGTTTTAGTTTTAGTTTTAGTTTTAGTTTTAGTTTTAGTTTTAGTTTTAGTTTTAGTTTTAGTTTTAGTTTTAGTTTTAGTTTTAGTTTTAGTTTTAGTTTTAGTTTTAGTTTTAGTTTTAGTTTTAGTTTTAGTTTTAGTTTTAGTTTTAGTTTTAGTTTTAGTTTTAGTTTTAGTTTTAGTTTTAGTTTTAGTTTTAGTTTTAGTTTTAGTTTTAGTTTTAGTTTTAGTTTTAGTTTTAGTTTTAGTTTTAGTTTTAGTTTTAGTTTTAGTTTTAGTTTTAGTTTTAGTTTTAGTTTTAGTTTTAGTTTTAGTTTTAGTTTTAGTTTTAGTTTTAGTTTTAGTTTTAGTTTTAGTTTTAGTTTTAGTTTTAGTTTTAGTTTTAGTTTTAGTTTTAGTTTTAGTTTTAGTTTTAGTTTTAGTTTTAGTTTTAGTTTTAGTTTTAGTTTTAGTTTTAGTTTTAGTTTTAGTTTTAGTTTTAGTTTTAGTTTTAGTTTTAGTTTTAGTTTTAGTTTTAGTTTTAGTTTTAGTTTTAGTTTTAGTTTTAGTTTTAGTTTTAGTTTTAGTTTTAGTTTTAGTTTTAGTTTTAGTTTTAGTTTTAGTTTTAGTTTTAGTTTTAGTTTTAGTTTTAGTTTTAGTTTTAGTTTTAGTTTTAGTTTTAGTTTTAGTTTTAGTTTTAGTTTTAGTTTTAGTTTTAGTTTTAGTTTTAGTTTTAGTTTTAGTTTTAGTTTTAGTTTTAGTTTTAGTTTTAGTTTTAGTTTTAGTTTTAGTTTTAGTTTTAGTTTTAGTTTTAGTTTTAGTTTTAGTTTTAGTTTTAGTTTTAGTTTTAGTTTTAGTTTTAGTTTTAGTTTTAGTTTTAGTTTTAGTTTTAGTTTTAGTTTTAGTTTTAGTTTTAGTTTTAGTTTTAGTTTTAGTTTTAGTTTTAGTTTTAGTTTTAGTTTTAGTTTTAGTTTTAGTTTTAGTTTTAGTTTTAGTTTTAGTTTTAGTTTTAGTTTTAGTTTTAGTTTTAGTTTTAGTTTTAGTTTTAGTTTTAGTTTTAGTTTTAGTTTTAGTTTTAGTTTTAGTTTTAGTTTTAGTTTTAGTTTTAGTTTTAGTTTTAGTTTTAGTTTTAGTTTTAGTTTTAGTTTTAGTTTTAGTTTTAGTTTTAGTTTTAGTTTTAGTTTTAGTTTTAGTTTTAGTTTTAGTTTTAGTTTTAGTTTTAGTTTTAGTTTTAGTTTTAGTTTTAGTTTTAGTTTTAGTTTTAGTTTTAGTTTTAGTTTTAGTTTTAGTTTTAGTTTTAGTTTTAGTTTTAGTTTTAGTTTTAGTTTTAGTTTTAGTTTTAGTTTTAGTTTTAGTTTTAGTTTTAGTTTTAGTTTTAGTTTTAGTTTTAGTTTTAGTTTTAGTTTTAGTTTTAGTTTTAGTTTTAGTTTTAGTTTTAGTTTTAGTTTTAGTTTTAGTTTTAGTTTTAGTTTTAGTTTTAGTTTTAGTTTTAGTTTTAGTTTTAGTTTTAGTTTTAGTTTTAGTTTTAGTTTTAGTTTTAGTTTTAGTTTTAGTTTTAGTTTTAGTTTTAGTTTTAGTTTTAGTTTTAGTTTTAGTTTTAGTTTTAGTTTTAGTTTTAGTTTTAGTTTTAGTTTTAGTTTTAGTTTTAGTTTTAGTTTTAGTTTTAGTTTTAGTTTTAGTTTTAGTTTTAGTTTTAGTTTTAGTTTTAGTTTTAGTTTTAGTTTTAGTTTTAGTTTTAGTTTTAGTTTTAGTTTTAGTTTTAGTTTTAGTTTTAGTTTTAGTTTTAGTTTTAGTTTTAGTTTTAGTTTTAGTTTTAGTTTTAGTTTTAGTTTTAGTTTTAGTTTTAGTTTTAGTTTTAGTTTTAGTTTTAGTTTTAGTTTTAGTTTTAGTTTTAGTTTTAGTTTTAGTTTTAGTTTTAGTTTTAGTTTTAGTTTTAGTTTTAGTTTTAGTTTTAGTTTTAGTTTTAGTTTTAGTTTTAGTTTTAGTTTTAGTTTTAGTTTTAGTTTTAGTTTTAGTTTTAGTTTTAGTTTTAGTTTTAGTTTTAGTTTTAGTTTTAGTTTTAGTTTTAGTTTTAGTTTTAGTTTTAGTTTTAGTTTTAGTTTTAGTTTTAGTTTTAGTTTTAGTTTTAGTTTTAGTTTTAGTTTTAGTTTTAGTTTTAGTTTTAGTTTTAGTTTTAGTTTTAGTTTTAGTTTTAGTTTTAGTTTTAGTTTTAGTTTTAGTTTTAGTTTTAGTTTTAGTTTTAGTTTTAGTTTTAGTTTTAGTTTTAGTTTTAGTTTTAGTTTTAGTTTTAGTTTTAGTTTTAGTTTTAGTTTTAGTTTTAGTTTTAGTTTTAGTTTTAGTTTTAGTTTTAGTTTTAGTTTTAGTTTTAGTTTTAGTTTTAGTTTTAGTTTTAGTTTTAGTTTTAGTTTTAGTTTTAGTTTTAGTTTTAGTTTTAGTTTTAGTTTTAGTTTTAGTTTTAGTTTTAGTTTTAGTTTTAGTTTTAGTTTTAGTTTTAGTTTTAGTTTTAGTTTTAGTTTTAGTTTTAGTTTTAGTTTTAGTTTTAGTTTTAGTTTTAGTTTTAGTTTTAGTTTTAGTTTTAGTTTTAGTTTTAGTTTTAGTTTTAGTTTTAGTTTTAGTTTTAGTTTTAGTTTTAGTTTTAGTTTTAGTTTTAGTTTTAGTTTTAGTTTTAGTTTTAGTTTTAGTTTTAGTTTTAGTTTTAGTTTTAGTTTTAGTTTTAGTTTTAGTTTTAGTTTTAGTTTTAGTTTTAGTTTTAGTTTTAGTTTTAGTTTTAGTTTTAGTTTTAGTTTTAGTTTTAGTTTTAGTTTTAGTTTTAGTTTTAGTTTTAGTTTTAGTTTTAGTTTTAGTTTTAGTTTTAGTTTTAGTTTTAGTTTTAGTTTTAGTTTTAGTTTTAGTTTTAGTTTTAGTTTTAGTTTTAGTTTTAGTTTTAGTTTTAGTTTTAGTTTTAGTTTTAGTTTTAGTTTTAGTTTTAGTTTTAGTTTTAGTTTTAGTTTTAGTTTTAGTTTTAGTTTTAGTTTTAGTTTTAGTTTTAGTTTTAGTTTTAGTTTTAGTTTTAGTTTTAGTTTTAGTTTTAGTTTTAGTTTTAGTTTTAGTTTTAGTTTTAGTTTTAGTTTTAGTTTTAGTTTTAGTTTTAGTTTTAGTTTTAGTTTTAGTTTTAGTTTTAGTTTTAGTTTTAGTTTTAGTTTTAGTTTTAGTTTTAGTTTTAGTTTTAGTTTTAGTTTTAGTTTTAGTTTTAGTTTTAGTTTTAGTTTTAGTTTTAGTTTTAGTTTTAGTTTTAGTTTTAGTTTTAGTTTTAGTTTTAGTTTTAGTTTTAGTTTTAGTTTTAGTTTTAGTTTTAGTTTTAGTTTTAGTTTTAGTTTTAGTTTTAGTTTTAGTTTTAGTTTTAGTTTTAGTTTTAGTTTTAGTTTTAGTTTTAGTTTTAGTTTTAGTTTTAGTTTTAGTTTTAGTTTTAGTTTTAGTTTTAGTTTTAGTTTTAGTTTTAGTTTTAGTTTTAGTTTTAGTTTTAGTTTTAGTTTTAGTTTTAGTTTTAGTTTTAGTTTTAGTTTTAGTTTTAGTTTTAGTTTTAGTTTTAGTTTTAGTTTTAGTTTTAGTTTTAGTTTTAGTTTTAGTTTTAGTTTTAGTTTTAGTTTTAGTTTTAGTTTTAGTTTTAGTTTTAGTTTTAGTTTTAGTTTTAGTTTTAGTTTTAGTTTTAGTTTTAGTTTTAGTTTTAGTTTTAGTTTTAGTTTTAGTTTTAGTTTTAGTTTTAGTTTTAGTTTTAGTTTTAGTTTTAGTTTTAGTTTTAGTTTTAGTTTTATAACAGTAGCGTGGCCTGGAGTGATTTTCTAACTAAAAACGTGGTAGCGTTTGCTTAAGGCACAATAACTAGGATCGACAGGTAGTGGTTCAATCAACGAATATATCGGTTTGCGAGCGTAGATTAATTATTATAATTGTTTGACTGTAATGACTTCACATATCAGTAAAAATAAAGTCAAGTGAATGTCCCACACAAATACAAATAAAAATACAAGAAAGTAAAACCTTATATCTACTTACATGATTTACACAGATTCTATATAAAGTTCAACAAGTGCGTACAGCTATATGACACAGATGATAGAGAGCGTTTTTTAGTCGCTTCTACAGTTTTGATGAGAGGGTGGTTTCCCCCTCTCTAAAATATTTACCAAAAAAACTCGGCATTCCGTTGCATTGGTCAGTCTTGCATATCGCAAACCCCTTACTCCTCTCCACCCTACAAGGGAAAAGATCCCTAAAAAAAATGTACAACTTTCTCTTGCAGGTACAGAGATCTCTGTGCTCGATCACAACAATGACCAATGCAACGTCCGCTTAAAAAACATTCGGTCGGATAGTAATTCTAACACTCAGAACTACTACCCGACCTGAAAACATAAAATTAACTTAAAATTAAGACGCGATACCACACATAAACAATTACTGATTCAGTCCGACTGCTACAACTCCTCCCACCTTCGATACAACTCACAAACCCACTGTGGATTGTGACGTTTCCTCACTAACTTCCCCTTGGTGTTGTTAGTACTTCCATCTTCCGCGTTACTTCGCTGATGCACGTATAGTCACCTATCAGGTAGTATAACTCACGTCCATCAGCTAGTGATCCACCCCTCACTTGCCGTTGAGTCCGACGATCTGGCCCGTCAATGCCCTGCGATTCACGCAGAAATTCCGACGATCTGGCTCGCCTCTGCCGTGCATTTATGCAGTCTGCACAAAACTGTGACATCACGGTCACACGAATCGAGATCCTTGATCGATCCGTACATTAGGAAAGGTCCGTTTTTCCTTAGTTTGCTTGAAAATCCAAGGTGGTGGAAGTACATCTGGAAGAAGGGTTTATGTCTCGGGTGCTCTTGGAATCCATTTGCAGCCGAAACTAAAACAACAACTGAAGATGGCAGCATCGACGTCTTAACCCAATAAAGTTCTGAAGGAACTTTACAAAAATAAAACTTGCAAAATGTAATATATATATTTTTTTTTAATTAACTCGCTCTTATAGTATTGTTTCTTAATTAAATAATTATAACTAATCACCGCGGATTTAGGTTGTTTCCCTAATCGAACCAATCAATTCATGATCCTAACTACCTAAAACTTCGGTTGACTACCAGTGGACAGGAGTGTCAAATTCCTGAATCTATACATACAATTATGATCCTGGCATCCGATTTTTAATTTAACTGGACTTTACATTAAAGGTTGAAATAAAAGAAATAAAACAAAACGAAATCACCGGTGTTTTAGGTTACCGTTTTCTGCAAAAACAATACAAATAAACTAAATTCTGAACAACCTAAAACACCAGTTGGCTACCACTGGATAGGAGCGCCAAATTCCTAGGTCAACACAATTTTTACGACCCTGGCATCCGTATTTAATGAAATCAACTGAATCTAAATCTAAATGTTAAAATTTATATCAATTTTTTTTTTTTTTTAAATTAAAATGTCTCTAACCTAGACGGCAATTTTACTTTTGGTATATCTTCCTTAATTAGTACAATTGGATGTTCAAGACTTTCTTCGGTAGCTTGTGGCACATAACGTATCACAGGCGAATTCCTGCGTTTACATCTATATTTATAAATTACTATTCCTGCAACTCCTAATATGGCAATCAAACTGAGTGATACACAACTGTAATTTTTTATAGAGTTTCTAAATTTTTGTTGTTTTAATTCCCGTATATGCTGATGCCATGTGTCTATTGACATTCCCTCTTTTAACGATGTCGCATCAATGGTTTTTAAAAGCTCCTCAACTTCGTCTTTCGTAGAACTATTATTTTCAACTTTAATTGTTGCATCAATGCTCGCACTAATCGGTGGTATAACTATATTTCTACTTTGTGATGTGATTGTTGACGTAGTTGTTGTATGCGGCATTAGCAAATAGTTAGGGCCGTGAACAATACAAGAAGCTGGTATGTTTATAATACCAGTCCCTGTAATTGTTCTTGATGTTACATTAAATTTATTTTTATTTAAATTATCTGGACAATTATAAGTTAATCGGTCTTCATGAACGCTGTATATCCAAGAATTACTATTTCGCGCTCGATATAAAATTGACTTGTTTTCTTGAATAACAATATATTTACAAAGACTAGCAACTTGCTTTGTATTTCCGGTGTAGAGTGCAGAAAGACATGAAACGTCTGTAATTTTACGCACAGGTTTCGACGGAGGGCATACTCTTACGATACCGTCACGACATTTTATCAAATCATCCGTATTTAATTCTAAATAATATTGTCCGTCACCCGAAACGGCGAAATAAGAAAACTCTGACACTACAAATGATTTTACTGTTTCAATTTCATAAGGCAGTGGAAGTGCTCTATACAAAGTAAAATAGCGACCCGGCGCTTTAAGCGGTATTTCAACAAAAATTCTAAGTACATTTATAAAGTACGAGGCACGCACTACAGCAACATCGTAATATAGATATATATCTTTGTCGAAGAAATTCGTCATCAAAGATAAACCAGCTGGAAGGTTATCTTGCACTGCTTTAAGAGCTTTTAGTAGCAACGTTGGACTGATAAATATTGGGCTGAGCTTGTTTAACGCCGTTGTTTCTAATGCATTTCCCAAATCGGACACACTCTCCTTAAGGTCATTTAAAATATACTCTACAGTACGCAAAGCTGAATTTAAATTGATTGAGTTTAATAATTTTGTTTCCAAAATGTGCTCAGTTTCCGTTAATGACTTTTTGAGGAGATGCGCAATTTTTGCATTTAAAGTTTCTACAATAGTTTTCATTTTTTCTACTTTATCATTAATAATTTTGTTATTGTCGTTTAAATTTCTGACAATCGTAACTTGCTCGTTTACAATATTAATAACACCATCGGAGGTTGCAGATAAATTACCAATTTTATCATTTATCGAATCTAAGTCGCTACTATCGAGTGTTCCGAACACGAACTTTAGAGCGCGTCCGCCAAGATTTATCAATCCACGCTTCGTGCGCGAATTTTCATAAGGTGCAACCGTTTTAAGAATATCATGCAATTTGAGTTTTAATTTTGCTACATCTTTTATTAGCATATTTGTCTCTTTACTCACAATTTCATGGAGACTGAACATCAGTTTAGGCTCGAGATCTTCGTTAATATCAGTATCTATCCTTGTGATGTTGTCTATTAGATAACTGAATTTATCCAAGGCTCGCCGGTATTCTTCCAAGTCGATGTCGGTTGTCAGAATCCATTTGTCTCCCGTTAATAATATTTCCTCTTCCATTACGAAGACTAGTCCTTTATCCAAAACGTCGTTGCCTGGATCAATTGCTCCCGCAATGGTACAAAATGCTAATACAATTGTATAGCCAATCCTTTAAAAATATATTTGTTAAAAGTTTTACAATACTATCAGAATAACCTACAATAACGTTCAATTTATTAATTCCTATACAAATAATATTCTAAATTCTACTATTAGACGTCCACGGTAAATCAGGCGGTGGTCCAGAACTTCGCGTGTGATACCTAAGTGTCGCCGATTCACGTAGTCCATTGATTGGCGCACTTGTATCAGCAACTATTTGCTCATTTCCGTCACTGTTTTCCGATTCACCGAGATTGTTTGTTTCACTTGTGTCTATTTCACTTTCAATGTCTATATCATTTTCTCGTACGCCTACATCATCATCCGAATCACTTTCTTCATGCTCATCCGGATCGTCGTCCGAATCGGTATCGTGCTGAGATTCCGTATCACTCAGTATGATCGCTGATTCGTCTGCGTATTCGTTCAGTAGATTTGGTGGAGTTGGCGGCAAATCGATCAAATCGAATAACTTTTGCGGCGTCTGAAGCAGTTTTGTTATCGGTGTATCTACTCTCTCGGGTTGTTCTGTGATTTCGGACAAACAGGATTTCAATCGGTTCACGTGTACCAACTGTTCCTTTCCTGTCTGTTGATCTTTTATCACAAAATTTACTGGTCCTGTTTGCTTGGTTATGCAATAAGGACCAATCCAAGGTTTACCCAATTTACGAGACAATCCGGGTTTGGTTGTCGAGTCAAATAAATACACAAAATCTCCTACCTTCAAATCTACTGGCGCAGATTTTTTATTGTACTGCTTTTCATTTGTCTCCGCAGACTTTCGAAGTTTCTCTTGGACTTGACGATACGCATCGTGTAACCTGGACATCATCTCCGAAGGGTAATGCTCGCTCACATTATATTTGACTCGCTGTGGTGCAATGACGTCATCGAATGGCATTTCAAAGTCTCGACCGTGCAGCAAGAAGAATGGAGTTTCACCGGTTGCGTTGTGTGTTGAGCTTCTTAGTGCCA
This sequence comes from Leistus spinibarbis, assembly GCA_933228885.1. Lineage (NCBI taxonomy): Eukaryota > Metazoa > Arthropoda > Insecta > Coleoptera > Carabidae > Leistus > Leistus spinibarbis. Next base: position 11,595,407 of record OW121798.1, read on the forward strand.
TAAGGACGTACGGCAACCACATGTCCCAGTCTTGTTGGTCTTTCTGGATATAATGTGAAAGGCAGTCCTTTAATGTCCGGTGGAACCTTTCGAGCCGACCATTGCACATTGGATGATACGCTGTCGTTTGTAACTTCCGAATCTGTAACAATTTACATACCTCGCTAAACATCGCCGACAAAAAGTTGCTACCTTTGTCCGTCAACAGTTGCTTAGGTACTCCGTGTCGCGAGATGATCTCTGTAACAAACGCTTTTGCCACAGTTTCAGCTTTTTGGTCCGGTAGTGCGATGGCTTCAGGATAGCGGGTAAATTCGTCTTGGAACGTAAGTACGTACTTATTACCTCGATTCGAAGTTACCAATGGTCCGACAATGTCCATAGAAGTGCGTTCAAATGGACTTAGTACCTCTTGAAATCGTTGCAATGGAGCCTTTCTAAGGTGCGGTGAGGTTTTCCGTTGACTACATGACACACATTCCCTCACGTAGTTTCGGATTTGTGCTGACATCCCATTCCAGTAAAAATCACGTTTTACTCTTGATAACGTTTTGTCATAGCCCTGGTGTCCTGCTTGCGGTAGATTGTGGCATAACTGAATTATTTTACGCCACATTGATTCCGGAGCCACCAATTTATCGGTTCGCTCACCAGGTGCTCGAAGCTTATAAAGGATGCCATCGTCATCGAAAAAGAACTCATCCGTTTCTTTCGACTCCAATTTCGAAACACGTTTGACTATTTCTGGATCTTTTAGCTGTTCGGAAAGTATATGATTTCGATCCCAAATAGGTTCCAGTTCGTCCGAAACCAGCCCAATTATGATGCGCGAAAGAGCATCCGCATTGGTGTGAACGTTACCTGGGCGGTGAATGACGTCAAAATCGTATTCAGCTAAAGTGAGTGACCAGCGAGATAAACGCGAACTCGGATCCTTAATATTCATCAGCCATTTTAATGAACGATGATCCGTTATCACTGTGAACTTTCTTCCGTAAACGTAACAACGGAAGAATTTCACAGCCCACACGATTCCTAGACATTCGCGTTCCGTCGGACTATAATTGCGTTCTGCGCTATTCAGAGTCCGGCTTGCATATGCGATTGGATGTTCAAAATCGCCTACTTTTTGACTCAAAACCGCACCTAACGCTATTTGAGACGCATCGGTTGCTACTATAAATGGTATAGAGAAATCAGGATAACGCAGCACAGGCTTCTGCTGAAGTGCTGATTGCAATTTTCTGAATGCTCCTTCCTGTTCTTCACACCATTTAAATGGTTCGTCCTTCTTCGTCAGTAGCGTTAGTGGTTTAGCTGTATCCGAAAATTTTGGAATAAATCGTCGGTAGAATCCAATAAGCCCCAAAAATGCGCGAACACTCTTTAAGTCTTTTGGAACAGGATATTGCTGGATTGCACTAATTTTGGCTGGATCTGGTTTTACCCCCTCTCCCGAAATTATGTGACCCAGATAAGAAGTTTCCCGCAAAGCGAAATGACACTTTTGGGGTTTGAGCTTCAAATCATACTTCCGCATGCGATTAAAGACGTCTCTCACTCGGTGTAAATGTTCAGACATATTATTTCGACTAAACACGATTATGTCATCTAAATAAACGAAACATTTCTCACCTGTGAGTCCACTCAAAACTGCATACATTAGTCTCTGCCATGTACTGGGTGCATTCGCTAGGCCAAATGGCATCCTGTTCCACTCGTAATGTCCCCATGGTGTACTGAATCCCGTTTTCTCTCGATCTTCTTCGGCCACAGATACCTGGTGGTAACCACTAGCAAGATCTAGTGTAGTAAACAAAGTGGCTTGCCCTAGCTGCTCCAAAGTTTCGGTTAGGTTCGGAAGCGGAAAGAAATCCTTCTTCGTTACTTTGTTGAGTTCGCGGAAATCTATGCACAGTCTAACCTTTACACTTCCATCGGCAAGTGTTCTGTTTACTAACACAACAGGCGCTGACCACGGCGATTCGGATTCGGAAATCATCCCATCTTTCAACAATTCTGCAATTTGTTGATTCAGTACGTCTTTCTGGGCATGAGGTACACGATATGGTGCTCTTGCGATCGGATGTACATCTTCTGTGATAATTCGATGTTTCACTTTCGATGTGCATCCTAACGACATTCCACTTGTCATGAATATATCCTTATATTCATGAGTTAGATCCATCACTTGGTTAGCTTCAACAGTAGTTAAATGACTTAAATCGAATAAACTATCTGGTTCGCATTTGGTTACACTAGCTACGATTTCTTTAGACGAGTCATTTAAATTATACTCACCTGTAACAATTGGTTCCTCAACTCCGATGATCGTTTTGCGCGGTACCGTCAGTGCGGTCTGACTCACGTTCATCAGTTTGATTGTTACAGATGGTCCATCAGCTGGTGACACAACTCGGGCAGCAACTACTCCATGTATCTTGATGTCCACAGGTTCAATCAGCACAGCACCACTACGTATCTGCGAGGTCTCTCTCACACTTAAACAAATAACTTCACTCCGCGGCGGTATCTCCAACTTTTCGCTAAGACGCACTACATTCTCAGATGTAGGCTCCAAAGTTGTCCCCACGACGTTATTGTCTTTTGCCGATATCACGTGCGTTGCTCCTGTTGATAAAACCTGTTTCTCGACCACTGCCTGAACCGCTGATATGTCTAATATTGTCTCGCAAACCGTTAATTTATTCAAGTCATAATCGATATTTGCTTTGAATTTCTTCAAAAAATCAATCCCTATAAGTCCATCGGTATGCAAACCGAGACTTTCATCACAAACAATAAATTGATGATTTTTTACTTCTCTTTCAAAACCAATATCGAGATTACTCAATCCAACCACGGGTAATTGCTGACCAGATATCCCTACTATCAATCTAGTTTTTGGTAATGGATCAATTTTTTCTCCCCTAATCCTGCTACTCTTAATTAAACTGACGCTAGCTCCAGTGTCCAATAAAAAGGAACAATATTTATTTCCTATTAATATATTCACAATATTTCCGCTATTGTTACTAGGGATCGCTGGCACTACGTCGGTTATAATTAAAGATTCGCTTAAGCCGTTTCGGTCGGGGTGCTCACCGGCGGCTGATTGTAGTTTAAATTTAAATTCGCTAATTTAACATAACACGCTGATAAACTATGGCCCTTTTTATTGCAACGCGTGCAAGTCGGTACTGTATTTACAACTTGCGTGTTTTCTTGAGCACGTGTTGGTATTTCCATTTTACAATTTCTTGCGATATGGCCTATTGTTTCGCATTTAAAGCACATTCTTTTATCTGCGGGTTTATTATACCTAGCTTGCGGTCTATTCCATTTTTGAGATGGAGCGCTATATTTATTATACTGATTTCCATTATCATTAAAATTTGTATTGTTTCCGTTCGTTTGATTACTTCGTTCATTATTGTCGCTTCTATTAAAATGACTAAAATTTGTATTTTGATTTTTACTTAAATGCTCTACCACTTGATATATAATATCTTGCGTGTCCCGCACGTAGTCTAAACTGCCTAATTGTTTTTCTACTCGTTCGGTTTTCTTTGCCATTTCTACGGCTTCACTAAAAGTTTTAGGGTCACTGAGCAATACAGGTCGACGCAGAACAGGTAACAATCCTTCTACAAACTGATCTAATAACCGTTGATCTAAAATGTTATTTGTAACGGCTTGTGCTGCCGCGTCTGCAGCAGGACTAAACAACTGATTACCTATTATTCTTAACCTGTTTGCAAATGATTCTATAGTTTCATCCGTCCTTTGCACGCATCTATGGAAATTACGTGATATTACACCCGGGGACTCTTTTGGCGCGAAACGTTTTAATAAAGCTAATTTAAACTCGGACCACGTGGTTGCTACACTTATATTCGGGCAATTAGATACAAATAAACGTGCCTCTCCCGCCATGCAAATTTTCGTCATTGCAATTGTGGTGGCTTGCGACCAATTACCGATTCCGCTAATCAGTTCGATCTGCTCTATAAATTGTTTTACCGAAACATCAGTCGGACTACCAGAAAACACGGGGATTCTATTAACTAACCCCATAACGGAGGTTGCAGCGTTCATAGTTTGCAGAGCTTCCACAGTTGCAGCTATTTGCTCGGGATTCATATTATTTTAAAAAATTATAGTACGCGAAAATAATAATTATTCAAAATGCTTGCACTTATACTCAATAAAAACGTGGTGATTCAATTTGTAACAAACCAAAATTGAATATAATACTACAATTGAAACACGTACTTGCCTCTAGTCTGGTTTATACGTACGATCCCGCTGCTTGCCAACAGTTTTATAACAGTAGCGTGGCCTGGAGTGATTTTCTAACTAAAAACGTGGTAGCGTTTGCTTAAGGCACAATAACTAGGATCGACAGGTAGTGGTTCAATCAACGAATATATCGGTTTGCGAGCGTAGATTAATTATTATAATTGTTTGACTGTAATGACTTCACATATCAGTAAAAATAAAGTCAAGTGAATGTCCCACACAAATACAAATAAAAATACAAGAAAGTAAAACCTTATATCTACTTACATGATTTACACAGATTCTATATAAAGTTCAACAAGTGCGTACAGCTATATGACACAGATGATAGAGAGCGTTTTTTAGTCGCTTCTACAGTTTTGATGAGAGGGTGGTTTCCCCCTCTCTAAAATATTTACCAAAAAAACTCGGCATTCCGTTGCATTGGTCAGTCTTGCATATCGCAAACCCCTTACTCCTCTCCACCCTACAAGGGAAAAGATCCCTAAAAAAAATGTACAACTTTCTCTTGCAGGTACAGAGATCTCTGTGCTCGATCACAACAATGACCAATGCAACGTCCGCTTAAAAAACATTCGGTCGGATAGTAATTCTAACACTCAGAACTACTACCCGACCTGAAAACATAAAATTAACTTAAAATTAAGACGCGATACCACACATAAACAATTACTGATTCAGTCCGACTGCTACAGTTTTAGTTTTAGTTTTAGTTTTAGTTTTAGTTTTAGTTTTAGTTTTAGTTTTAGTTTTAGTTTTAGTTTTAGTTTTAGTTTTAGTTTTAGTTTTAGTTTTAGTTTTAGTTTTAGTTTTAGTTTTAGTTTTAGTTTTAGTTTTAGTTTTAGTTTTAGTTTTAGTTTTAGTTTTAGTTTTAGTTTTAGTTTTAGTTTTAGTTTTAGTTTTAGTTTTAGTTTTAGTTTTAGTTTTAGTTTTAGTTTTAGTTTTAGTTTTAGTTTTAGTTTTAGTTTTAGTTTTAGTTTTAGTTTTAGTTTTAGTTTTAGTTTTAGTTTTAGTTTTAGTTTTAGTTTTAGTTTTAGTTTTAGTTTTAGTTTTAGTTTTAGTTTTAGTTTTAGTTTTAGTTTTAGTTTTAGTTTTAGTTTTAGTTTTAGTTTTAGTTTTAGTTTTAGTTTTAGTTTTAGTTTTAGTTTTAGTTTTAGTTTTAGTTTTAGTTTTAGTTTTAGTTTTAGTTTTAGTTTTAGTTTTAGTTTTAGTTTTAGTTTTAGTTTTAGTTTTAGTTTTAGTTTTAGTTTTAGTTTTAGTTTTAGTTTTAGTTTTAGTTTTAGTTTTAGTTTTAGTTTTAGTTTTAGTTTTAGTTTTAGTTTTAGTTTTAGTTTTAGTTTTAGTTTTAGTTTTAGTTTTAGTTTTAGTTTTAGTTTTAGTTTTAGTTTTAGTTTTAGTTTTAGTTTTAGTTTTAGTTTTAGTTTTAGTTTTAGTTTTAGTTTTAGTTTTAGTTTTAGTTTTAGTTTTAGTTTTAGTTTTAGTTTTAGTTTTAGTTTTAGTTTTAGTTTTAGTTTTAGTTTTAGTTTTAGTTTTAGTTTTAGTTTTAGTTTTAGTTTTAGTTTTAGTTTTAGTTTTAGTTTTAGTTTTAGTTTTAGTTTTAGTTTTAGTTTTAGTTTTAGTTTTAGTTTTAGTTTTAGTTTTAGTTTTAGTTTTAGTTTTAGTTTTAGTTTTAGTTTTAGTTTTAGTTTTAGTTTTAGTTTTAGTTTTAGTTTTAGTTTTAGTTTTAGTTTTAGTTTTAGTTTTAGTTTTAGTTTTAGTTTTAGTTTTAGTTTTAGTTTTAGTTTTAGTTTTAGTTTTAGTTTTAGTTTTAGTTTTAGTTTTAGTTTTAGTTTTAGTTTTAGTTTTAGTTTTAGTTTTAGTTTTAGTTTTAGTTTTAGTTTTAGTTTTAGTTTTAGTTTTAGTTTTAGTTTTAGTTTTAGTTTTAGTTTTAGTTTTAGTTTTAGTTTTAGTTTTAGTTTTAGTTTTAGTTTTAGTTTTAGTTTTAGTTTTAGTTTTAGTTTTAGTTTTAGTTTTAGTTTTAGTTTTAGTTTTAGTTTTAGTTTTAGTTTTAGTTTTAGTTTTAGTTTTAGTTTTAGTTTTAGTTTTAGTTTTAGTTTTAGTTTTAGTTTTAGTTTTAGTTTTAGTTTTAGTTTTAGTTTTAGTTTTAGTTTTAGTTTTAGTTTTAGTTTTAGTTTTAGTTTTAGTTTTAGTTTTAGTTTTAGTTTTAGTTTTAGTTTTAGTTTTAGTTTTAGTTTTAGTTTTAGTTTTAGTTTTAGTTTTAGTTTTAGTTTTAGTTTTAGTTTTAGTTTTAGTTTTAGTTTTAGTTTTAGTTTTAGTTTTAGTTTTAGTTTTAGTTTTAGTTTTAGTTTTAGTTTTAGTTTTAGTTTTAGTTTTAGTTTTAGTTTTAGTTTTAGTTTTAGTTTTAGTTTTAGTTTTAGTTTTAGTTTTAGTTTTAGTTTTAGTTTTAGTTTTAGTTTTAGTTTTAGTTTTAGTTTTAGTTTTAGTTTTAGTTTTAGTTTTAGTTTTAGTTTTAGTTTTAGTTTTAGTTTTAGTTTTAGTTTTAGTTTTAGTTTTAGTTTTAGTTTTAGTTTTAGTTTTAGTTTTAGTTTTAGTTTTAGTTTTAGTTTTAGTTTTAGTTTTAGTTTTAGTTTTAGTTTTAGTTTTAGTTTTAGTTTTAGTTTTAGTTTTAGTTTTAGTTTTAGTTTTAGTTTTAGTTTTAGTTTTAGTTTTAGTTTTAGTTTTAGTTTTAGTTTTAGTTTTAGTTTTAGTTTTAGTTTTAGTTTTAGTTTTAGTTTTAGTTTTAGTTTTAGTTTTAGTTTTAGTTTTAGTTTTAGTTTTAGTTTTAGTTTTAGTTTTAGTTTTAGTTTTAGTTTTAGTTTTAGTTTTAGTTTTAGTTTTAGTTTTAGTTTTAGTTTTAGTTTTAGTTTTAGTTTTAGTTTTAGTTTTAGTTTTAGTTTTAGTTTTAGTTTTAGTTTTAGTTTTAGTTTTAGTTTTAGTTTTAGTTTTAGTTTTAGTTTTAGTTTTAGTTTTAGTTTTAGTTTTAGTTTTAGTTTTAGTTTTAGTTTTAGTTTTAGTTTTAGTTTTAGTTTTAGTTTTAGTTTTAGTTTTAGTTTTAGTTTTAGTTTTAGTTTTAGTTTTAGTTTTAGTTTTAGTTTTAGTTTTAGTTTTAGTTTTAGTTTTAGTTTTAGTTTTAGTTTTAGTTTTAGTTTTAGTTTTAGTTTTAGTTTTAGTTTTAGTTTTAGTTTTAGTTTTAGTTTTAGTTTTAGTTTTAGTTTTAGTTTTAGTTTTAGTTTTAGTTTTAGTTTTAGTTTTAGTTTTAGTTTTAGTTTTAGTTTTAGTTTTATGTTTTAGTTTTAGTTTTAGTTTTAGTTTTAGTTTTAGTTTTAGTTTTAGTTTTAGTTTTAGTTTTAGTTTTAGTTTTAGTTTTAGTTTTAGTTTTAGTTTTAGTTTTAGTTTTAGTTTTAGTTTTAGTTTTAGTTTTAGTTTTAGTTTTAGTTTTAGTTTTAGTTTTAGTTTTAGTTTTAGTTTTAGTTTTAGTTTTAGTTTTAGTTTTAGTTTTAGTTTTAGTTTTAGTTTTAGTTTTAGTTTTAGTTTTAGTTTTAGTTTTAGTTTTAGTTTTAGTTTTAGTTTTAGTTTTAGTTTTAGTTTTAGTTTTAGTTTTAGTTTTAGTTTTAGTTTTAGTTTTAGTTTTAGTTTTAGTTTTAGTTTTAGTTTTAGTTTTAGTTTTAGTTTTAGTTTTAGTTTTAGTTTTAGTTTTAGTTTTAGTTTTAGTTTTAGTTTTAGTTTTAGTTTTAGTTTTAGTTTTAGTTTTAGTTTTAGTTTTAGTTTTAGTTTTAGTTTTAGTTTTAGTTTTAGTTTTAGTTTTAGTTTTAGTTTTAGTTTTAGTTTTAGTTTTAGTTTTAGTTTTAGTTTTAGTTTTAGTTTTAGTTTTAGTTTTAGTTTTAGTTTTAGTTTTAGTTTTAGTTTTAGTTTTAGTTTTAGTTTTAGTTTTAGTTTTAGTTTTAGTTTTAGTTTTAGTTTTAGTTTTAGTTTTAGTTTTAGTTTTAGTTTTAGTTTTAGTTTTAGTTTTAGTTTTAGTTTTAGTTTTAGTTTTAGTTTTAGTTTTAGTTTTAGTTTTAGTTTTAGTTTTAGTTTTAGTTTTAGTTTTAGTTTTAGTTTTAGTTTTAGTTTTAGTTTTAGTTTTAGTTTTAGTTTTAGTTTTAGTTTTAGTTTTAGTTTTAGTTTTAGTTTTAGTTTTAGTTTTAGTTTTAGTTTTAGTTTTAGTTTTAGTTTTAGTTTTAGTTTTAGTTTTAGTTTTAGTTTTAGTTTTAGTTTTAGTTTTAGTTTTAGTTTTAGTTTTAGTTTTAGTTTTAGTTTTAGTTTTAGTTTTAGTTTTAGTTTTAGTTTTAGTTTTAGTTTTAGTTTTAGTTTTAGTTTTAGTTTTAGTTTTAGTTTTAGTTTTAGTTTTAGTTTTAGTTTTAGTTTTAGTTTTAGTTTTAGTTTTAGTTTTAGTTTTAGTTTTAGTTTTAGTTTTAGTTTTAGTTTTAGTTTTAGTTTTAGTTTTAGTTTTAGTTTTAGTTTTAGTTTTAGTTTTAGTTTTAGTTTTAGTTTTAGTTTTAGTTTTAGTTTTAGTTTTAGTTTTAGTTTTAGTTTTAGTTTTAGTTTTAGTTTTAGTTTTAGTTTTAGTTTTAGTTTTAGTTTTAGTTTTAGTTTTAGTTTTAGTTTTAGTTTTAGTTTTAGTTTTAGTTTTAGTTTTAGTTTTAGTTTTAGTTTTAGTTTTAGTTTTAGTTTTAGTTTTAGTTTTAGTTTTAGTTTTAGTTTTAGTTTTAGTTTTAGTTTTAGTTTTAGTTTTAGTTTTAGTTTTAGTTTTAGTTTTAGTTTTAGTTTTAGTTTTAGTTTTAGTTTTAGTTTTAGTTTTAGTTTTAGTTTTAGTTTTAGTTTTAGTTTTAGTTTTAGTTTTAGTTTTAGTTTTAGTTTTAGTTTTAGTTTTAGTTTTAGTTTTAGTTTTAGTTTTAGTTTTAGTTTTAGTTTTAGTTTTAGTTTTAGTTTTAGTTTTAGTTTTAGTTTTAGTTTTAGTTTTAGTTTTAGTTTTAGTTTTAGTTTTAGTTTTAGTTTTAGTTTTAGTTTTAGTTTTAGTTTTAGTTTTAGTTTTAGTTTTAGTTTTAGTTTTAGTTTTAGTTTTAGTTTTAGTTTTAGTTTTAGTTTTAGTTTTAGTTTTAGTTTTAGTTTTAGTTTTAGTTTTAGTTTTAGTTTTAGTTTTAGTTTTAGTTTTAGTTTTAGTTTTAGTTTTAGTTTTAGTTTTAGTTTTAGTTTTAGTTTTAGTTTTAGTTTTAGTTTTAGTTTTAGTTTTAGTTTTAGTTTTAGTTTTAGTTTTAGTTTTAGTTTTAGTTTTAGTTTTAGTTTTAGTTTTAGTTTTAGTTTTAGTTTTAGTTTTAGTTTTAGTTTTAGTTTTAGTTTTAGTTTTAGTTTTAGTTTTAGTTTTAGTTTTAGTTTTAGTTTTAGTTTTAGTTTTAGTTTTAGTTTTAGTTTTAGTTTTAGTTTTAGTTTTAGTTTTAGTTTTAGTTTTAGTTTTAGTTTTAGTTTTAGTTTTAGTTTTAGTTTTAGTTTTAGTTTTAGTTTTAGTTTTAGTTTTAGTTTTAGTTTTAGTTTTAGTTTTAGTTTTAGTTTTAGTTTTAGTTTTAGTTTTAGTTTTAGTTTTAGTTTTAGTTTTAGTTTTAGTTTTAGTTTTAGTTTTAGTTTTAGTTTTAGTTTTAGTTTTAGTTTTAGTTTTAGTTTTAGTTTTAGTTTTAGTTTTAGTTTTAGTTTTAGTTTTAGTTTTAGTTTTAGTTTTAGTTTTAGTTTTAGTTTTAGTTTTAGTTTTAGTTTTAGTTTTAGTTTTAGTTTTAGTTTTAGTTTTAGTTTTAGTTTTAGTTTTAGTTTTAGTTTTAGTTTTAGTTTTAGTTTTAGTTTTAGTTTTAGTTTTAGTTTTAGTTTTAGTTTTAGTTTTAGTTTTAGTTTTAGTTTTAGTTTTAGTTTTAGTTTTAGTTTTAGTTTTAGTTTTAGTTTTAGTTTTAGTTTTAGTTTTAGTTTTAGTTTTAGTTTTAGTTTTAGTTTTAGTTTTAGTTTTAGTTTTAGTTTTAGTTTTAGTTTTAGTTTTAGTTTTAGTTTTAGTTTTAGTTTTAGTTTTAGTTTTAGTTTTAGTTTTAGTTTTAGTTTTAGTTTTAGTTTTAGTTTTAGTTTTAGTTTTAGTTTTAGTTTTAGTTTTAGTTTTAGTTTTAGTTTTAGTTTTAGTTTTAGTTTTAGTTTTAGTTTTAGTTTTAGTTTTAGTTTTAGTTTTAGTTTTAGTTTTAGTTTTAGTTTTAGTTTTAGTTTTAGTTTTAGTTTTAGTTTTAGTTTTAGTTTTAGTTTTAGTTTTAGTTTTAGTTTTAGTTTTAGTTTTAGTTTTAGTTTTAGTTTTAGTTTTAGTTTTAGTTTTAGTTTTAGTTTTAGTTTTAGTTTTAGTTTTAGTTTTAGTTTTAGTTTTAGTTTTAGTTTTAGTTTTAGTTTTAGTTTTAGTTTTAGTTTTAGTTTTAGTTTTAGTTTTAGTTTTAGTTTTAGTTTTAGTTTTAGTTTTAGTTTTAGTTTTAGTTTTAGTTTTAGTTTTAGTTTTAGTTTTAGTTTTAGTTTTAGTTTTAGTTTTAGTTTTAGTTTTAGTTTTAGTTTTAGTTTTAGTTTTAGTTTTAGTTTTAGTTTTAGTTTTAGTTTTAGTTTTAGTTTTAGTTTTAGTTTTAGTTTTAGTTTTAGTTTTAGTTTTAGTTTTAGTTTTAGTTTTAGTTTTAGTTTTAGTTTTAGTTTTAGTTTTAGTTTTAGTTTTAGTTTTAGTTTTAGTTTTAGTTTTAGTTTTAGTTTTAGTTTTAGTTTTAGTTTTAGTTTTAGTTTTAGTTTTAGTTTTAGTTTTAGTTTTAGTTTTAGTTTTAGTTTTAGTTTTAGTTTTAGTTTTAGTTTTAGTTTTAGTTTTAGTTTTAGTTTTAGTTTTAGTTTTAGTTTTAGTTTTAGTTTTAGTTTTAGTTTTAGTTTTAGTTTTAGTTTTAGTTTTAGTTTTAGTTTTAGTTTTAGTTTTAGTTTTAGTTTTAGTTTTAGTTTTAGTTTTAGTTTTAGTTTTAGTTTTAGTTTTAGTTTTAGTTTTAGTTTTAGTTTTAGTTTTAGTTTTAGTTTTAGTTTTAGTTTTAGTTTTAGTTTTAGTTTTAGTTTTAGTTTTAGTTTTAGTTTTAGTTTTAGTTTTAGTTTTAGTTTTAGTTTTAGTTTTAGTTTTAGTTTTAGTTTTAGTTTTAGTTTTAGTTTTAGTTTTAGTTTTAGTTTTAGTTTTAGTTTTAGTTTTAGTTTTAGTTTTAGTTTTAGTTTTAGTTTTAGTTTTAGTTTTAGTTTTAGTTTTAGTTTTAGTTTTAGTTTTAGTTTTAGTTTTAGTTTTAGTTTTAGTTTTAGTTTTAGTTTTAGTTTTAGTTTTAGTTTTAGTTTTAGTTTTAGTTTTAGTTTTAGTTTTAGTTTTAGTTTTAGTTTTAGTTTTAGTTTTAGTTTTAGTTTTAGTTTTAGTTTTAGTTTTAGTTTTAGTTTTAGTTTTAGTTTTAGTTTTAGTTTTAGTTTTAGTTTTAGTTTTAGTTTTAGTTTTAGTTTTAGTTTTAGTTTTAGTTTTAGTTTTAGTTTTAGTTTTAGTTTTAGTTTTAGTTTTAGTTTTAGTTTTAGTTTTAGTTTTAGTTTTAGTTTTAGTTTTAGTTTTAGTTTTAGTTTTAGTTTTAGTTTTAGTTTTAGTTTTAGTTTTAGTTTTAGTTTTAGTTTTAGTTTTAGTTTTAGTTTTAGTTTTAGTTTTAGTTTTAGTTTTAGTTTTAGTTTTAGTTTTAGTTTTAGTTTTAGTTTTAGTTTTAGTTTTAGTTTTAGTTTTAGTTTTAGTTTTAGTTTTAGTTTTAGTTTTAGTTTTAGTTTTAGTTTTAGTTTTAGTTTTAGTTTTAGTTTTAGTTTTAGTTTTAGTTTTAGTTTTAGTTTTAGTTTTAGTTTTAGTTTTAGTTTTAGTTTTAGTTTTAGTTTTAGTTTTAGTTTTAGTTTTAGTTTTAGTTTTAGTTTTAGTTTTAGTTTTAGTTTTAGTTTTAGTTTTAGTTTTAGTTTTAGTTTTAGTTTTAGTTTTAGTTTTAGTTTTAGTTTTAGTTTTAGTTTTAGTTTTAGTTTTAGTTTTAGTTTTAGTTTTAGTTTTAGTTTTAGTTTTAGTTTTAGTTTTAGTTTTAGTTTTAGTTTTAGTTTTAGTTTTAGTTTTAGTTTTAGTTTTAGTTTTAGTTTTAGTTTTAGTTTTAGTTTTAGTTTTAGTTTTAGTTTTAGTTTTAGTTTTAGTTTTAGTTTTAGTTTTAGTTTTAGTTTTAGTTTTAGTTTTAGTTTTAGTTTTAGTTTTAGTTTTAGTTTTAGTTTTAGTTTTAGTTTTAGTTTTAGTTTTAGTTTTAGTTTTAGTTTTAGTTTTAGTTTTAGTTTTAGTTTTAGTTTTAGTTTTAGTTTTAGTTTTAGTTTTAGTTTTAGTTTTAGTTTTAGTTTTAGTTTTAGTTTTAGTTTTAGTTTTAGTTTTAGTTTTAGTTTTAGTTTTAGTTTTAGTTTTAGTTTTAGTTTTAGTTTTAGTTTTAGTTTTAGTTTTAGTTTTAGTTTTAGTTTTAGTTTTAGTTTTAGTTTTAGTTTTAGTTTTAGTTTTAGTTTTAGTTTTAGTTTTAGTTTTAGTTTTAGTTTTAGTTTTAGTTTTAGTTTTAGTTTTAGTTTTAGTTTTAGTTTTAGTTTTAGTTTTAGTTTTAGTTTTAGTTTTAGTTTTAGTTTTAGTTTTAGTTTTAGTTTTAGTTTTAGTTTTAGTTTTAGTTTTAGTTTTAGTTTTAGTTTTAGTTTTAGTTTTAGTTTTAGTTTTAGTTTTAGTTTTAGTTTTAGTTTTAGTTTTAGTTTTAGTTTTAGTTTTAGTTTTAGTTTTAGTTTTAGTTTTAGTTTTAGTTTTAGTTTTAGTTTTAGTTTTAGTTTTAGTTTTAGTTTTAGTTTTAGTTTTAGTTTTAGTTTTAGTTTTAGTTTTAGTTTTAGTTTTAGTTTTAGTTTTAGTTTTAGTTTTAGTTTTAGTTTTAGTTTTAGTTTTAGTTTTAGTTTTAGTTTTAGTTTTAGTTTTAGTTTTAGTTTTAGTTTTAGTTTTAGTTTTAGTTTTAGTTTTAGTTTTAGTTTTAGTTTTAGTTTTAGTTTTAGTTTTAGTTTTAGTTTTAGTTTTAGTTTTAGTTTTAGTTTTAGTTTTAGTTTTAGTTTTAGTTTTAGTTTTAGTTTTAGTTTTAGTTTTAGTTTTAGTTTTAGTTTTAGTTTTAGTTTTAGTTTTAGTTTTAGTTTTAGTTTTAGTTTTAGTTTTAGTTTTAGTTTTAGTTTTAGTTTTAGTTTTAGTTTTAGTTTTAGTTTTAGTTTTAGTTTTAGTTTTAGTTTTAGTTTTAGTTTTAGTTTTAGTTTTAGTTTTAGTTTTAGTTTTAGTTTTAGTTTTAGTTTTAGTTTTAGTTTTAGTTTTAGTTTTAGTTTTAGTTTTAGTTTTAGTTTTAGTTTTAGTTTTAGTTTTAGTTTTAGTTTTAGTTTTAGTTTTAGTTTTAGTTTTAGTTTTAGTTTTAGTTTTAGTTTTAGTTTTAGTTTTAGTTTTAGTTTTAGTTTTAGTTTTAGTTTTAGTTTTAGTTTTAGTTTTAGTTTTAGTTTTAGTTTTAGTTTTAGTTTTAGTTTTAGTTTTAGTTTTAGTTTTAGTTTTAGTTTTAGTTTTAGTTTTAGTTTTAGTTTTAGTTTTAGTTTTAGTTTTAGTTTTAGTTTTAGTTTTAGTTTTAGTTTTAGTTTTAGTTTTAGTTTTAGTTTTAGTTTTAGTTTTAGTTTTAGTTTTAGTTTTAGTTTTAGTTTTAGTTTTAGTTTTAGTTTTAGTTTTAGTTTTAGTTTTAGTTTTAGTTTTAGTTTTAGTTTTAGTTTTAGTTTTAGTTTTAGTTTTAGTTTTAGTTTTAGTTTTAGTTTTAGTTTTAGTTTTAGTTTTAGTTTTAGTTTTAGTTTTAGTTTTAGTTTTAGTTTTAGTTTTAGTTTTAGTTTTAGTTTTAGTTTTAGTTTTAGTTTTAGTTTTAGTTTTAGTTTTAGTTTTAGTTTTAGTTTTAGTTTTAGTTTTAGTTTTAGTTTTAGTTTTAGTTTTAGTTTTAGTTTTAGTTTTAGTTTTAGTTTTAGTTTTAGTTTTAGTTTTAGTTTTAGTTTTAGTTTTAGTTTTAGTTTTAGTTTTAGTTTTAGTTTTAGTTTTAGTTTTAGTTTTAGTTTTAGTTTTAGTTTTAGTTTTAGTTTTAGTTTTAGTTTTAGTTTTAGTTTTAGTTTTAGTTTTAGTTTTAGTTTTAGTTTTAGTTTTAGTTTTAGTTTTAGTTTTAGTTTTAGTTTTAGTTTTAGTTTTAGTTTTAGTTTTAGTTTTAGTTTTAGTTTTAGTTTTAGTTTTAGTTTTAGTTTTAGTTTTAGTTTTAGTTTTAGTTTTAGTTTTAGTTTTAGTTTTAGTTTTAGTTTTAGTTTTAGTTTTAGTTTTAGTTTTAGTTTTAGTTTTAGTTTTAGTTTTAGTTTTAGTTTTAGTTTTAGTTTTAGTTTTAGTTTTAGTTTTAGTTTTAGTTTTAGTTTTAGTTTTAGTTTTAGTTTTAGTTTTAGTTTTAGTTTTAGTTTTAGTTTTAGTTTTAGTTTTAGTTTTAGTTTTAGTTTTAGTTTTAGTTTTAGTTTTAGTTTTAGTTTTAGTTTTAGTTTTAGTTTTAGTTTTAGTTTTAGTTTTAGTTTTAGTTTTAGTTTTAGTTTTAGTTTTAGTTTTAGTTTTAGTTTTAGTTTTAGTTTTAGTTTTAGTTTTAGTTTTAGTTTTAGTTTTAGTTTTAGTTTTAGTTTTAGTTTTAGTTTTAGTTTTAGTTTTAGTTTTAGTTTTAGTTTTAGTTTTAGTTTTAGTTTTAGTTTTAGTTTTAGTTTTAGTTTTAGTTTTAGTTTTAGTTTTAGTTTTAGTTTTAGTTTTAGTTTTAGTTTTAGTTTTAGTTTTAGTTTTAGTTTTAGTTTTAGTTTTAGTTTTAGTTTTAGTTTTAGTTTTAGTTTTAGTTTTAGTTTTAGTTTTAGTTTTAGTTTTAGTTTTAGTTTTAGTTTTAGTTTTAGTTTTAGTTTTAGTTTTAGTTTTAGTTTTAGTTTTAGTTTTAGTTTTAGTTTTAGTTTTAGTTTTAGTTTTAGTTTTAGTTTTAGTTTTAGTTTTAGTTTTAGTTTTAGTTTTAGTTTTAGTTTTAGTTTTAGTTTTAGTTTTAGTTTTAGTTTTAGTTTTAGTTTTAGTTTTAGTTTTAGTTTTAGTTTTAGTTTTAGTTTTAGTTTTAGTTTTAGTTTTAGTTTTAGTTTTAGTTTTAGTTTTAGTTTTAGTTTTAGTTTTAGTTTTAGTTTTAGTTTTAGTTTTAGTTTTAGTTTTAGTTTTAGTTTTAGTTTTAGTTTTAGTTTTAGTTTTAGTTTTAGTTTTAGTTTTAGTTTTAGTTTTAGTTTTAGTTTTAGTTTTAGTTTTAGTTTTAGTTTTAGTTTTAGTTTTAGTTTTAGTTTTAGTTTTAGTTTTAGTTTTAGTTTTAGTTTTAGTTTTAGTTTTAGTTTTAGTTTTAGTTTTAGTTTTAGTTTTAGTTTTAGTTTTAGTTTTAGTTTTAGTTTTAGTTTTAGTTTTAGTTTTAGTTTTAGTTTTAGTTTTAGTTTTAGTTTTAGTTTTAGTTTTAGTTTTAGTTTTAGTTTTAGTTTTAGTTTTAGTTTTAGTTTTAGTTTTAGTTTTAGTTTTAGTTTTAGTTTTAGTTTTAGTTTTAGTTTTAGTTTTAGTTTTAGTTTTAGTTTTAGTTTTAGTTTTAGTTTTAGTTTTAGTTTTAGTTTTAGTTTTAGTTTTAGTTTTAGTTTTAGTTTTAGTTTTAGTTTTAGTTTTAGTTTTAGTTTTAGTTTTAGTTTTAGTTTTAGTTTTAGTTTTAGTTTTAGTTTTAGTTTTAGTTTTAGTTTTAGTTTTAGTTTTAGTTTTAGTTTTAGTTTTAGTTTTAGTTTTAGTTTTAGTTTTAGTTTTAGTTTTAGTTTTAGTTTTAGTTTTAGTTTTAGTTTTAGTTTTAGTTTTAGTTTTAGTTTTAGTTTTAGTTTTAGTTTTAGTTTTAGTTTTAGTTTTAGTTTTAGTTTTAGTTTTAGTTTTAGTTTTAGTTTTAGTTTTAGTTTTAGTTTTAGTTTTAGTTTTAGTTTTAGTTTTAGTTTTAGTTTTAGTTTTAGTTTTAGTTTTAGTTTTAGTTTTAGTTTTAGTTTTAGTTTTAGTTTTAGTTTTAGTTTTAGTTTTAGTTTTAGTTTTAGTTTTAGTTTTAGTTTTAGTTTTAGTTTTAGTTTTAGTTTTAGTTTTAGTTTTAGTTTTAGTTTTAGTTTTAGTTTTAGTTTTAGTTTTAGTTTTAGTTTTAGTTTTAGTTTTAGTTTTAGTTTTAGTTTTAAACTAAAACTAAAACTAAAACTAAAACTAAAACTAAAACTAAAACTAAAACTAAAACTAAAACTAAAACTAAAACTAAAACTAAAACTAAAACTAAAACTAAAACTAAAACTAAAACTAAAACTAAAACTAAAACTAAAACTAAAACTAAAACTAAAACTAAAACTAAAACTAAAACTAAAACTAAAACTAAAACTAAAACTAAAACTAAAACTAAAACTAAAACTAAAACTAAAACTAAAACTAAAACTAAAACTAAAACTAAAACTAAAACTAAAACTAAAACTAAAACTAAAACTAAAACTAAAACTAAAACTAAAACTAAAACTAAAACTAAAACTAAAACTAAAACTAAAACTAAAACTAAAACTAAAACTAAAACTAAAACTAAAACTAAAACTAAAACTAAAACTAAAACTAAAACTAAAACTAAAACTAAAACTAAAACTAAAACTAAAACTAAAACTAAAACTAAAACTAAAACTAAAACTAAAACTAAAACTAAAACTAAAACTAAAACTAAAACTAAAACTAAAACTAAAACTAAAACTAAAACTAAAACTAAAACTAAAACTAAAACTAAAACTAAAACTAAAACTAAAACTAAAACTAAAACTAAAACTAAAACTAAAACTAAAACTAAAACTAAAACTAAAACTAAAACTAAAACTAAAACTAAAACTAAAACTAAAACTAAAACTAAAACTAAAACTAAAACTAAAACTAAAACTAAAACTAAAACTAAAACTAAAACTAAAACTAAAACTAAAACTAAAACTAAAACTAAAACTAAAACTAAAACTAAAACTAAAACTAAAACTAAAACTAAAACTAAAACTAAAACTAAAACTAAAACTAAAACTAAAACTAAAACTAAAACTAAAACTAAAACTAAAACTAAAACTAAAACTAAAACTAAAACTAAAACTAAAACTAAAACTAAAACTAAAACTAAAACTAAAACTAAAACTAAAACTAAAACTAAAACTAAAACTAAAACTAAAACTAAAACTAAAACTAAAACTAAAACTAAAACTAAAACTAAAACTAAAACTAAAACTAAAACTAAAACTAAAACTAAAACTAAAACTAAAACTAAAACTAAAACTAAAACTAAAACTAAAACTAAAACTAAAACTAAAACTAAAACTAAAACTAAAACTAAAACTAAAACTAAAACTAAAACTAAAACTAAAACTAAAACTAAAACTAAAACTAAAACTAAAACTAAAACTAAAACTAAAACTAAAACTAAAACTAAAACTAAAACTAAAACTAAAACTAAAACTAAAACTAAAACTAAAACTAAAACTAAAACTAAAACTAAAACTAAAACTAAAACTAAAACTAAAACTAAAACTAAAACTAAAACTAAAACTAAAACTAAAACTAAAACTAAAACTAAAACTAAAACTAAAACTAAAACTAAAACTAAAACTAAAACTAAAACTAAAACTAAAACTAAAACTAAAACTAAAACTAAAACTAAAACTAAAACTAAAACTAAAACTAAAACTAAAACTAAAACTAAAACTAAAACTAAAACTAAAACTAAAACTAAAACTAAAACTAAAACTAAAACTAAAACTAAAACTAAAACTAAAACTAAAACTAAAACTAAAACTAAAACTAAAACTAAAACTAAAACTAAAACTAAAACTAAAACTAAAACTAAAACTAAAACTAAAACTAAAACTAAAACTAAAACTAAAACTAAAACTAAAACTAAAACTAAAACTAAAACTAAAACTAAAACTAAAACTAAAACTAAAACTAAAACTAAAACTAAAACTAAAACTAAAACTAAAACTAAAACTAAAACTAAAACTAAAACTAAAACTAAAACTAAAACTAAAACTAAAACTAAAACTAAAACTAAAACTAAAACTAAAACTAAAACTAAAACTAAAACTAAAACTAAAACTAAAACTAAAACTAAAACTAAAACTAAAACTAAAACTAAAACTAAAACTAAAACTAAAACTAAAACTAAAACTAAAACTAAAACTAAAACTAAAACTAAAACTAAAACTAAAACTAAAACTAAAACTAAAACTAAAACTAAAACTAAAACTAAAACTAAAACTAAAACTAAAACTAAAACTAAAACTAAAACTAAAACTAAAACTAAAACTAAAACTAAAACTAAAACTAAAACTAAAACTAAAACTAAAACTAAAACTAAAACTAAAACTAAAACTAAAACTAAAACTAAAACTAAAACTAAAACTAAAACTAAAACTAAAACTAAAACTAAAACTAAAACTAAAACTAAAACTAAAACTAAAACTAAAACTAAAACTAAAACTAAAACTAAAACTAAAACTAAAACTAAAACTAAAACTAAAACTAAAACTAAAACTAAAACTAAAACTAAAACTAAAACTAAAACTAAAACTAAAACTAAAACTAAAACTAAAACTAAAACTAAAACTAAAACTAAAACTAAAACTAAAACTAAAACTAAAACTAAAACTAAAACTAAAACTAAAACTAAAACTAAAACTAAAACTAAAACTAAAACTAAAACTAAAACTAAAACTAAAACTAAAACTAAAACTAAAACTAAAACTAAAACTAAAACTAAAACTAAAACTAAAACTAAAACTAAAACTAAAACTAAAACTAAAACTAAAACTAAAACTAAAACTAAAACTAAAACTAAAACTAAAACTAAAACTAAAACTAAAACTAAAACTAAAACTAAAACTAAAACTAAAACTAAAACTAAAACTAAAACTAAAACTAAAACTAAAACTAAAACTAAAACTAAAACTAAAACTAAAACTAAAACTAAAACTAAAACTAAAACTAAAACTAAAACTAAAACTAAAACTAAAACTAAAACTAAAACTAAAACTAAAACTAAAACTAAAACTAAAACTAAAACTAAAACTAAAACTAAAACTAAAACTAAAACTAAAACTAAAACTAAAACTAAAACTAAAACTAAAACTAAAACTAAAACTAAAACTAAAACTAAAACTAAAACTAAAACTAAAACTAAAACTAAAACTAAAACTAAAACTAAAACTAAAACTAAAACTAAAACTAAAACTAAAACTAAAACTAAAACTAAAACTAAAACTAAAACTAAAACTAAAACTAAAACTAAAACTAAAACTAAAACTAAAACTAAAACTAAAACTAAAACTAAAACTAAAACTAAAACTAAAACTAAAACTAAAACTAAAACTAAAACTAAAACTAAAACTAAAACTAAAACTAAAACTAAAACTAAAACTAAAACTAAAACTAAAACTAAAACTAAAACTAAAACTAAAACTAAAACTAAAACTAAAACTAAAACTAAAACTAAAACTAAAACTAAAACTAAAACTAAAACTAAAACTAAAACTAAAACTAAAACTA
Source organism: Leistus spinibarbis (assembly GCA_933228885.1). Classification (NCBI taxonomy): domain Eukaryota; kingdom Metazoa; phylum Arthropoda; class Insecta; order Coleoptera; family Carabidae; genus Leistus; species Leistus spinibarbis. Next base: position 11,615,481 of record OW121798.1, read on the forward strand.
AAACTAAAACTAAAACTAAAACTAAAACTAAAACTAAAACTAAAACTAAAACTAAAACTAAAACTAAAACTAAAACTAAAACTAAAACTAAAACTAAAACTAAAACTAAAACTAAAACTAAAACTAAAACTAAAACTAAAACTAAAACTAAAACTAAAACTAAAACTAAAACTAAAACTAAAACTAAAACTAAAACTAAAACTAAAACTAAAACTAAAACTAAAACTAAAACTAAAACTAAAACTAAAACTAAAACTAAAACTAAAACTAAAACTAAAACTAAAACTAAAACTAAAACTAAAACTAAAACTAAAACTAAAACTAAAACTAAAACTAAAACTAAAACTAAAACTAAAACTAAAACTAAAACTAAAACTAAAACTAAAACTAAAACTAAAACTAAAACTAAAACTAAAACTAAAACTAAAACTAAAACTAAAACTAAAACTAAAACTAAAACTAAAACTAAAACTAAAACTAAAACTAAAACTAAAACTAAAACTAAAACTAAAACTAAAACTAAAACTAAAACTAAAACTAAAACTAAAACTAAAACTAAAACTAAAACTAAAACTAAAACTAAAACTAAAACTAAAACTAAAACTAAAACTAAAACTAAAACTAAAACTAAAACTAAAACTAAAACTAAAACTAAAACTAAAACTAAAACTAAAACTAAAACTAAAACTAAAACTAAAACTAAAACTAAAACTAAAACTAAAACTAAAACTAAAACTAAAACTAAAACTAAAACTAAAACTAAAACTAAAACTAAAACTAAAACTAAAACTAAAACTAAAACTAAAACTAAAACTAAAACTAAAACTAAAACTAAAACTAAAACTAAAACTAAAACTAAAACTAAAACTAAAACTAAAACTAAAACTAAAACTAAAACTAAAACTAAAACTAAAACTAAAACTAAAACTAAAACTAAAACTAAAACTAAAACTAAAACTAAAACTAAAACTAAAACTAAAACTAAAACTAAAACTAAAACTAAAACTAAAACTAAAACTAAAACTAAAACTAAAACTAAAACTAAAACTAAAACTAAAACTAAAACTAAAACTAAAACTAAAACTAAAACTAAAACTAAAACTAAAACTAAAACTAAAACTAAAACTAAAACTAAAACTAAAACTAAAACTAAAACTAAAACTAAAACTAAAACTAAAACTAAAACTAAAACTAAAACTAAAACTAAAACTAAAACTAAAACTAAAACTAAAACTAAAACTAAAACTAAAACTAAAACTAAAACTAAAACTAAAACTAAAACTAAAACTAAAACTAAAACTAAAACTAAAACTAAAACTAAAACTAAAACTAAAACTAAAACTAAAACTAAAACTAAAACTAAAACTAAAACTAAAACTAAAACTAAAACTAAAACTAAAACTAAAACTAAAACTAAAACTAAAACTAAAACTAAAACTAAAACTAAAACTAAAACTAAAACTAAAACTAAAACTAAAACTAAAACTAAAACTAAAACTAAAACTAAAACTAAAACTAAAACTAAAACTAAAACTAAAACTAAAACTAAAACTAAAACTAAAACTAAAACTAAAACTAAAACTAAAACTAAAACTAAAACTAAAACTAAAACTAAAACTAAAACTAAAACTAAAACTAAAACTAAAACTAAAACTAAAACTAAAACTAAAACTAAAACTAAAACTAAAACTAAAACTAAAACTAAAACTAAAACTAAAACTAAAACTAAAACTAAAACTAAAACTAAAACTAAAACTAAAACTAAAACTAAAACTAAAACTAAAACTAAAACTAAAACTAAAACTAAAACTAAAACTAAAACTAAAACTAAAACTAAAACTAAAACTAAAACTAAAACTAAAACTAAAACTAAAACTAAAACTAAAACTAAAACTAAAACTAAAACTAAAACTAAAACTAAAACTAAAACTAAAACTAAAACTAAAACTAAAACTAAAACTAAAACTAAAACTAAAACTAAAACTAAAACTAAAACTAAAACTAAAACTAAAACTAAAACTAAAACTAAAACTAAAACTAAAACTAAAACTAAAACTAAAACTAAAACTAAAACTAAAACTAAAACTAAAACTAAAACTAAAACTAAAACTAAAACTAAAACTAAAACTAAAACTAAAACTAAAACTAAAACTAAAACTAAAACTAAAACTAAAACTAAAACTAAAACTAAAACTAAAACTAAAACTAAAACTAAAACTAAAACTAAAACTAAAACTAAAACTAAAACTAAAACTAAAACTAAAACTAAAACTAAAACTAAAACTAAAACTAAAACTAAAACTAAAACTAAAACTAAAACTAAAACTAAAACTAAAACTAAAACTAAAACTAAAACTAAAACTAAAACTAAAACTAAAACTAAAACTAAAACTAAAACTAAAACTAAAACTAAAACTAAAACTAAAACTAAAACTAAAACTAAAACTAAAACTAAAACTAAAACTAAAACTAAAACTAAAACTAAAACTAAAACTAAAACTAAAACTAAAACTAAAACTAAAACTAAAACTAAAACTAAAACTAAAACTAAAACTAAAACTAAAACTAAAACTAAAACTAAAACTAAAACTAAAACTAAAACTAAAACTAAAACTAAAACTAAAACTAAAACTAAAACTAAAACTAAAACTAAAACTAAAACTAAAACTAAAACTAAAACTAAAACTAAAACTAAAACTAAAACTAAAACTAAAACTAAAACTAAAACTAAAACTAAAACTAAAACTAAAACTAAAACTAAAACTAAAACTAAAACTAAAACTAAAACTAAAACTAAAACTAAAACTAAAACTAAAACTAAAACTAAAACTAAAACTAAAACTAAAACTAAAACTAAAACTAAAACTAAAACTAAAACTAAAACTAAAACTAAAACTAAAACTAAAACTAAAACTAAAACTAAAACTAAAACTAAAACTAAAACTAAAACTAAAACTAAAACTAAAACTAAAACTAAAACTAAAACTAAAACTAAAACTAAAACTAAAACTAAAACTAAAACTAAAACTAAAACTAAAACTAAAACTAAAACTAAAACTAAAACTAAAACTAAAACTAAAACTAAAACTAAAACTAAAACTAAAACTAAAACTAAAACTAAAACTAAAACTAAAACTAAAACTAAAACTAAAACTAAAACTAAAACTAAAACTAAAACTAAAACTAAAACTAAAACTAAAACTAAAACTAAAACTAAAACTAAAACTAAAACTAAAACTAAAACTAAAACTAAAACTAAAACTAAAACTAAAACTAAAACTAAAACTAAAACTAAAACTAAAACTAAAACTAAAACTAAAACTAAAACTAAAACTAAAACTAAAACTAAAACTAAAACTAAAACTAAAACTAAAACTAAAACTAAAACTAAAACTAAAACTAAAACTAAAACTAAAACTAAAACTAAAACTAAAACTAAAACTAAAACTAAAACTAAAACTAAAACTAAAACTAAAACTAAAACTAAAACTAAAACTAAAACTAAAACTAAAACTAAAACTAAAACTAAAACTAAAACTAAAACTAAAACTAAAACTAAAACTAAAACTAAAACTAAAACTAAAACTAAAACTAAAACTAAAACTAAAACTAAAACTAAAACTAAAACTAAAACTAAAACTAAAACTAAAACTAAAACTAAAACTAAAACTAAAACTAAAACTAAAACTAAAACTAAAACTAAAACTAAAACTAAAACTAAAACTAAAACTAAAACTAAAACTAAAACTAAAACTAAAACTAAAACTAAAACTAAAACTAAAACTAAAACTAAAACTAAAACTAAAACTAAAACTAAAACTAAAACTAAAACTAAAACTAAAACTAAAACTAAAACTAAAACTAAAACTAAAACTAAAACTAAAACTAAAACTAAAACTAAAACTAAAACTAAAACTAAAACTAAAACTAAAACTAAAACTAAAACTAAAACTAAAACTAAAACTAAAACTAAAACTAAAACTAAAACTAAAACTAAAACTAAAACTAAAACTAAAACTAAAACTAAAACTAAAACTAAAACTAAAACTAAAACTAAAACTAAAACTAAAACTAAAACTAAAACTAAAACTAAAACTAAAACTAAAACTAAAACTAAAACTAAAACTAAAACTAAAACTAAAACTAAAACTAAAACTAAAACTAAAACTAAAACTAAAACTAAAACTAAAACTAAAACTAAAACTAAAACTAAAACTAAAACTAAAACTAAAACTAAAACTAAAACTAAAACTAAAACTAAAACTAAAACTAAAACTAAAACTAAAACTAAAACTAAAACTAAAACTAAAACTAAAACTAAAACTAAAACTAAAACTAAAACTAAAACTAAAACTAAAACTAAAACTAAAACTAAAACTAAAACTAAAACTAAAACTAAAACTAAAACTAAAACTAAAACTAAAACTAAAACTAAAACTAAAACTAAAACTAAAACTAAAACTAAAACTAAAACTAAAACTAAAACTAAAACTAAAACTAAAACTAAAACTAAAACTAAAACTAAAACTAAAACTAAAACTAAAACTAAAACTAAAACTAAAACTAAAACTAAAACTAAAACTAAAACTAAAACTAAAACTAAAACTAAAACTAAAACTAAAACTAAAACTAAAACTAAAACTAAAACTAAAACTAAAACTAAAACTAAAACTAAAACTAAAACTAAAACTAAAACTAAAACTAAAACTAAAACTAAAACTAAAACTAAAACTAAAACTAAAACTAAAACTAAAACTAAAACTAAAACTAAAACTAAAACTAAAACTAAAACTAAAACTAAAACTAAAACTAAAACTAAAACTAAAACTAAAACTAAAACTAAAACTAAAACTAAAACTAAAACTAAAACTAAAACTAAAACTAAAACTAAAACTAAAACTAAAACTAAAACTAAAACTAAAACTAAAACTAAAACTAAAACTAAAACTAAAACTAAAACTAAAACTAAAACTAAAACTAAAACTAAAACTAAAACTAAAACTAAAACTAAAACTAAAACTAAAACTAAAACTAAAACTAAAACTAAAACTAAAACTAAAACTAAAACTAAAACTAAAACTAAAACTAAAACTAAAACTAAAACTAAAACTAAAACTAAAACTAAAACTAAAACTAAAACTAAAACTAAAACTAAAACTAAAACTAAAACTAAAACTAAAACTAAAACTAAAACTAAAACTAAAACTAAAACTAAAACTAAAACTAAAACTAAAACTAAAACTAAAACTAAAACTAAAACTAAAACTAAAACTAAAACTAAAACTAAAACTAAAACTAAAACTAAAACTAAAACTAAAACTAAAACTAAAACTAAAACTAAAACTAAAACTAAAACTAAAACTAAAACTAAAACTAAAACTAAAACTAAAACTAAAACTAAAACTAAAACTAAAACTAAAACTAAAACTAAAACTAAAACTAAAACTAAAACTAAAACTAAAACTAAAACTAAAACTAAAACTAAAACTAAAACTAAAACTAAAACTAAAACTAAAACTAAAACTAAAACTAAAACTAAAACTAAAACTAAAACTAAAACTAAAACTAAAACTAAAACTAAAACTAAAACTAAAACTAAAACTAAAACTAAAACTAAAACTAAAACTAAAACTAAAACTAAAACTAAAACTAAAACTAAAACTAAAACTAAAACTAAAACTAAAACTAAAACTAAAACTAAAACTAAAACTAAAACTAAAACTAAAACTAAAACTAAAACTAAAACTAAAACTAAAACTAAAACTAAAACTAAAACTAAAACTAAAACTAAAACTAAAACTAAAACTAAAACTAAAACTAAAACTAAAACTAAAACTAAAACTAAAACTAAAACTAAAACTAAAACTAAAACTAAAACTAAAACTAAAACTAAAACTAAAACTAAAACTAAAACTAAAACTAAAACTAAAACTAAAACTAAAACTAAAACTAAAACTAAAACTAAAACTAAAACTAAAACTAAAACTAAAACTAAAACTAAAACTAAAACTAAAACTAAAACTAAAACTAAAACTAAAACTAAAACTAAAACTAAAACTAAAACTAAAACTAAAACTAAAACTAAAACTAAAACTAAAACTAAAACTAAAACTAAAACTAAAACTAAAACTAAAACTAAAACTAAAACTAAAACTAAAACTAAAACTAAAACTAAAACTAAAACTAAAACTAAAACTAAAACTAAAACTAAAACTAAAACTAAAACTAAAACTAAAACTAAAACTAAAACTAAAACTAAAACTAAAACTAAAACTAAAACTAAAACTAAAACTAAAACTAAAACTAAAACTAAAACTAAAACTAAAACTAAAACTAAAACTAAAACTAAAACTAAAACTAAAACTAAAACTAAAACTAAAACTAAAACTAAAACTAAAACTAAAACTAAAACTAAAACTAAAACTAAAACATAAAACTAAAACTAAAACTAAAACTAAAACTAAAACTAAAACTAAAACTAAAACTAAAACTAAAACTAAAACTAAAACTAAAACTAAAACTAAAACTAAAACTAAAACTAAAACTAAAACTAAAACTAAAACTAAAACTAAAACTAAAACTAAAACTAAAACTAAAACTAAAACTAAAACTAAAACTAAAACTAAAACTAAAACTAAAACTAAAACTAAAACTAAAACTAAAACTAAAACTAAAACTAAAACTAAAACTAAAACTAAAACTAAAACTAAAACTAAAACTAAAACTAAAACTAAAACTAAAACTAAAACTAAAACTAAAACTAAAACTAAAACTAAAACTAAAACTAAAACTAAAACTAAAACTAAAACTAAAACTAAAACTAAAACTAAAACTAAAACTAAAACTAAAACTAAAACTAAAACTAAAACTAAAACTAAAACTAAAACTAAAACTAAAACTAAAACTAAAACTAAAACTAAAACTAAAACTAAAACTAAAACTAAAACTAAAACTAAAACTAAAACTAAAACTAAAACTAAAACTAAAACTAAAACTAAAACTAAAACTAAAACTAAAACTAAAACTAAAACTAAAACTAAAACTAAAACTAAAACTAAAACTAAAACTAAAACTAAAACTAAAACTAAAACTAAAACTAAAACTAAAACTAAAACTAAAACTAAAACTAAAACTAAAACTAAAACTAAAACTAAAACTAAAACTAAAACTAAAACTAAAACTAAAACTAAAACTAAAACTAAAACTAAAACTAAAACTAAAACTAAAACTAAAACTAAAACTAAAACTAAAACTAAAACTAAAACTAAAACTAAAACTAAAACTAAAACTAAAACTAAAACTAAAACTAAAACTAAAACTAAAACTAAAACTAAAACTAAAACTAAAACTAAAACTAAAACTAAAACTAAAACTAAAACTAAAACTAAAACTAAAACTAAAACTAAAACTAAAACTAAAACTAAAACTAAAACTAAAACTAAAACTAAAACTAAAACTAAAACTAAAACTAAAACTAAAACTAAAACTAAAACTAAAACTAAAACTAAAACTAAAACTAAAACTAAAACTAAAACTAAAACTAAAACTAAAACTAAAACTAAAACTAAAACTAAAACTAAAACTAAAACTAAAACTAAAACTAAAACTAAAACTAAAACTAAAACTAAAACTAAAACTAAAACTAAAACTAAAACTAAAACTAAAACTAAAACTAAAACTAAAACTAAAACTAAAACTAAAACTAAAACTAAAACTAAAACTAAAACTAAAACTAAAACTAAAACTAAAACTAAAACTAAAACTAAAACTAAAACTAAAACTAAAACTAAAACTAAAACTAAAACTAAAACTAAAACTAAAACTAAAACTAAAACTAAAACTAAAACTAAAACTAAAACTAAAACTAAAACTAAAACTAAAACTAAAACTAAAACTAAAACTAAAACTAAAACTAAAACTAAAACTAAAACTAAAACTAAAACTAAAACTAAAACTAAAACTAAAACTAAAACTAAAACTAAAACTAAAACTAAAACTAAAACTAAAACTAAAACTAAAACTAAAACTAAAACTAAAACTAAAACTAAAACTAAAACTAAAACTAAAACTAAAACTAAAACTAAAACTAAAACTAAAACTAAAACTAAAACTAAAACTAAAACTAAAACTAAAACTAAAACTAAAACTAAAACTAAAACTAAAACTAAAACTAAAACTAAAACTAAAACTAAAACTAAAACTAAAACTAAAACTAAAACTAAAACTAAAACTAAAACTAAAACTAAAACTAAAACTAAAACTAAAACTAAAACTAAAACTAAAACTAAAACTAAAACTAAAACTAAAACTAAAACTAAAACTAAAACTAAAACTAAAACTAAAACTAAAACTAAAACTAAAACTAAAACTAAAACTAAAACTAAAACTAAAACTAAAACTAAAACTAAAACTAAAACTAAAACTAAAACTAAAACTAAAACTAAAACTAAAACTAAAACTAAAACTAAAACTAAAACTAAAACTAAAACTAAAACTAAAACTAAAACTAAAACTAAAACTAAAACTAAAACTAAAACTAAAACTAAAACTAAAACTAAAACTAAAACTAAAACTAAAACTAAAACTAAAACTAAAACTAAAACTAAAACTAAAACTAAAACTAAAACTAAAACTAAAACTAAAACTAAAACTAAAACTAAAACTAAAACTAAAACTAAAACTAAAACTAAAACTAAAACTAAAACTAAAACTAAAACTAAAACTAAAACTAAAACTAAAACTAAAACTAAAACTAAAACTAAAACTAAAACTAAAACTAAAACTAAAACTAAAACTAAAACTAAAACTAAAACTAAAACTAAAACTAAAACTAAAACTAAAACTAAAACTAAAACTAAAACTAAAACTAAAACTAAAACTAAAACTAAAACTAAAACTAAAACTAAAACTAAAACTAAAACTAAAACTAAAACTAAAACTAAAACTAAAACTAAAACTAAAACTAAAACTAAAACTAAAACTAAAACTAAAACTAAAACTAAAACTAAAACTAAAACTAAAACTAAAACTAAAACTAAAACTAAAACTAAAACTAAAACTAAAACTAAAACTAAAACTAAAACTAAAACTAAAACTAAAACTAAAACTAAAACTAAAACTAAAACTAAAACTAAAACTAAAACTAAAACTAAAACTAAAACTAAAACTAAAACTAAAACTAAAACTAAAACTAAAACTAAAACTAAAACTAAAACTAAAACTAAAACTAAAACTAAAACTAAAACTAAAACTAAAACTAAAACTAAAACTAAAACTAAAACTAAAACTAAAACTAAAACTAAAACTAAAACTAAAACTAAAACTAAAACTAAAACTAAAACTAAAACTAAAACTAAAACTAAAACTAAAACTAAAACTAAAACTAAAACTAAAACTAAAACTAAAACTAAAACTAAAACTAAAACTAAAACTAAAACTAAAACTAAAACTAAAACTAAAACTAAAACTAAAACTAAAACTAAAACTAAAACTAAAACTAAAACTAAAACTAAAACTAAAACTAAAACTAAAACTAAAACTAAAACTAAAACTAAAACTAAAACTAAAACTAAAACTAAAACTAAAACTAAAACTAAAACTAAAACTAAAACTAAAACTAAAACTAAAACTAAAACTAAAACTAAAACTAAAACTAAAACTAAAACTAAAACTAAAACTAAAACTAAAACTAAAACTAAAACTAAAACTAAAACTAAAACTAAAACTAAAACTAAAACTAAAACTAAAACTAAAACTAAAACTAAAACTAAAACTAAAACTAAAACTAAAACTAAAACTAAAACTAAAACTAAAACTAAAACTAAAACTAAAACTAAAACTAAAACTAAAACTAAAACTAAAACTAAAACTAAAACTAAAACTAAAACTAAAACTAAAACTAAAACTAAAACTAAAACTAAAACTAAAACTAAAACTAAAACTAAAACTAAAACTAAAACTAAAACTAAAACTAAAACTAAAACTAAAACTAAAACTAAAACTAAAACTAAAACTAAAACTAAAACTAAAACTAAAACTAAAACTAAAACTAAAACTAAAACTAAAACTAAAACTAACTAAACGGTAACTAAAACTAAAACTAAAACTAAAACTAAAACTAAAACTAAAACTAAAACTAAAACTAAAACTAAAACTAAAACTAAAACTAAACTAAAACTAAAACTAAAACTAAAACTAAAACTAAAACTAAAACTAAAACTAAAACTAAAACTAAAACTAAAACTAAAACAAACTAAAACTAAAACTAAACTAAAACTAAAACTAAAACTAAAACTTAAAACTAAAACTAAAACTAAAACTAAAACTAAAACTAAAACTAAAACTAAAACTAAAACTAAAACTAAAACTAAAACTAAAACTAAAACTAAAACTAAAACTAAAACTAAAACTAAAACTAAAACTAAAACTAAAACTAAAACTAAAACTAAAACTAAAACTAAAACTAAAACTAAAACTAAAACTAAACTAAAACTAAAACTAAAACTAAAACTAAAACTAAACTAAAACTAAAACTAAAACTAAAAAACTAAAACTAAAACTAAAACTAAAACTAAAACTAAAACTAAAACTAAAACTAAAACTAAAACTAAAACTAAAACTAAAACTAAAACTAAAACTAAAACAAAAACTAAAACTAAAACTAAAACTAAAACTAAAACTAAAACTAAAACTAAAACTAAAACTAAAACTAAAACTGAAAACTAAAACTAAAAAACTAAAACTAAAACTAAAACTAAAACTAAAACTAAAACTAAAACTAAACTAAAACTAAAACTAAAACTAAAACTAAAACTAAAACTAAAACTAAAACTAAAACTAAAACTAAAACTAAAACTAAAAACTAAAACTAAAACTAAAACTAAACTAAAACTAAAACTAAAACTAAAACTAAAACTAAAACTAAAACTAAAACTAAAAACTAAAACTAAAACTAAAACTAAAACTAAAACTAAAACTAAAACTAAAACTAAAACTAACAACTAAAACTAAAACTAAAACTAAAACTAAACTAAAACTAAAACTAAAACTAAAACTAAAACTAAAACTAAAACTAAAACTAAAACTAAAACTAAAACTAAAACTAAAACTAAATAAAACTAAAACTAAAACTAAAACTAAAACTAAAACTAAAACTAAAACTAAAACTAAAACTAAAACTAAAACTAAAACTAAAACTAAAACTAAAACTAAAACTAAAACTAAAACTAAAACTAAAACTAAAACTAAAAACTAAAACTAAAACTAAAACTAAAACTAAAACTAAAACTAAAACTAAAACTAAAACTAAAACTAAAACTAAAACTAAAACTAAAACTAAAACTAAAACTAAAACTAAAACTAAAACTAAAACTAACTAAAACTAAAACTAAAACTAAAACTAAAACTAAAACTAAAACTAAAACTAAACAAACTAAAACTAAAACTAAAACTAAAACTAAAACTAAAACTAAAACTAAAACTAAAACTAAAACTAAAACTAAAAACTAAAACTAAAACTAAAACTAAAACTAAAACTAAAACTAAAACTAAAACTAAAACTAAAACTAAAACTAAAACTAAAACTAAAACTAAAACTAAAACTAAAACTAAAACTAAAACTAAAACTAAACTAAAACTAAAACTAAAACTAAAACTAAAACTAAAACTAAAACTAAAACTAAAACTAAAACTAAAACTAAAACTAAAACTAAAACTAAAACTAAAACTAAAACTAAAACTAAAACTAAAACTAAAACTAAAACTAAAACTAACTAAAACTAAAACTAAAACTAAAACTAAAAACTAAAACTAAAACTAAAACTAAAACTAAAACTAAAACTAAAACTAAAACTAAAACTAAAACTAAAACTAAAACTAAAACTAAAACTAAAACTAAAACTAAAACTAAAACTAAAACTAAAACTAAAACTAAAACTAAAACAAAACTAAAACTAAAACTAAAACTAAAACTAAAACTAAAACTAACAAACTAAAACTAAAACTAAAACTAAAACTAAAACTAAAACTAAAACTAAAACTAAAACTAAAACTAAAACTAAAACTAAAACTAAAACTAAAACTAAAACTAAAACTAAAACTAAAACTAAAACTAAAACTAAAACTAAAAACTAAAAAACTAAAACTAAAACTAAAACTAAACTAAAACTAAAACTAAAACTAAAACTAAAACTAAAACTAAAACTAAAACTAAAACTAAAACTAAAACTAAAACTAAAACTAAAACTAAAACTAAAACTAAAACTAAAACTAAAACTAAAAACTAAAACTAAAACTAAAACTAAAACTAAAACTAAAAAACTAAAACTAAAACTAAAACTAAAACTAAAACTAAAACTAAAACTAAAACTAAAACTAAAACTAAAACTAAAACTAAAACTAAAACTAAAACTAAAACTAAAACTAAAACTAAAACTAAAACTAAAACTAAAACTAAAACTAAAACTAAAACTAAACTAAAACTAAAACTAAAACTAAAACTAAAACTAAAACTAAAACTAAAACTAAAACTAAAACTAAAACTAAAACTAAAACTAAAACTAAAACTAAAACTAAAACTAAAACTAAACTAAAACTAAAACTAAAACTAAAACTAAAACTAAAACTAAAACTAAAACTAAACTAAACTAAAACTAAAACTAAAACTAAAACTAAAACTAAAACTAAAACTAAAACTAAAACTAAAACTAAAACTAAAACTAAAACTAAAACTAAAACTAAAACTAAAACTAAAACTAAAACTAAAACTAAAACTAAAACTAAAACTAAAACTAAAACTAAAACTAAAACTAAAACTAAAACTAAAACTAAAACTAAAACTAAAACTAAAACTAAAACTAAAACTAAAACTAAAACTAAAACTAAAACTAAAACTAAAACTAAAACTAAAACTAAAACTAAAACTAAAACTAAAACTAAAACTAAAACTAAAACTAAAACTAAAACTAAAACTAAAACTAAAACTAAAACTAAAACTAAAACTAAAACTAAAACTAAAACTAAAACTAAAACTAAAACTAAAACTAAAACTAAAACTAAAACTAAAACTAAAACTAAAACTAAAACTAAAACTAAAACTAAAACTAAAACTAAAACTAAAACTAAAACTAAAACTAAAACTAAAACTAAAACTAAAACTAAAACTAAAACTAAAACTAAAACTAAAACTAAAACTAAAACTAAAACTAAAACTAAAACTAAAACTAAAACTAAAACTAAAACTAAAACTAAAACTAAAACTAAAACTAAAACTAAAACTAAAACTAAAACTAAAACTAAAACTAAAACTAAAACTAAAACTAAAACTAAAACTAAAACTAAAACTAAAACTAAAACTAAAACTAAAACTAAAACTAAAACTAAAACTAAAACTAAAACTAAAACTAAAACTAAAACTAAAACTAAAACTAAAACTAAAACTAAAACTAAAACTAAAACTAAAACTAAAACTAAAACTAAAACTAAAACTAAAACTAAAACTAAAACTAAAACTAAAACTAAAACTAAAACTAAAACTAAAACTAAAACTAAAACTAAAACTAAAACTAAAACTAAAACTAAAACTAAAACTAAAACTAAAACTAAAACTAAAACTAAAACTAAAACTAAACTAAAACTAAAACTAAAACTAAAACTAAAACTAAAACTAAAACTAAAACTAAAACTAAAACTAAAACTAAAACTAAAACTAAAACTAAAACTAAAACTAAAACTAAAACTAAAACTAAAACTAAAACTAAAACTAAAACTAAAACTAAAACTAAAACTAAAACTAAAACTAAAACTAAAACTAAAACTAAAACTAAAACTAAAACTAAAACTAAAACTAAAACTAAAACTAAAACTAAAACTAAAACTAAACTAAAACTAAAACTAAAACTAAAACTAAAACTAAAACTAAACTAAAACTAAAACTAAAACTAAAACTAAAACTAAAACTAAAACTAAAACTAAAACTAAAACTAAAACTAAAACTAAAACTAAAACTAAAACTAAAACTAAAACTAAAACTAAAACTAAAACTAAAACTAAACTAAAACTAAAACTAAAACTAAAACTAAAACTAAAACTAAAACTAAAACTAAAACTAAAACTAAAACTAAAACTAAAACTAAAACTAAAACTAAAACTAAAACTAAAACTAAAACTAAAACTAAAACTAAAACTAAAACTAAAACTAAAACTAAAACTAAAACTAAAACTAAAACTAAAACTAAAACTAAAACTAAAACTAAAACTAAAACTAAAACTAAAACTAAAACTAAACTAAAACTAAAAACTAAAACTAAAACTAAAACTAAAACTAAAACTAAACTAAAACTAAAACTAAAACTAAAACTAAAACTAAAACTAAAACTAAAACTAAAACTAAACTAAAACTAAAACTAAAACTAAAACTAAAACTAAAACTAAAACTAAAACTAAAACTAAAACTAAAACTAAAACTAAAACTAAAACTAAAACTAAAACTAAAACTAAACAAACTAAAACTAAAACTAAAAC
>OW121798.1:11632500-11648774 GCA_933228885.1 Leistus spinibarbis
CTAAAACTAAAACTAAAACTAAAACTAAAACTAAAACTAAAACTAAAACTAAAACTAAAACTAAAACTAAAACTAAAACTAAAACTAAAACTAAAACTAAAACTAAAACTAAAACTAAAACTAAAACTAAAACTAAAACTAAAACTAAAACTAAAACTAAAACTAAAACTAAAACTAAAACTAAAACTAAAACTAAAACTAAAACTAAAACTAAAACTAAAACTAAAACTAAAACTAAAACTAAAACTAAAACTAAAACTAAAACTAAAACTAAAACTAAAACTAAAACTAAAACTAAAACTAAAACTAAAACTAAAACTAAAACTAAAACTAAAACTAAAACTAAAACTAAAACTAAAACTAAAACTACGTACGTGTAAAATTTATTTATATAAAATTTCAAATAAAATCGTAAGCGAATAAAATTTTACATGCATATTAGCATTACCTGACTGTTATTGTTTTATACAATCTGTAACAGGCTAGTACAGTACTGGCATGTTTTTGCAACCTCTGACCAGTTACAGCCGGTTACAGACAGCGCCATCATATTTTAGCCTAAAAAGGCTAATATACGTGTTAAATTTTATACGCATATTACCTTTTAATGACTGGTAATGTTTTATACAAGCTGTAACTGGCTGGTACAGTCTTATACTGGCATGTTTTTGCCAGCTCTGGCCGGCTACAGCCAATTTCAGACAGCGCCATCATATTTCAGCCTAATAAGGCTTATACGTATAAGCGTAAACTTTTACACGCATACTAGCTTTTTCAGACTGGTAATCTTTTATACAATCTGTAACTGGCTGGTACCGACTCATAATAGCATGCTTTTGCCAGCTCTGGCCAGCTACAGCCGGTCTCGGACAGCGCCATCATATTTCAGCCTAATAAGGCTGATATACCTGTAAAATTTCACACGCATATTGGCTTTTACTGACTGCTTATATTTTATACACTTTGTAACTGGCTGGTACCGACTCATAATGGAAAGTTTATGCCAGCTCTGGTCTGTTGCAGCCCGTCTCAGACAGCGCCATTATGTTTCAGCCTAATAAGGCTGATGTACGTGTAAATTTTTATTTATGTAAAATTTCAATTAATATCGAATGCAAATAAAATTTTACACGCATATTAGCTTTTACAGACTGTTATTGTTTTATACAATCTGTAACTGGCTGGTAGCATCTGATACTGGCATGTTTCTGCAACCTCGTGCCAGTTACAGCCGGTCTCAGACAGCGCCATTATAATTCAGCCTAATAAGGCTGATATACGGGTTTAATTTTATACGCATATTACCTTTTACTGACTGGTAATGTTTAATACAAGCTGTAACTGGCTGGTACAGTCATATACTGGCATGTTTTTGCCAGCTCTGGCCGGGTACAGCCAATTTCAGACAGCGCCATCATATTTCAGCCTAATGGCTTATACGTATAAGCGTAAACTTTTACACGCATACTAGCTTTTACAGACTGGTAATCTTTTATACATCATATTTCAGCCTAATAAGGCTGATATACGTGTAAAATTTCACACGCATATTGGCTTTTACTGACTGCTTATATTTTATACACTTTGTAACTGGCTGGTACCGACTCATAATGGAAAGTTTATGCCAGCTCTGGTCTGTTGCAGCCCGTCTCAGACAGCGCCATTATGTTTCAGCCTAATAAGGCAGATGTACGTGTAAATTTTTATTTATGTAAAATTTCAATTAATATCGAATGCAAATAAAATTTTACACGCATATTAGCTTTTACAGACTGTTATTGTTTTATACAATCTGTAACTGGCTGGTAGCATCTGATACTGGCATGTTTCTGCAACCTCGTGCCAGTTACAGCCGGTCTCAGACAGCGCCATTATAATTCAGCCTAATAAGGCTGATATACGGGTTTAATTTTATACGCATATTACCTTTTACTGACTGGTAATGTTTAATACAAGCTGTAACTGGCTTGTACAGTCATATACTGGCATGTTTTTGCCAGCTCTGGCCGGCTACAGCCAATTTCAGACAGCGCCATCATATTTCAGCCTAATGGCTTATACGTATAAGCGTAAACTTTTACACGCATACTAGCTTTTACTGACTGGTAATCTTTTATACATCATATTTCAGCCTAATAAGGCTGATATACGTGTAAAATTTCACACGCATATTGGCTTTTACAGACTGCTAATATTTTATACACTTTGTAACTGGCTGGTACCGACTCATAATGGAAAGTTTATGCCAGCTCTGGTTTGTTGCAGCTCGTCTCAGACAGCGCCATTATGTTTCAGCCTAATAAGGCTGATGTACGTGTAAAATTTTATTTATGTAAAATTTCAATTAATATCGAATGCAAATAAAATTTTACACGCTATTAGTTTTTACTGACTGTTATTGTTTTATACAATCTGTAACTGGCTGGTACAATCTGATACTGGCATGTTTCTGCAACCTCGTGCCAGTTACAGCCGGTCTCAGACAGCGCCATTATAATTCAGCCTAATAAGGCTGATATACGGGTTTAATTTTATACGCATATTACCTTTTACTGACTGGTAATGTTTAATACAAGCTTTAACTGGCTGGTACAGTCATATACAGGCATGTTTTTGCCAGCTCTGGCCGGCTACAGCCAGTTTCAGACAGCGCCATCATTTTTCAGCCTAATAAGGCTTATATAAGCGTAAACTTTTACACGCATATTGGCTTTTACAGACTGGTTATATTTTATACACTCTGTAACTGGCTGGTACCGACTCATAATGGAAAGTTTTTAACAGCTCTGGTCTGTTGCAGCCGGTCTCAGACAGCGCCATCATATTTCAGCCTAATAAGACTGTTATTGTTTTACATTCAATCTGTAACTGGCTGGTACAGTCTGATACTGGCATGTTTTTGCAACCTCTGACCAGTTACAGCCCGTTACAGACAGCGCTATCATATTTTAGCCTAAAAAGGCTAATATACGTGTTAAATTTTACACGCATATTACCTTTTACTGACTGGTAATGTTTTATACCAGCTGTAACTGGCTGGTACAGTCTGGTACTAGCATGTTTTTGCCAGCTCTGGCCGGCTACAGCCAGTTTCAGACAGCGCCATCATATTTCAGCCTAATAAGGCCTATATAAGCGTAATCTTTTACACGCATATTGGCTTTTACAGACTGGTAATATTTTATACACTCTGTAACTGGCTGGTACCGACTCATAATGGAAAGTTTTTGCCAGCTCTGGTCTGTTGCAGCCGGTCTCAGAAAGCGCCATCTTATTTCAGCCTAATAAGGCTGATATACGTGTTAAATATTACACGCATATTACCTTTTAATGACTGGTAAAGTTTTATACAAGCTGTAACTGGCTTCTACCGACTCATAATAGCATGCCTTTGCCAGCTCTGGCCAGCTACAGCCGGTCTCGGACAGCGCCATCATATATCAGCCTAATAAGGCTGATATACGTGTAAAATTTCACACTCATATTGGCTTTTACAGACTGCTAATATTTTATACACTGTAACTGGCTGGTACCGACTCATAATGGAAAGTTTATGCCAGCTCTGGTCTGTTGCAGCCCATCTCAGACAGCGCCATTATGTTTCAGCCTAATAAGGCTGATGTACGTGTAAATTTTATTTATGTAAAATTTCAATTAATATCGAATGCAAATTAAATTTTACACGCATATTAGCTTTTACAGACTGTAATTGTTTTATACAATCTGTAACTGGCTGGTACCATCTGATACTGGCATGTTTCTGCAACCTCGTGCCAGTTACAGCCGGTCTCAGACAGCGCCATCATAATTCAGCCTAATAAGGCTCATATACGGGTTCAATTTTACACGCATATTACCTTTTACTGACTGGTAATGTTTTATACAAGCTGTAACTGGCTGGTACAGTCTTATACTGGCATGTTTTTGCCAGCTCTGGCCGGCTACAGCCAATTTCAGACAGCGCCATCATATTTCAGCCTAATAGGGCTTATACGTATAAGCCTAAACTTTTACACTCATACTAGCTTTTACAGACTGGTAATCTTTTATACAATCTGTAACTGGCTGGTACCGACTCATAATAGCATGCTTTTGCCAGCTCTGGCCAGTTACAGCCGGTCTCGGACAGAGCCATCATATTTCAGCCTAATAAGGCTGATATGCGTGTAAAATTTCACACGCATATTGGCTTTTACAGACTGCTAATATTTTATACACTTTGTAACTGGCTGGTACCGACTCATAATGGAAAGTTTATGCCAGCTCTGGTCTGCTGCAGCTCGTCTCAGACAGCGCCATTATGTTTCAGCCTAATAAGGCTGATGTAAGTGTAAAATTTTATTTATGTAAAATTTCAATTAATATTGAATGCAAATAAAGTTTTACACGCATATTAGTTTTTACTGACTGTTATTGTTTTATACAATCTGTAACTGGCTGGTACCATCTGATACTGGCATGTTTCTGCAACCTCGTGCCAGTTACAGCCGGTCTCAGACAGCGCCATCATAATTCAGCCTAATAAGGCTGATATACGTGTTAAATTTTACACGCATATTACCTTTTACTGACTGGTAATGTTTTATACATGCTGTAACTGACTGGTACTGTCTTCTACTGGCATGTTTTTGCCAGCTCTGGCCGGCTACAGCCAATTTCAGACAGCGCCATCATATTTCAGCCTAATAAGGCTTATACGTATAAGCGTAAACATTTACACGCATACTAGCTTTTACAGACTGGTAATCTTTTATACAATCTGTAACTGGCTTCTACCGTCTCATAATAGCATGCTTTTGCCAGCTCTGGCCTGTTACAGCCGTTCTCGGACAGCGCCATCATATTTCAGCCTAATAAGGCTGTAAAATTTCACACGCATATTGGTTTTTTTAGAATGGTTATATTTTGTACAATCTGTATCTGGCTGATACCGACTCATCATGGCAAGTTTTAGTTGTAGTTGTAGTTGTAGTTGTAGTTGTAGTTGTAGTTGTAGTTGTAGTTGTAGTTGTGGTTGTAGTTGTAGTTGTAGTTGTAGTTGTAGTTGTAGTTGTAGTTGTAGTTGTAGTTGTAGTTGTGGTTGTAGTTGTAGTTGTAGTTGTAGTTGTAGTTGTAGTTGTAGTTGTAGTTGTAGTTGTAGTTGTAGTTGTAGTTGTAGTTGTAGTTGTAGTTGTAGTTGTAGTTGTAGTTGTAGTTGTAGTTGTAGTTGTAGTTGTAGTTGTAGTTGTAGTTGTAGTTGTAGTTGTAGTTGTAGTTGTAGTTGTAGTTGTTGTTGTAGTTGTAGTTGTAGTTGTAGTTGTAGTTGTAGTTGTAGTTGTAGTTGTAGTTGTAGTTGTAGTTGTAGTTGTAGTTGTAATTGTTGTTGTAGTTGTAGTTGTAGTTGTTGTTGTTTTTGTAGTTGTAGTTGTAGTTGTAGTTGTGTTTGTAGTTGTAGTTGAAGTTGTTGTTGTTGTTGTAGTTGTAGTTGTAGTTGTAGTTGTAGTTGTAGTTGTAGTTGTAGTTGTAGTTGTAGTTGTAGTTGTAGTTGTAGTTGTATTTGTAGTTGTAGTTGTAGTTGTAGTTGTAGTTGTAGTTGTAGTTGTAGTTGTAGTTGTAGTTGTAGTTGTAGTTGTAGTTGTAGTTGTAGTTGTAGTTGTAGTTGTAGTTGTAGTTGTAGTTGTAGTTGTAGTTGTAGTTGTAGTTGTAGTTGTAGTTGTAGTTGTAGTTGTAGTTGTAGTTGTAGTTGTAGTTGTAGTTGTAGTTGTAGTTGTAGTTGTAGTTGTAGTTGTAGTTGTAGTTGTAGTTGTAGTTGTAGTTGTAGTTGTAGTTGTAGTTGTAGTTGTAGTTGTAGTTGTAGTTGTAGTTGTAGTTGTAGTTGTAGTTGTAGTTGTAGTTGTAGTTGTAGTTGTAGTTGTAGTTGTAGTTGTAGTTGTAGTTGTAGTTGTAGTTGTAGTTGTAGTTGTAGTTGTAGTTGTAGTTGTAGTTGTAGTTGTAGTTGTAGTTGTAGTTGTAATTGTTGTTGTAGTTGTAGTTGTAGTTGTTGTTGTTTTTGTAGTTGTAGTTGTAGTTGTAGTTGTAGTTGTAGTTGTAGTTGTAGTTGTAGTTGTAGTTGTAGTTGTGTTTGTAGTTGTAGTTGAAGTTGTTGTTGTTGTTGTAGTTGTAGTTGTAGTTGTAGTTGTAGTTGTAGTTGTAGTTGTAGTTGTAGTTGTAGTTGTAGTTGTAGTTGTAGTTGTAGTAGTTGTAGTTGTAGTTGTAGTTGTAGTTGTAGTTGTAGTTGTAGTTGTAGTTGTAGTTGTGTTTGTAGTTGTAGTTGAAGTTGTTGTTGTTGTTGTAGTTGTAGTTGTAGTTGTAGTTGTAGTTGTAGTTGTAGTTGTAGTTGTGTTTGTAGTTGTAGTTGAAGTTGTTGTTGTTGTTGTAGTTGTAGTTGTAGTTGTAGTTGTAGTTGTAGTTGTAGTTGTAGTTGTAGTTGTAGTTGTAGTAGTTGTAGTTGTAGTTGTAGTTGTAGTTGTAGTTGTAGTTGTAGTTGTAGTTGTAGTTGTAGTTGTAGTTGTAGTTGTAGTTGTAGTTGTAGTTGTAGTTGTAGTTGTAGTTGTAGTTGTAGTTGTAGTTGTAGTTGTAGTTGTAGTTGTAGTTGTAGTTGTAGTTGTAGTTGTAGTTGTAGTTGTAGTTGTAGTTGTAGTTGTAGTTGTAGTTGTAGTTGTAGTTGTAGTTGTAGTTGTAGTTGTAGTTGTAGTTGTAGTTGTAGTTGTAGTTGTAGTTGTAGTTGTAGTTGTAGTTGTAGTTGTAGTTGTAGTTGTAGTTGTAGTTGTAGTTGTAGTTGTAGTTGTAGTTGTAGTTGTAGTTGTAGTTGTAGTTGTAGTTGTAGTTGTAGTTGTAGTTGTAGTTGTAGTTGTAGTTGTAGTTGTAGTTGTAGTTGTAGTTGTAGTTGTAGTTGTAGTTGTAGTTGTAGTTGTAGTTGTAGTTGTAGTTGTAGTTGTAGTTGTAGTTGTAGTTGTAGTTGTAGTTGTAGTTGTAGTTGTAGTTGTAGTTGTAGTTGTAGTTGTAGTTGTAGTTGTAGTTGTAGTTGTAGTTGTAGTTGTAGTTGTAGTTGTAGTTGTAGTTGTAGTTGTAGTTGTAGTTGTAGTTGTAGTTGTAGTTGTAGTTGTAGTTGTAGTTGTAGTTGTAGTTGTAGTTGTAGTTGTAGTTGTAGTTGTAGTTGTAGTTGTAGTTGTAGTTGTAGTTGTAGTTGTAGTTGTAGTTGTAGTTGTAGTTGTAGTTGTAGTTGTAGTTGTAGTTGTAGTTGTAGTTGTAGTTGTAGTTGTAGTTGTAGTTGTAGTTGTAGTTGTAGTTGTAGTTGTAGTTGTAGTTGTAGTTGTAGTTGTAGTTGTAGTTGTAGTTGTAGTTGTAGTTGTAGTTGTAGTTGTAGTTGCAGTTGTAGTTGTAGTTGTAGTTGTAGTTGTAGTTGTAGTTGTAGTTGTAGTTGTAGTTGTAGTTGTAGTTGTAGTTGTAGTTGTAGTTGTAGTTGTAGTTGTAGTTGTAGTTGTAGTTGTAGTTGTAGTTGTAGTTGTAGTTGTAGTTGTAGTTGTAGTTGTAGTTGTAGTGTAGTTGTTGTTGTTGTAGTTGTAGTTGTAGTTGTAGTTGTAGTTGTAGTTGTAGTTGTAGTTGTAGTTGTAGTTGTAGTTGTAGTTGTAGTTGTAGTTGTAGTTGTAGTTGTAGGTGTAGTTGTAGTTGTAGTTGTAGTTGTAGTTGTAGTTGTAGTTGTAGTTGTAGTTGTAGTTGTAGTTGTAGTTGTAGTTGTAGTTGTAGTTGTAGTTGTAGTTGTAGTTGTAGTTGTAGTTGTAGTTGTAGTTGTAGTTGTAGTTGTAGTTGTAGTTGTAGTTGTAGTTGTAGTTGTAGTTGTAGTTGTAGTTGTAGTTGTAGTTGTAGTTGTAGTTGTAGTTGTAGTTGTAGTTGTAGTTGTAGTTGTAGTTGTAGTTGTAGTTGTAGTTGTAGTTGTAGTTGTAGTTGTAGTTGTAGTTGTAGTTGTAGTTGTAGTTGTAGTTGTAGTTGTAGTTGTAGTTGTAGTTGTAGTTGTAGTTGTAGTTGTAGTTGTAGTTGTAGTTGTAGTTGTAGTTGTAGTTGTAGTTGTAGTTGTAGTTGTAGTTGTAGTTGTAGTTGTAGTTGTAGTTGTAGTTGTAGTTGTAGTTGTAGTTGTAGTTGTAGTTGTAGTTGTAGTTGTAGTTGTAGTTGTAGTTGTAGTTGTAGTTGTAGTTGTAGTTGTAGTTGTAGTTGTAGTTGTAGTTGTAGTTGTAGTTGTAGTTGTAGTTGTAGTTGTAGTTGTAGTTGTTGTTGTAGTTGTAGTTGTAGTTGTAGTTGTAGTTGTAGTTGTAGTTGTAGTTGTAGTTGTAGTTGTAGTTGTAGTTGTAGTTGTAGTTGTAGTTGTAGTTGTAGTTGTAGTTGTAGTTGTAGTTGTAGTTGTAGTTGTAGTTGTAGTTGTAGTTGTAGTTGTAGTTGTAGTTGTAGTTGTAGTTGTAGTTGTAGTTGTAGTTGTAGTTGTAGTTGTAGTTGTAGTTGTAGTTGTAGTTTTAGTTGTTGTAGTTGTAGTTGTAGTTGTAGTTGTAGTTGTAGTTGTAGTTGTAGTTGTAGTTGTAGTTGTAGTTGTAGTTGTAGTTGTAGTTGTAGTTGTAGTTGTAGTTGTAGTTGTAGTTGTAGTTGTAGTTGTAGTTGTAGTTGTAGTTGTAGTTGTAGTTGTAGTTGTAGTTGTAGTTGTAGTTGTAGTTGTAGTTGTAGTTGTAGTTGTAGTTGTAGTTGTAGTTGTAGTTGTAGTTGTAGTTGTAGTTGTAGTTGTAGTTGTAGTTGTAGTTGTAGTTGTAGTTGTAGTTGTAGTTGTAGTTGTAGTTGTAGTTGTAGTTGTAGTTGTAGTTGTAGTTGTAGTTGTAGTTGTAGTTGTAGTTGTAGTTGTAGTTGTAGTTGTAGTTGTAGTTGTAGTTGTAGTTGTAGTTGTAGTTGTAGTTGTAGTTGTTGTAGTTGTAGTTGTAGTTGTAGTTGTAGTTGTAGTTGTAGTTGTAGTTGTAGTTGTAGTTGTAGTTGTAGTTGTAGTTGTAGTTGTAGTTGTAGTTGTAGTTGTAGTTGTAGTTGTAGTTGTAGTTGTAGTTGTAGTTGTAGTTGTAGTTGTAGTTGTAGTTGTAGTTGTAGTTGTAGTTGTAGTTGTAGTTGTAGTTGTAGTTGTAGTTGTAGTTGTAGTTGTAGTTGTAGTTGTAGTTGTAGTTGTAGTTGTAGTTGTAGTTGTAGTTGTAGTTGTAGTTGTAGTTGTAGTTGTAGTTGTAGTTGTAGTTGTAGTTGTAGTTGTAGTTGTAGTTGTAGTTGTAGTTGTAGTTGTAGTTGTAGTTGTAGTTGTAGTTGTAGTTGTAGTTGTAGTTGTAGTTGTAGTTGTAGTTGTAGTTGTAGTTGTAGTTGTAGTTGTAGTTGTAGTTGTAGTTGTAGTTGTAGTTGTAGTTGTAGTTGTAGTTGTAGTTGTAGTTGTAGTTGTAGTTGTAGTTGTAGTTGTAGTTGTAGTTGTAGTTGTAGTTGTAGTTGTTGTAGTTGTAGTTGTAGTTGTAGTTGTAGTTGTAGTTGTAGTTGTAGTTGTAGTTGTAGTTGTAGTTGTAGTTGTAGTTGTAGTTGTAGTTGTAGTTGTAGTTGTAGTTGTAGTTGTAGTTGTAGTTGTAGTTGTAGTTGTAGTTGTGTAGTTGTAGTTGTAGTTGTAGTTGTAGTTGTAGTTGTAGTTGTAGTTGTAGTTGTAGTTGTAGTTGTAGTTGTAGTTGTAGTTGTAGTTGTAGTTGTAGTTGTAGTTGTAGTTGTAGTTGTAGTTGTAGTTGTAGTTGTAGTTGTAGTTGTAGTTGTAGTTGTAGTTGTAGTTGTAGTTGTAGTTGTAGTTGTGTTGTAGTTGTAGTTGTAGTTGTAGTTGTAGTTGTAGTTGTAGTTGTAGTTGTAGTTGTAGTTGTAGTTGTAGTTGTAGTTGTAGTTGTAGTTGTAGTTGTAGTTGTAGTTGTAGTTGTAGTTGTAGTTGTAGTTGTAGTTGTAGTTGTAGTTGTAGTTGTAGTTGTAGTTGTAGTTGTAGTTGTTGTAGTTGTAGTTGTAGTTGTAGTTGTAGTTGTAGTTGTAGTTGTAGTTGTAGTTGTAGTTGTAGTTGTAGTTGTAGTTGTAGTTGTAGTTGTAGTTGTAGTTGTAGTTGTAGTTGTAGTTGTAGTTGTAGTTGTAGTTGTAGTTGTAGTTGTAGTTGTAGTTGTAGTTGTAGTTGTAGTTGTAGTTGTAGTTGTAGTTGTAGTTGTAGTTGTAGTTGTAGTTGTAGTTGTAGTTGTAGTTGTAGTTGTAGTTGTAGTTGTAGTTGTAGTTGTAGTTGTAGTTGTAGTTGTAGTTGTAGTTGTAGTTGTAGTTGTAGTTGTAGTTGTAGTTGTAGTTGTAGTTGTAGTTGTAGTTGTAGTTGTAGTTGTAGTTGTAGTTGTAGTTGTAGTTGTAGTTGTAGTTGTAGTTGTAGTTGTAGTTGTAGTTGTAGTTGTAGTTGTAGTTGTGTTGTAGTTGTAGTTGTAGTTGTAGTTGTAGTTGTAGTTGTAGTTGTAGTTGTAGTTGAGTTGTAGTTGTAGTTGTAGTTGTAGTTGTAGTTGTAGTTGTAGTTGTAGTTGTAGTTGTAGTTGTAGTTGTAGTTGTAGTTGTAGTTGTAGTTGTAGTTGTAGTTGTAGTTGTAGTTGTAGTTGTAGTTGTAGTTGTAGTTGTAGTTGTAGTTGTAGTTGTAGTTGTAGTTGTAGTTGTAGTTGTAGTTGTAGTTGTAGTTGTAGTTGTAGTTGTAGTTGTAGTTGTAGTTGTAGTTGTAGTTGTAGTTGTAGTTGTAGTTGTAGTTGTAGTTGTAGTTGTAGTTGTAGTTGTAGTTGTAGTTGTAGTTGTAGTTGTAGTTGTAGTTGTAGTTGTAGTTGTAGTTGTAGTTGTAGTTGTAGTTGTAGTTGTAGTTGTAGTTGTAGTTGTAGTTGTAGTTGTAGTTGTAGTTGTAGTTGTAGTTGTAGTTGTAGTTGTAGTTGTAGTTGTAGTTGTAGTTGTAGTTGTAGTTGTAGTTGTAGTTGTAGTTGTAGTTGTAGTTGTAGTTGTAGTTGTAGTTGTAGTTGTAGTTGTAGTTGTAGTTGTAGTTGTAGTTGTAGTTGTAGTTGTAGTTGTAGTTGTAGTTGTAGTTGTAGTTGTAGTTGTAGTTGTAGTTGTAGTTGTAGTTGTAGTTGTAGTTGTAGTTGTAGTTGTAGTTGTAGTTGTAGTTGTAGTTGTAGTTGTAGTTGTAGTTGTAGTTGTAGTTGTAGTTGTAGTTGTAGTTGTAGTTGTAGTTGTAGTTGTAGTTGTAGTTGTAGTTGTAGTTTGTTGTAGTTGTAGTTGTAGTTGTAGTTGTAGTTGTAGTTGTAGTTGTAGTTGTAGTTGTAGTTGTAGTTGTAGTTGTAGTTGTAGTTGTAGTTGTAGTTGTAGTTGTAGTTGTAGTTGTAGTTGTAGTTGTAGTTGTAGTTGTAGTTGTAGTTGTAGTTGTAGTTGTAGTTGTAGTTGTAGTTGTAGTTGTAGTTGTAGTTGTAGTTGTAGTTGTAGTTGTAGTTGTAGTTGTAGTTGTAGTTGTAGTTGTAGTTGTAGTTGTAGTTGTAGTTGTAGTTGTAGTTGTAGTTGTAGTTGTAGTTGTAGTTGTAGTTGTAGTTGTAGTTGTAGTTGTAGTTGTAGTTGTAGTTGTAGTTGTAGTTGTAGTTGTAGTTGTAGTTGTAGTTGTAGTTGTAGTTGTAGTTGTAGTTGTAGTTGTAGTTGTAGTTGTAGTTGTAGTTGTAGTTGTAGTTGTAGTTGTAGTTGTAGTTGTAGTTGTAGTTGTAGTTGTAGTTGTAGTTGTAGTTGTAGTTGTAGTTGTAGTTGTAGTTGTAGTTGTAGTTGTAGTTGTAGTTGTAGTTGTAGTTGTAGTTGTAGTTGTAGTTGTAGTTGTAGTTGTAGTTGTAGTTGTAGTTGTAGTTGTAGTTGTAGTTGTAGTTGTAGTTGTAGTTGTAGTTGTAGTTGTAGTTGTAGTTGTAGTTGTAGTTGTAGTTGTAGTTGTAGTTGTAGTTGTAGTTGTAGTTGTAGTTGTAGTTGTAGTTGTAGTTGTAGTTGTAGTTGTAGTTGTAGTTGTAGTTGTAGTTGTAGTTGTAGTTGTAGTTGTAGTTGTAGTTGTAGTTGTAGTTGTAGTTGTAGTTGTAGTTGTGTTGTAGTTGTAGTTGTAG
The DNA here is from genome assembly GCA_933228885.1 of Leistus spinibarbis. Lineage (NCBI taxonomy): Eukaryota > Metazoa > Arthropoda > Insecta > Coleoptera > Carabidae > Leistus > Leistus spinibarbis. Next base: position 11,644,677 of record OW121798.1, read on the forward strand.
TTGTAGTTGTAGTTGTAGTTGTAGTTGTAGTTGTAGTTGTAGTTGTAGTTGTAGTTGTAGTTGTAGTTGTAGTTGTAGTTGTAGTTGTAGTTGTAGTTGTAGTTGTAGTTGTAGTTGTAGTTGTAGTTGTAGTTGTAGTTGTAGTTGTAGTTGTAGTTGTAGTTGTAGTTGTAGTTGTAGTTGTAGTTGTAGTTGTAGTTGTAGTTGTAGTTGTAGTTGTAGTTGTAGTTGTAGTTGTAGTTGTAGTTGTAGTTGTAGTTGTAGTTGTAGTTGTTGTAGTTGTAGTTGTAGTTGTAGTTGTAGTTGTAGTTGTAGTTGTAGTTGTAGTTGTAGTTGTAGTTGTAGTTGTAGTTGTAGTTGTAGTTGTAGTTGTAGTTGTAGTTGTAGTTGTAGTTGTAGTTGTAGTTGTAGTTGTAGTTGTAGTTGTAGTTGTAGTTGTAGTTGTAGTTGTAGTTGTAGTTGTAGTTGTTGTTGTAGTTGTAGTTGTTTGTAGTTGTAGTTGTAGTTGTAGTTGTAGTTGTAGTTGTAGTTGTAGTTGTAGTTGTAGTTGTAGTTGTAGTTGTAGTTGTAGTTGTAGTTGTAGTTGTAGTTGTAGTTGTAGTTGTAGTTGTAGTTGTAGTTGTAGTTGTAGTTGTAGTTGTAGTTGTAGTTGTAGTTGTAGTTGTAGTTGTAGTTGTAGTTGTAGTTGTAGTTGTAGTTGTAGTTGTAGTTGTAGTTGTAGTTGTAGTTGTAGTTGTAGTTGTAGTTGTAGTTGTAGTTGTAGTTGTAGTTGTAGTTGTAGTTTTGTAGTTGTAGTTGTAGTTGTAGTTGTAGTTGTAGTTGTAGTTGTAGTTGTAGTTGTAGTTGTAGTTGTTGTAGTTGTAGTTGTAGTTGTAGTTGTAGTTGTAGTTGTAGTTGTAGTTGTAGTTGTAGTTGTAGTTGTAGTTGTAGTTGTAGTTGTTGTAGTTGTAGTTGTAGTTGTAGTTGTAGTTGTAGTTGTAGTTGTAGTTGTTGTAGTTGTAGTTGTAGTTGTAGTTGTAGTTGTAGTTGTAGTTGTAGTTGTTGTAGTTGTAGTTGTAGTTGTAGTTGTAGTTGTAGTTGTAGTTGTAGTTGTAGTTGTAGTTGTAGTTGTAGTTGTAGTTGTAGTTGTAGTTGTAGTTGTAGTTGTAGTTGTTGTTGTAGTTGTAGTTGTAGTTGTAGTTGTAGTTGTAGTTGTAGTTGTAGTTGTAGTTGTAGTTGTAGTTGTAGTTGTAGTTGTAGTTGTAGTTGTAGTTGTAGTTGTAGTTGTAGTTGTAGTTGTAGTTGTAGTTGTAGTTGTAGTTGTAGTTGTAGTTGTAGTTGTAGTTGTAGTTGTAGTTGTAGTTGTAGTTGTAGTTGTAGTTGTAGTTGTAGTTGTAGTTGTAGTTGTAGTTGTAGTTGTAGTTGTAGTTGTAGTTGTAGTTGTAGTTGTAGTTGTAGTTGTAGTTGTAGTTGTAGTTGTAGTTGTAGTTGTAGTTGTAGTTGTAGTTGTAGTTGTAGTTGTAGTTGTAGTTGTAGTTGTAGTTGTAGTTGTAGTTGTAGTTGTAGTTGTAGTTGTAGTTGTAGTTGTAGTTGTAGTTGTAGTTGTAGTTGTAGTTGTAGTTGTAGTTGTAGTTGTAGTTGTAGTTGTAGTTGTAGTTGTAGTTGTAGTTGTAGTTGTAGTTGTAGTTGTAGTTGTAGTTGTAGTTGTAGTTGTAGTTGTAGTTGTAGTTGTAGTTGTAGTTGTAGTTGTAGTTGTAGTTGTAGTTGTAGTTGTAGTTGTAGTTGTAGTTGTAGTTGTAGTTGTAGTTGTAGTTGTAGTTGTAGTTGTAGTTGTAGTTGTAGTTGTAGTTGTAGTTGTAGTTGTAGTTGTAGTTGTAGTTGTAGTTGTAGTTGTAGTTGTAGTTGTAGTTGTAGTTGTAGTTGTAGTTGTAGTTGTAGTTGTAGTTGTAGTTGTAGTTGTAGTTGTAGTTGTAGTTGTAGTTGTAGTTGTAGTTGTAGTTGTAGTTGTAGTTGTAGTTGTAGTTGTAGTTGTAGTTGTAGTTGTAGTTGTAGTTGTAGTTGTAGTTGTAGTTGTAGTTGTAGTTGTAGTTGTAGTTGTAGTTGTAGTTGTAGTTGTAGTTGTAGTTGTAGTTGTAGTTGTAGTTGTAGTTGTAGTTGTAGTTGTAGTTGTAGTTGTAGTTGTAGTTGTAGTTGTAGTTGTAGTTGTAGTTGTAGTTGTAGTTGTAGTTGTAGTTGTAGTTGTAGTTGTAGTTGTAGTTGTAGTTGTAGTTGTAGTTGTAGTTGTAGTTGTAGTTGTAGTTGTAGTTGTAGTTGTAGTTGTAGTTGTAGTTGTAGTTGTAGTTGTAGTTGTAGTTGTAGTTGTAGTTGTAGTTGTAGTTGTAGTTGTAGTTGTAGTTGTAGTTGTAGTTGTAGTTGTAGTTGTAGTTGTAGTTGTAGTTGTAGTTGTAGTTGTAGTTGTAGTTGTAGTTGTAGTTGTAGTTGTAGTTGTAGTTGTAGTTGTAGTTGTAGTTGTAGTTGTAGTTGTAGTTGTAGTTGTAGTTGTAGTTGTAGTTGTAGTTGTAGTTGTAGTTGTAGTTGTAGTTGTAGTTGTAGTTGTAGTTGTAGTTGTAGTTGTAGTTGTAGTTGTAGTTGTAGTTGTAGTTGTAGTTGTAGTTGTAGTTGTAGTTGTAGTTGTAGTTGTAGTTGTAGTTGTAGTTGTAGTTGTAGTTGTAGTTGTAGTTGTAGTTGTAGTTGTAGTTGTAGTTGTAGTTGTAGTTGTAGTTGTAGTTGTAGTTGTAGTTGTAGTTGTAGTTGTAGTTGTAGTTGTAGTTGTAGTTGTAGTTGTAGTTGTAGTTGTAGTTGTAGTTGTAGTTGTAGTTGTAGTTGTAGTTGTAGTTGTAGTTGTAGTTGTAGTTGTAGTTGTAGTTGTAGTTGTAGTTGTAGTTGTAGTTGTAGTTGTAGTTGTAGTTGTAGTTGTAGTTGTAGTTGTAGTTGTAGTTGTAGTTGTAGTTGTAGTTGTAGTTGTAGTTGTAGTTGTAGTTGTAGTTGTAGTTGTAGTTGTAGTTGTAGTTGTAGTTGTAGTTGTAGTTGTAGTTGTAGTTGTAGTTGTAGTTGTAGTTGTAGTTGTAGTTGTAGTTGTAGTTGTAGTTGTAGTTGTAGTTGTAGTTGTAGTTGTAGTTGTAGTTGTAGTTGTAGTTGTAGTTGTAGTTGTAGTTGTAGTTGTAGTTGTAGTTGTAGTTGTAGTTGTAGTTGTAGTTGTAGTTGTAGTTGTAGTTGTAGTTGTAGTTGTAGTTGTAGTTGTAGTTGTAGTTGTAGTTGTAGTTGTAGTTGTAGTTGTAGTTGTAGTTGTAGTTGTAGTTGTAGTTGTAGTTGTAGTTGTAGTTGTAGTTGTAGTTGTAGTTGTAGTTGTAGTTGTAGTTGTAGTTGTAGTTGTAGTTGTAGTTGTAGTTGTAGTTGTAGTTGTAGTTGTAGTTGTAGTTGTAGTTGTAGTTGTAGTTGTAGTTGTAGTTGTAGTTGTAGTTGTAGTTGTAGTTGTAGTTGTAGTTGTAGTTGTAGTTGTAGTTGTAGTTGTAGTTGTAGTTGTAGTTGTAGTTGTAGTTGTAGTTGTAGTTGTAGTTGTAGTTGTAGTTGTAGTTGTAGTTGTAGTTGTAGTTGTAGTTGTAGTTGTAGTTGTAGTTGTAGTTGTAGTTGTAGTTGTAGTTGTAGTTGTAGTTGTAGTTGTAGTTGTAGTTGTAGTTGTAGTTGTAGTTGTAGTTGTAGTTGTAGTTGTAGTTGTAGTTGTAGTTGTAGTTGTAGTTGTAGTTGTAGTTGTAGTTGTAGTTGTAGTTGTAGTTGTAGTTGTAGTTGTAGTTGTAGTTGTAGTTGTAGTTGTAGTTGTAGTTGTAGTTGTAGTTGTAGTTGTAGTTGTAGTTGTAGTTGTAGTTGTAGTTGTAGTTGTAGTTGTAGTTGTAGTTGTAGTTGTAGTTGTTGTAGTTGTAGTTGTAGTTGTTGTAGTTGTAGTTGTAGTTGTAGTTGTAGTTGTAGTTGTAGTTGTAGTTGTAGTTGTAGTTGTAGTTGTAGTTGTAGTTGTAGTTGTAGTTGTAGTTGTAGTTGTAGTTGTAGTTGTAGTTGTAGTTGTAGTTGTAGTTGTAGTTGTAGTTG
>OW121799.1:0-20000 GCA_933228885.1 Leistus spinibarbis
CCTAACCTAACCTAACCTAACCTAACCTAACCTAACCTAACCTAACCTAACCTAACCTACCTAACCTAACCTAACCTAACCTAACCTAACCTAACCTAACCTAACCTAACCTAACCTAACCTAACCTAACCTAACCTAACCTAACCTAACCTAACCTAACCTAACCTAACCTAACCTAACCTAACCTAACCTAACCTAACCTAACCTAACCTAACCTAACCTAACCTAACCTAACCTAACCTAACCTAACCTAACCTAACCTAACCTAACCTAACCTAACCTAACCTAACCTAACCTAACCTAACCTAACCTAACCTAACCTAACCTAACCTAACCTAACCTAACCTAACCTAACCTAACCTAACCTAACCTAACCTAACCTAACCTAACCTAACCTAACCTAACCTAACCTAACCTAACCTAACCTAACCTAACCTAACCTAACCTAACCTAACCTAACCTAACCTAACCTAACCTAACCTAACCTAACCTAACCTAACCTAACCTAACCTAACCTAACCTAACCTAACCTAACCTAACCTAACCTAACCTAACCTAACCTAACCTAACCTAACCTAACCTAACCTAACCTAACCTAACCTAACCTAACCTAACCTAACCTAACCTAACCTAACCTAACCTAACCTAACCTAACCTAACCTAACCTAACCTAACCTAACCTAACCTAACCTAACCTAACCTAACCTAACCTAACCTAACCTAACCTAACCTAACCTAACCTAACCTAACCTAACCTAACCTAACCTAACCTAACCTAACCTAACCTAACCTAACCTAACCTAACCTAACCTAACCTAACCTAACCTAACCTAACCTAACCTAACCTAACCTAACCTAACCTAACCTAACCTAACCTAACCTAACCTAACCTAACCTAACCTAACCTAACCTAACCTAACCTAACCTAACCTAACCTAACCTAACCTAACCTAACCTAACCTAACCTAACCTAACCTAACCTAACCTAACCTAACCTAACCTAACCTAACCTAACCTAACCTAACCTAACCTAACCTAACCTAACCTAACCTAACCTAACCTAACCTAACCTAACCTAACCTAACCTAACCTAACCTAACCTAACCTAACCTAACCTAACCTAACCTAACCTAACCTAACCTAACCTAACCTAACCTAACCTAACCTAACCTAACCTAACCTAACCTAACCTAACCTAACCTAACCTAACCTAACCTAACCTAACCTAACCTAACCTAACCTAACCTAACCTAACCTAACCTAACCTAACCTAACCTAACCTAACCTAACCTAACCTAACCTAACCTAACCTAACCTAACCTAACCTAACCTAACCTAACCTAACCTAACCTAACCTAACCTAACCTAACCTAACCTAACCTAACCTAACCTAACCTAACCTAACCTAACCTAACCTAACCTAACCTAACCTAACCTAACCTAACCTAACCTAACCTAACCTAACCTAACCTAACCTAACCTAACCTAACCTAACCTAACCTAACCTAACCTAACCTAACCTAACCTAACCTAACCTAACCTAACCTAACCTAACCTAACCTAACCTAACCTAACCTAACCTAACCTAACCTAACCTAACCTAACCTAACCTAACCTAACCTAACCTAACCTAACCTAACCTAACCTAACCTAACCTAACCTAACCTAACCTAACCTAACCTAACCTAACCTAACCTAACCTAACCTAACCTAACCTAACCTAACCTAACCTAACCTAACCTAACCTAACCTAACCTAACCTAACCTAACCTAACCTAACCTAACCTAACCTAACCTAACCTAACCTAACCTAACCTAACCTAACCTAACCTAACCTAACCTAACCTAACCTAACCTAACCTAACCTAACCTAACCTAACCTAACCTAACCTAACCTAACCTAACCTAACCTAACCTAACCTAACCTAACCTAACCTAACCTAACCTAACCTAACCTAACCTAACCTAACCTAACCTAACCTAACCTAACCTAACCTAACCTAACCTAACCTAACCTAACCTAACCTAACCTAACCTAACCTAACCTAACCTAACCTAACCTAACCTAACCTAACCTAACCTAACCTAACCTAACCTAACCTAACCTAACCTAACCTAACCTAACCTAACCTAACCTAACCTAACCTAACCTAACCTAACCTAACCTAACCTAACCTAACCTAACCTAACCTAACCTAACCTAACCTAACCTAACCTAACCTAACCTAACCTAACCTAACCTAACCTAACCTAACCTAACCTAACCTAACCTAACCTAACCTAACCTAACCTAACCTAACCTAACCTAACCTAACCTAACCTAACCTAACCTAACCTAACCTAACCTAACCTAACCTAACCTAACCTAACCTAACCTAACCTAACCTAACCTAACCTAACCTAACCTAACCTAACCTAACCTAACCTAACCTAACCTAACCTAACCTAACCTAACCTAACCTAACCTAACCTAACCTAACCTAACCTAACCTAACCTAACCTAACCTAACCTAACCTAACCTAACCTAACCTAACCTAACCTAACCTAACCTAACCTAACCTAACCTAACCTAACCTAACCTAACCTAACCTAACCTAACCTAACCTAACCTAACCTAACCTAACCTAACCTAACCTAACCTAACCTAACCTAACCTAACCTAACCTAACCTAACCTAACCTAACCTAACCTAACCTAACCTAACCTAACCTAACCTAACCTAACCTAACCTAACCTAACCTAACCTAACCTAACCTAACCTAACCTAACCTAACCTAACCTAACCTAACCTAACCTAACCTAACCTAACCTAACCTAACCTAACCTAACCTAACCTAACCTAACCTAACCTAACCTAACCTAACCTAACCTAACCTAACCTAACCTAACCTAACCTAACCTAACCTAACCTAACCTAACCTAACCTAACCTAACCTAACCTAACCTAACCTAACCTAACCTAACCTAACCTAACCTAACCTAACCTAACCTAACCTAACCTAACCTAACCTAACCTAACCTAACCTAACCTAACCTAACCTAACCTAACCTAACCTAACCTAACCTAACCTAACCTAACCTAACCTAACCTAACCTAACCTAACCTAACCTAACCTAACCTAACCTAACCTAACCTAACCTAACCTAACCTAACCTAACCTAACCTAACCTAACCTAACCTAACCTAACCTAACCTAACCTAACCTAACCTAACCTAACCTAACCTAACCTAACCTAACCTAACCTAACCTAACCTAACCTAACCTAACCTAACCTAACCTAACCTAACCTAACCTAACCTAACCTAACCTAACCTAACCTAACCTAACCTAACCTAACCTAACCTAACCTAACCTAACCTAACCTAACCTAACCTAACCTAACCTAACCTAACCTAACCTAACCTAACCTAACCTAACCTAACCTAACCTAACCTAACCTAACCTAACCTAACCTAACCTAACCTAACCTAACCTAACCTAACCTAACCTAACCTAACCTAACCTAACCTAACCTAACCTAACCTAACCTAACCTAACCTAACCTAACCTAACCTAACCTAACCTAACCTAACCTAACCTAACCTAACCTAACCTAACCTAACCTAACCTAACCTAACCTAACCTAACCTAACCTAACCTAACCTAACCTAACCTAACCTAACCTAACCTAACCTAACCTAACCTAACCTAACCTAACCTAACCTAACCTAACCTAACCTAACCTAACCTAACCTAACCTAACCTAACCTAACCTAACCTAACCTAACCTAACCTAACCTAACCTAACCTAACCTAACCTAACCTAACCTAACCTAACCTAACCTAACCTAACCTAACCTAACCTAACCTAACCTAACCTAACCTAACCTAACCTAACCTAACCTAACCTAACCTAACCTAACCTAACCTAACCTAACCTAACCTAACCTAACCTAACCTAACCTAACCTAACCTAACCTAACCTAACCTAACCTAACCTAACCTAACCTAACCTAACCTAACCTAACCTAACCTAACCTAACCTAACCTAACCTAACCTAACCTAACCTAACCTAACCTAACCTAACCTAACCTAACCTAACCTAACCTAACCTAACCTAACCTAACCTAACCTAACCTAACCTAACCTAACCTAACCTAACCTAACCTAACCTAACCTAACCTAACCTAACCTAACCTAACCTAACCTAACCTAACCTAACCTAACCTAACCTAACCTAACCTAACCTAACCTAACCTAACCTAACCTAACCTAACCTAACCTAACCTAACCTAACCTAACCTAACCTAACCTAACCTAACCTAACCTAACCTAACCTAACCTAACCTAACCTAACCTAACCTAACCTAACCTAACCTAACCTAACCTAACCTAACCTAACCTAACCTAACCTAACCTAACCTAACCTAACCTAACCTAACCTAACCTAACCTAACCTAACCTAACCTAACCTAACCTAACCTAACCTAACCTAACCTAACCTAACCTAACCTAACCTAACCTAACCTAACCTAACCTAACCTAACCTAACCTAACCTAACCTAACCTAACCTAACCTAACCTAACCTAACCTAACCTAACCTAACCTAACCTAACCTAACCTAACCTAACCTAACCTAACCTAACCTAACCTAACCTAACCTAACCTAACCTAACCTAACCTAACCTAACCTAACCTAACCTAACCTAACCTAACCTAACCTAACCTAACCTAACCTAACCTAACCTAACCTAACCTAACCTAACCTAACCTAACCTAACCTAACCTAACCTAACCTAACCTAACCTAACCTAACCTAACCTAACCTAACCTAACCTAACCTAACCTAACCTAACCTAACCTAACCTAACCTAACCTAACCTAACCTAACCTAACCTAACCTAACCTAACCTAACCTAACCTAACCTAACCTAACCTAACCTAACCTAACCTAACCTAACCTAACCTAACCTAACCTAACCTAACCTAACCTAACCTAACCTAACCTAACCTAACCTAACCTAACCTAACCTAACCTAACCTAACCTAACCTAACCTAACCTAACCTAACCTAACCTAACCTAACCTAACCTAACCTAACCTAACCTAACCTAACCTAACCTAACCTAACCTAACCTAACCTAACCTAACCTAACCTAACCTAACCTAACCTAACCTAACCTAACCTAACCTAACCTAACCTAACCTAACCTAACCTAACCTAACCTAACCTAACCTAACCTAACCTAACCTAACCTAACCTAACCTAACCTAACCTAACCTAACCTAACCTAACCTAACCTAACCTAACCTAACCTAACCTAACCTAACCTAACCTAACCTAACCTAACCTAACCTAACCTAACCTAACCTAACCTAACCTAACCTAACCTAACCTAACCTAACCTAACCTAACCTAACCTAACCTAACCTAACCTAACCTAACCTAACCTAACCTAACCTAACCTAACCTAACCTAACCTAACCTAACCTAACCTAACCTAACCTAACCTAACCTAACCTAACCTAACCTAACCTAACCTAACCTAACCTAACCTAACCTAACCTAACCTAACCTAACCTAACCTAACCTAACCTAACCTAACCTAACCTAACCTAACCTAACCTAACCTAACCTAACCTAACCTAACCTAACCTAACCTAACCTAACCTAACCTAACCTAACCTAACCTAACCTAACCTAACCTAACCTAACCTAACCTAACCTAACCTAACCTAACCTAACCTAACCTAACCTAACCTAACCTAACCTAACCTAACCTAACCTAACCTAACCTAACCTAACCTAACCTAACCTAACCTAACCTAACCTAACCTAACCTAACCTAACCTAACCTAACCTAACCTAACCTAACCTAACCTAACCTAACCTAACCTAACCTAACCTAACCTAACCTAACCTAACCTAACCTAACCTAACCTAACCTAACCTAACCTAACCTAACCTAACCTAACCTAACCTAACCTAACCTAACCTAACCTAACCTAACCTAACCTAACCTAACCTAACCTAACCTAACCTAACCTAACCTAACCTAACCTAACCTAACCTAACCTAACCTAACCTAACCTAACCTAACCTAACCTAACCTAACCTAACCTAACCTAACCTAACCTAACCTAACCTAACCTAACCTAACCTAACCTAACCTAACCTAACCTAACCTAACCTAACCTAACCTAACCTAACCTAACCTAACCTAACCTAACCTAACCTAACCTAACCTAACCTAACCTAACCTAACCTAACCTAACCTAACCTAACCTAACCTAACCTAACCTAACCTAACCTAACCTAACCTAACCTTACCTAACCTAACCTAACCTAACCTAACCTAACCTAACCTAACCTAACCTAACCTAACCTTACCTAACCTAACCTTACCTAACCTAACCTAACCTAACCTAACCTAACCTAACCTAACCTAACCTAACCTAACCTAACCTAACCTAACCTAACCTAACCTAACCTAACCTAACCTAACCTAACCTAACCTAACCTAACCTCCAGCGTGAACAGAGGGAGTTCCCCTACCTCCCCCCTTATCCAATTGGCTATCCTGTGCGCGGGGAACAGTATGGTAATTATGTCCCCTGAGCGTGCCTTTGTCTGTACCTGTGGCGGGTTGCGTCCTTTGAGACGTTTGGTGACGATCTTATAACCGTCACCCCATACCTCATCGTCTACCTCTTCGCACAGTTTCCTCCAACATGCCTTCTGCGATCTCAAGATAGCACCTCTCAGCTCCTCCTTAGCAGCTCTTATTTCCCGTTTTAGCCCCTCCAGCTCACACTGCCTCTTCCGCCCTCTTTGCAGGTTCCTCCTGGCCTTTATCGCTGTCTGACGGAGCTCCGCGATTTCGTCGTTCCACCAGTATGCCTTTTTCCTGCGCGAGGGACGTTTCCTGGGCATACTGGCTGCGCATGCCTGCTGGAGTACCTCCACCAGGTGGCCAGGCTGCGACGCCTCTATTCCCAGGGCTGGCAGTTCATCCAAGTACCTCCTGAGTTTGGCGTGGTCTAGTTTGGATACCGCCCATCCTTTCGGCCTTTCCTCGCTCTCCTTCGCCTTTGGTTGTTTTACCTCGTACTCAATGTACCTATGTAAGCTGAGCGACTCCTCCTCCAGTACTTTCCAGCCCGTGACCTGCGTGGCCATCCTCGAAGTTGCCCATGTCAGGTCAATAATGCTTTCCGACTCGCCCCTGCTGAACGTGGGTTCGCGGCCCACGTTTAGGATGACTAGGTCAACCATCGCCGCCCAGTCGGTAAGCTTGTCTCCCCTGTGATCCATTCTGGTCGATCCCCAGTCAGGTGCCTTAGAGTTGAAATCTCCAGCTATTAGGACTTTATTTTTTCTTCCCGCGAGACTTCTGCTGAGTTCCAGCAGCCCTTCCTCGAATTCTGCCAGTGTCTTTTTGGGTGAGAAGTAGCAGCTATATATAGCTACCCCCTCTATTTCGACCCAGACAAAACCTTGTCCCCTCCTTGTGTCAGTGACGCTAAGATGCTGGTTGACCACTGCAATCGCCGCGTCACCTCTAGAGTCCACGTACCATCCCGTGGCAGCATTTCGGTTTGGCTCGCTGACGAGGAGCACGTCTGCCAAACGTTGTGCCGCAGTGGCATGCAGCATGTCGTGAGCTGCTCTGCCTCTCCCCACGTTTACTTGGATGACCTTGAACGCGCCTTTGTTCTTGCCCCCTCCAAGGCCTTCCTGTACTCTGGGCAGTTCCTCGTGCCACTGCGATGCCCATCCGCGTCGCAGGCCATGCAGTACACAGCTCCTTTGCACTCCTTTGCTGGATGACCTAACTTGCCACATTTATAGCAGTTTTTCCCTCTGTCTTCCTTATGACAGTTCGCCGCTATGTGGCTGTACCCATGGCATCTGTAGCACTGGGCTACCTCCGTCCACTCCCTGACCCGGCAGTTAACCCAGCCTACTTTGATCCTGCCTTTCCTCAGCAGATCTCGCGCCATTTGTGGTTGGACTACCACCGTAGCCGACTGCGTCCCTGCGTAAGCTGGTTTTAGGGGGTGGACCAACACCACGCTGCTTGCTGGGTCCGTGACCGCTCTGATCGCTGCCTCTACCTCTGAAGCCGTGACAGCCGCATCTAGGTCACTGATCCGCAACGTTACTTTCTTTGTTTTGACCGCCACCTTGATTCCTGACAGCCTTGTTTCTAGGACTTGTTTTAAGGCCTCCGCCTCACCCCCTTTCTGCATGACCTCTATCAGCAGGTCGCCAGCCCTTGTTTGCCGCATTCCTGCCACCTTTGCCTGCGCCTCAGATGGGTCAGTTGCGTTCTTAACCTTTCTGACCAGTTCTGCATACGTCATCGTTCCTCCTACTTTCAGTATCACAGCATCCTTCTCCTCCCTCGGCCTCCCCTTGGCCTTTCCTACACTTTTCGGCTTTGGCTTTTGGGATTCTGTGCGTGTCGCTTTAGCTTTGGCAGGCTCGCTTGGAGCTTCTTCCCTGTACAGCGTCACCTCTGTGCCTGTGTCGCGGAATAGGGTTTCGGCCATCTTCTTAACTACAATATGCTTGATACCCTCTATCCTTGGGAGGGCAATTTGTTTCTGTTGTCAGCTCTGCAGCTGCTCCTTCAGATCACTCAGCGCCGCGTATAGGTTTTCCGCTGTTCCTGCCGCCCCTGGTTCTTCGCGGGTGACCAAGCAGTAGGAGTCTCTCCCCCTAGCAGTCTGGCACAGGACGGTCTTCCCCTCCTGGCCTTTGTTTTCTCCCATGTGAAGCCCCAGCACTGCGCATGCTGCCGCTGTTTCCACGTTAAGCTCGAACGCCACCGGAGTTCCTGCCTCTATTATCTGGCCCTCGCCCTCCTTGACCACCTGGAATATCTCTTTTGGCCAGTAGCATTCGAGGTTTGGCTTCGCCTCTTCGTATGTAGCGTTCTTTCCCATGGCTTCTATGATGGCCTGCGTTGTCCGCCTTCCAGTGATCGATGTCTGAGAGCCTGCCTCCTTCAAAACGCTCCGTAGCTTGCATGCGCGAGCCACGTACATTCCAGCTATTCGCCCCATAACCTCAGCGAGCTCAGTTGCCCTTGGGCTACCTCCTTTTTGACATTAGTACATGCCCCCACTTGCCTCTTTACTTCTTCTGCAAGCTCTGCTCCTTTTTTAATGACTTGTACCAACTTCTCCTCTTCTGCCGCGGCTTCGCCCTCCCTCGCCACAAGCTCCGTTCGGCTGTCTGCCAGAGCTATCTCTTGTCGCGGGGTCTCTACTCCACTATCTCTTTCCAGCCCGTCGTTGTATCTGACTTCCACCAGAACCCGGATTCGCTTCTCGTAGTGAGAAGCTCTGTCCTTGTGGGCGTCCATCAGTTCAGCCTTGGTCCTTTTCATATTCCGGACCATCTGATGTAGTTCTGCTACCTTTTTTGCTATATTATCGCCGCACTGCATCCTTTCCATTTGTTTGTCCAGCTCCAGCAGTCTGTCGCTCAGTATTTGAATCGCTGCCTCGTCCGCACGTGCTGCGGCCTCAGTTCTTGTCGCGTGTTCTGCGTACGGCGGTGCACTGCCTCTTCGCCTCTTTGGCTTTGGGGTCGTCCACGTTGCAGAAGCCCCAATGCTGGTGTCAAGTTCCTTCCGCTTTAGTTCTTCTTTTGGCGTGCTTTGGCTTGCAGTCCGTGCCCGCGGAGTAAAACCCCAGATTTCATCCAGCAGCGTGTTATGCTGTGGCAGCGAGGTTTCAGGTGTGTCCCTCGCCAGCGCCGCAGTATCACCACTCCTGCGCGGTTCTTCATCATCGTCCATGTTTTTATTATGTTTTTTGTCGTTTTCCATTTTCTGTTCTTCTTTGTTATTGCTAAGTTTTAAATTTAATTTTTTTTCCATCTTGATTCCCACGAGAAGGGCCGAACTATACTACTCTCTCCGGCAGTGCGCCCTTACCGGAGAGAGGGGTGAATACTCGGGGGGTCCCCTGGTGCCCCGAGATTTCCGTTAGAAGCCAGACTCTCTCTGACCATGCATCCCTTCAGCACGGGTTAATTTCTAACACCTTAGGATTGAGAATTTGTTCACGAGGTTTATTCCCCCATGCAGCCCTGGAGGTCCTATGGCCGCCCACTCTGGGTCAGACACCACAGCCCCACTCGCCCCTGCTATTTTTGGTCCGCGGGAGCTATTTTATTTCACTCCTACCACCCCATATCTGGGAGGCATTCCTCTATCCGCCACCCGAAGACGCGCTTGATGGGGGAAGCTAAAACCCCACACAAGAACCTAACCTAACCTAACCTAACCTAACCTAACCTAACCTAACCTAGCCTAACCTAACCTAAACTTTTTTTTTTTTTTGATTGGTAGAGGAAACCTTACATAGGGACCCCAGAGACAATGTCCCCAGGGGATTCTTACTGACTAAAACCTCTACCCCCTGAACTACCAGTGCTCTGGAACCGCTTACGCATAACATCAGAACACTGGCTTCATTGGGCGCCCACCCAAAACATATACAAATGGTATGCACTTATTGCATACCATACCCTCCCTTAAGAAAACACTCAAACATAAAAGAAAGAAGACACATATAATAAAGGGATAATAATATTCTAAAAGAATAGTACTCCACCCAAAACATATACAAATGGTATTGTAAGGGGTTGACCCGCTTGGTCAATCCTTGGATGATTTCCTTGGGTTCTTGCCAAATAGACGTGTAGGGTAAGGGATGAGAGGGGGGTAGACAATGGACTAGTTCTGCGTAACAATAAATACGTGGTTATATTTATAGATAGTAACTTACTACTTGGTGATACAGCCCGGTGGAGCAACTGCCATTGTTGTCCACATAGGGTTCTTATATAGTCTGTCAAACTGCTGACATAACAATGTGCAACACTACTGCTATGACGTACATAGCGGTTAGTAACCTCACTGAAGGTGCTGTCACTTTCCTGTGTCAGCATACTGTTATTTTTGCTTTACATACCTCCCCCCTTTAAAAATTTGCTACCCTTGGGAGCACAATTTACCATACTTCGTGATACAGTTTTGCTGGACTATATACGAACCCTTTACAATATTTTATACATATATTTTTATCCTAAATATCTTACTCTACCCAACACTGTGGTGGAGCATTCTTTCTTACGAACACTTTGTCAAGTTTGTTGCCGGCTGGAAGGTGACCACATCCAGGGTTGCTCTGTGACAGGTCCTCTACTTCGGGTATGGATTCTAGGGTAAGGGTTGTGTTGTGAAGTGAGTGATTCATTTTCTTCTTCTTCTACCTGCGTACGCATTGCCTCTTATTCTATTGTGGTTGGCAATTTTCTATTTTCGACCTGAATTTGGTTTTCCACATCTACTTCTTCTTCCTCTTCTTGCGATTTCTCGACATATGCTTTGTATGGTTTTAGCCTGTTTACATGCACTACTATTTCTTTTTGCCCTGTTTCTCCAACTATTTTGTAATTCACTGCACTCATTTTTTCTTTAATCCAGTACGGCCCTGTCCATGGTTTAATTAACTTCTTTGACGTTCCGGCTAGTTGTATTTTTGTTGGGTCATGAAAGTATACCTTGTCTCCTATTTCATAAACTGTTAGCGCAGAATTTTTATTAAATTGTTTGTTTCGTTGTTCCGTAGTTTCTCTCAGGTTTCTTTTTACTACTTCAAACGTGATTCGTAACCTTTCCTTTAATTCCGCTGCGTAGTTATCATCATAGTTGTATCTCAGAGTTCTTGGTCGGGATATGTCATCATATGGCAGCTCCATGTCCCTGCCATGCATGATATAGAATGGAGTTTCTCCTGTTGAGTTGTGTACCGCCGATCTATATGCCATCAATACATAAGGTAACCATTCGTCCCAGTCGGTTTGGTCTCGGCTTATAAAATGTGATAACATATCCTTAAATACTCTATGGCTTCTTTCGATAACTCCATTTGTCTGCGGCCGGTATGCAGTTGTCTGCACTTTCTCAATTCCGAATAACTTGCACACTTCTTTCATCGTACTTGAGATAAAATTTTTCCCTTGATCTGTCAGAAGTTGCCTTGGTGCTCCGTGTCTGGCGACTATATTCTGTGCGAATATCCTTGCCACGGTTTCTGCTGTTTGGTCTGGTATAGCAAATGCCTCTGGATATTTAGAAAAATGGTCTTGGAAAGTCAGGATGTACTTATTTCCTTTCCTTGATGTGACTAGAGGTCCCACAATATCCATGGATGTCCTTTGAAAAGGCGCTGTTATTTCTTGAAATACTTGCAATGGAGCTGGTTTTAGATTTGATGGTGTCTTTCTCTCATTGCATGACTGACATTTATCGCAATATTCTTTTATTTCGCTGTTCATATTTTTCCACCAAAATTTGTCTTTTATTCTCTTCAGCGTTTTTTCGTGTGCTTGGTGACCTGCATACGGCAAGTTGTGATAATCGTGTATCACTTGGAACGTCATTCCTCTGGGGACCACAAGTTTATGGTTTCTCTCTTTCCCTGTCTTCTCTTTGAATCTTAATCCTTCCTCGTCCTGAAAATATCCTTCTTTTGACGTGAGCTTTCTAATTTCCTCGTCACTTTCTTGTAAGTTTCGAATTTTTTCTCTGTCCCAGATCGGCAGATATACGCTATCTGTATTTGCAACTGTATTAATAGGTATTCGTGATAGCACATCTGCATTAATATGTTTCTTTCCTGGTTTGTGTAGGACCTCGTATTCGAATTCACTCAGTAGTAGAGCCCATCTCATCAGACGCGAATTTGGATCTTTTAGGGACATTAACCACTTTAATGGTTTGTGATCGGTGATTATGGTGAATTTTCGGCCGTACAGATAGCATCGGTAATGCTTCACTCCCCAAATGATGGCCAAACACTCCCTTTCTGATGTGTCATAGTTCATCTCTGCTTTGTTCAATTGCCTGCTGGCAAATGCGATTGGTCTCTCAAAACCGTTTTGTTTCTGGCTCAGAATGGCACTGGCCGCTGACCCACTTGCATCTGTTGACAGGATGAATTCTTTATTGAAGTCTGGGTGCGCCAGTAACGACTCTGTACACAGCGCTTCCCGCAATGTCTCGAACGCTTCTTGGCATTCTTTTGTCCAGGTAAATTCTTCGTCTTTCTTTGTTAGTTGTGTTAGAGGAATTGCTGTTTTTGCGAACCTTGTTATGAATCTTCGGTTGAATATAATGACATCATCCAAGTACACTAAACATCTTTCGCCTGTTAATCCTGCCAGTACACTATTCATTAGCCTCTGAAATGTGCTGGGTGCGTTTGCTAATCCGAACGCCATTTTCGTAAATTGGTAATGCTGTCCCCCGGTTGTGAATGCTGTTTTTTCTTTATCTTCCTCTTCTAATTCTACTTGCCAGTACCCGGATGCTAAATCCAGTGTTGTAAATAAATTTGCATTGCCTAACTGGTCGAGCGTCTCTTGCATGTTTGCAACCGGAAAGTGATCTTTCTTCGTTACCTCATTTAACCCCCTGAAGTCTATGCATACTCTTATTTTATTTTCTCCATTCTCCGATTTTTTTGGTACGATAACTACCGGTGATGACCATGGAGAATCCGATGCCTCAATTACACCTTCATCTAACATTTTTGCCAACTCCTTCTTCAATAGTTCCTTTTGGCTGAATGGGACCCTGTATGCCGTTTTCGCGATTGGTGGTACCTCTTCCGTTATTATCTTGTGTTTCACTCGATGCGTGCAACCTAGTTTTGCTCCTTTCAGTAGAAATATGTCTTTGTACTCTACTAGTATGTTTATAATTTGGTTTCTTATATCGTCTTCAAGATGTCCTAAATCGAAATGGTCTTCTAGTTTATGTGATTCGTTATCTCGCATGCTGTCCCATTGCATCCCCATGTTGATCGTTTCTTCGCTCTTCGTCGGTCTGGTCCAGTTGCAATTACATATATCATATACTCGATCGATTTGTTGGTTTTCTGATACTTCCCGTCTTGCTGTATTTCTATTTTCTTCGTCTGCAACCTTAATTATTCTTTCTTTAATACGTTTTAATTCCATTTTTCTTATTTCTATTTCCTCCTGTCGTCTTCGTACTGTTTCTAAGTTATTTCCTTTAATTATTTCTATTAGATTTGCTAGACATGTTACTTCTTCGGCCTCCATTTCTCTTAATTTTATGTCCACGAATTCTGTAGCTTTTGTTTCAATTTGATTTATTTTTTTCTCTGCTTGACTTTCGAAAATTTCTGCCCTTCCTATCACAGTTCTTTTTGGAATTGTTACTGTGGTGTTTGCTATGTTTATTAATCGGATTGGTATTACTCTCTCGCTTTTTGTCAATGCACGGGCGGTCATCAGGCCGTAAATATTTGTTTCTTCCGGTTCGATTAATAATTCTTTCCCTGGTTTGCATAGTGTTTGCGTAGCGTGGCATATATATTCACTCCTCGGCGGAATTTTTATTTCTTCTTTTATTCTGACCTTGTTTTCTGCTAGTACTGCTATTTCCTTATGAGATTCTTGTCCTGTCTCACTGTTGGAAATATTTTCTGTCTGCGTTGCTGTTTCTGTGGAGACCTTGTTTTCTGCTGATACTGATATTTCCTCTTGAAATTCTTGACCTGTCTCAATGTTTGAAATGCTTTCTGTCTGCGTTGCGGTTTCTGCGGTGACCTTGTTTGCGCTGCGTTTCTCGTCCGTGTGTACGGAATGTATGCTGTGATCAGCAAAAAGTTTTATTGTCGTGTTTCTGAAGGTGATGCAATTTGTTTGATAGTTTATTTTTGCCTTGTATTGTTTTAAGAAATCACGACCAATTAATCCGTCTGCTTCTAGTGCCAGGTCATTTTGACAGATAACGCAGTCAAATGGAAAAATGTCCTTGTACCTTTGGAAAAATATCCTGGATGTTCCTTTGTATGCCAATTCTCCACCAGATATGGATGTTAATTTACCTATATTTCTCTGGACTACTCTATGTTGTTCTGTGTGTTTTTCTTTTACTAGCGAAATCGCTGATCCTGTATCAATTAATAATTTTACTGGTGCAGCTCCGTTTTATATCTTCGTAATTTGCTTGCGAACTCTTGCACTGATTCGTCTCCCGCTTGTGTGCATTGCGCTACTAGCCGATAGATTTCGCCAGGTACTCTTTGTGGTTCAAATCTTAATAGTAACGCCTGCTTGATCTCACTATATTTTGTGTTCTCAACCTGTAGATCTGGTCGCTGAATTACAAACTCGTATGCCTCTCCTCCTAGCCGCAATAATAATATGGAAGTAGTCTGTTGTTCTGTCCATCCTTCTAATTTTGCACGGAACTCCAATTTTTCAAAATACTGTCTCGCATCTTTTCCTGTGAATTGCTCCATCGTGTTGGCTACCATGCCGAATGACATTTTTGGACATCCTGGTATCGTAGTACCCTCTCCGGTCTCTCCTGGTTTTCGTTCTCCTGCGCCTCCTATCATGTTTGCTGTTTCTTACCCAGTCGCGATCAGCCCGGATAACTGGCTGATCTTTATTCGGCACCGTAAGAAAATCCGTAGACCGCTGCCACCAATGTAAGGGGTTGACCCGCGTGGTCAATCCTTGGATAATTTCCTTGGGTTCTTGCCAAATAGACGTGTAGGGTAAGGGATGAGAGGGGGGTAGACAATGGACTAGTTCTGCGTAACAATAAATACGTGGTTATATTTATAGATAGTAACTTACTACTTGGTGATACAGCCCGGTGGAGCAACTGCCATTGTTGTCCACATAGGGTTCTTATATAGTCTGTCAAACTGCTGACATAACAATGTGCAACACTACTGCTATGACGTACATGGCGGTTAGTAACCTCACTGAAGGTGCTGTCACTTTCCTGTGTCAGCATACTGTTATTTTTGCTTTACAGTATGCACTTATTGCATACCATACCCTCCCTTAAGAAAACAATCAAACATAAAAGAAAAGAAAACACATGCAATAAAAGGATAATAAATTCCTAAAAGAGAAGTACTCCACCCGAAACATATACTAATGGTATGCACTTATTGCATACCATACCCTCCCTTAAGAACACTAGAACATAAAAGAAAAGAAAACATATGAAATAAAAGATAATAATATCCTAAAAGAGTAGAACGCTGCCCCACACTTTAACAAATAGTATGCACTTATTGCACACTAACAACTAACCCACCCAAGAGGGAAAACTATAACAAAAATACCAGTACAGCATAAAAACTACAAACAGAAAATAATCATGGAAAAAATAAAAGGTAAAAGATTAAACGGACGCATTTGCCAGCTCCCGCTCAGTCCTTTCCTTAATAGATAATATATCGTCTATAAAGGAAGAAACTAAGTCCCAGTCCTCACGACTCCGTAACATAATCTCGATGAGATTATCGGGGGAAATGAATGCTTGGTGTAAAGAGCCAAGCAAAACCTCCCGACGCGAATCCCACCGAGAACAAACAAATATACTGTGTTCTGGAGTGTCATTTACATCAGAACACAATATACAACAATTTGACTCAGCCTTACCAATTTTGAAAAGGTAAGAGCCAAAACAACCGTGACACCTGAGACAAATGAAAAGACAGATCTCCGTGCTTTCTAGTCACCCAAGACAAAATAGAGGGAATAAGCCGCCGAGTCCATGCACCTTTAAAACTAGAAGACCACTTGTATTGCCACGATATCAATAAATGACTTCATGCGAAGACACGCCCACTTGCACGCTCCAAATGACCAACCTCCAAAACCGACACCCTTTCTTCAGCCAGAAGTTCAATCGGGGGAATGCCAGCTAACACAAGAGAAGTATCTTCCGAAATAGTTCTATACCCACAAATAACTTTGAGGGCAAATCGTCTTAAGACAGAGGACATAAAAGAACGAGTCCTTAGAAATTGAAGTGAATCTACCCAGCTGGGAGCAGCATATAGAAGAATACACTGCACTACATGGGCTAAAATTAAACGTTTGCAGGACTTTGGACCGCCGACGTTAGGAAGAAGTCTGCAAATAGCAGAACAAATGGCCGAAGCCTTATTTGAAACAGATTTAATATGGAAAGAAAAATTTAAACACTTGTCTAAATATACACCCAAGTATTTAATTGTCGAGTTTGGCAAAATATCCAAACCCGACACACGAAATTTTAATAGGCCCACCCGTCTACGCCCACTAAAAACTATAGCCTCGGATTTGTGAGGAACAATATGGAGAAAAGCTTCACTCATCCAATTACAAACTAATAATGAAGAAGCATCGGCAAGAGACATAAGCTCAGCTTCAGACTTTCCCTCAACTACCAAAGCTAGGTCGTCGACAAAACCCACCAAAGATGCACCAGGAGGAAGTCTCAGATTCAAAACATCGTTGTAACTGAGGTTCCACAGGATCGGGCCTAACACCGAACCCTGAGGGACCCCACAAAAAAATCTGATCTTCTCCAAGCCCTCGTCACTATGAGCAAGAATAAAGCGGTCATCGAGATAATCGTGCAAAACACGGCAAATATAAGGGGCAATTTTTCTATTAGATAAAACGTCGTCTATCCTGGATCACCTAGCAGAATTGAATGCATTTTTAACATCAAATGTTATCATCGCGCAAAGCTTACGTGTGCGCCACGTACCAGACGTAGCTTTCTTCACTAAACCAATAACATGCGAGATGGCATTAGTTGTGCTCCTACCTTCCCGAAAACCAAACTGGACAGGCGAAAGATCACCAGAACGCACAATTTCCTGTTTAAGTTTAATGAGAATAAGCTGCTCATATAACTTACCCAGAACATCAAG
The DNA here is from genome assembly GCA_933228885.1 of Leistus spinibarbis. NCBI lineage: Eukaryota > Metazoa > Arthropoda > Insecta > Coleoptera > Carabidae > Leistus > Leistus spinibarbis. The sequence goes on from OW121799.1 coordinate 17,772, forward strand.
AAGACAGATAGGACGAAAAGAGGAAGGATCATCAGAGGCACGACCAGGCTTTTTGATAAGGACCAGTCGAGCCACCTTCCAAACCTGCGGAAATATGCCCTTGGAAAGAAGATTATTATAAAAATCAAGAAAAGTGGAAGGTTGTAATCTTGCAGCTAGCTTAACAACTTCTGGCGGAATACCGTACGGGCCCGGGGAAGTTTTACTACTTAACTTAGAGATAGCAATACCTAGATCTGATAGGGAAAAAGGAATAATCTGAATAACAGACGGGAAAGGAGGCCAAGAAATAATCCTACTAGAGGGAAACAAAGAAGTAACTATTTCCTTGACCTTAACACGAGGAAGAGTGACGCTAGGACTAAAACCCTTGAGTTTTTTCATAACTATGCGGTACCCATCACCCCAAACATTTAGGTTTAGTTCCTCGCATAATCGAAGCCAGCAAGATTTCTGAGAGGCATTAATGGCATGTCTTAGAACTTTCTTGGCATGTTTAAATTCGATCGAAACACGATTGATGGAATCCGGAGAGCCATTCCTCCTACATCGTGTAACCTTTCTACGAGCAGATAGACATACACTGCGAAGAACCGCAATTTCGTCAGTCCACCAGTAGAGCTTAAGATTATTGTTGGAGCCAACTCTAATCTTGCTCAAATCACAAGCCTGTCTTAGCAACTTAACCATAGCATCAGGAGAGAAAGGAAGTGGAGACGGTTTTAAATTAAATTTAAAACAAGTGCTGAGCAGATCCTCATCTAAACTAGAAAATCTCCAACCAGAGAAATTGGAAAGAGAAGATCTATGAAGAATGGGAGAACTAACAATATCAAACTTAATAAATTTATGAGGACTCAAAAACTCCTCACTAATAATGCCCCAATTCTTAATAAGAGGAACTACATTAGAAGATCCTAACGTTAAATCAATAATAGAAAATGAATCGCCCCTAACAAAGGTAGGAAAAATTAAAACTTGCTGCCCAATCAGAAAAGATACGTCCTCTAGCATCATATGATGGGGAACCCCAGTCTGGGGCTTTGCAGTTGAAGTCTCCAGTAAGCAAAACATGATCACCAAAACCAACAACTGCAGAGCCCAAAGAAACAAGAAATAACTCAAAATCAGATAGGGAGCGATTTGGAGAGGAATAGCAACTAATAATAACTAAGTTATTAATAGTGACCCAAACAAACCCCTCACCGCTTCCACTTGCAGACACAGCGAGATTAACAACCCTAATAGCTGCATCATTATATAAATCCACAAACATGTTGGAACAACTATTAACATTAGGTTCGCTAATTAAAAATATATTAGCCTTAACCTCGCAACCGTAAGCAAATAAAAGGTCATGAGAGGACCTACTCCTATTAACGTTACCCTGAATTACTAAGGGCATGTTAAAGAAGGCTGCCCTTCCTCCAAGGGAACACTAGAATTAGAACAATTAGAAGAATAAGAAGACCAAATGGTATGCCCATCTTTTCCACATTTAATGCAACGTGGAGAATTTGAGCAGCTTGCACTATTGTGACCACTTTCGCCACACCTAATGCATAAGGAACTCCTGTCAGGACCTCGGCATTCCTTAGACATGTGCCCAGACTCAAAGCATCTAAAACATCGCTTGGGCCAATTCCACCTACGGAGGCGGCAGCTGACCCAACCAACTTTAAGCTTACGCCCATCAAGAAGGACAACAGCAAGATCAACTGGAACTTCCAAAACGACAGATTGCGTACCCGAAAAAGAAGGTCGCAACGGTTTAATATCAATAGAGTTAGCTCGAACACCAAGAGTCTCAACAAGGGATGATTGTACGTCTTCTCGAGAGGACACAATGTCCAGGTCTCTAACTTGAACAGAGATGCGCTTAGATAAAATACGGGCAGAAGAAGAAGATCCAAAGGAGTTGGCAACTGCAGCCCTAACTGCTTCCGACTTGCCTTCTCCCTTGCGAACAGAGAGAAGAAGATGACCGTCACGAGTTCTACGCAGGGAGTCTACGTCTACACTAATTTTCGGGTCAACAGAGGATTTAACTTTTTTGACAGCGTCAGAAAAAGAGAGAGAATCGCTGGTCATTACCAAAACAGCATCACGCTTCGAACGCAATGGCTTGGGAACAATCAACGTATCCTTAACAAGCGATCCTACTGGAGGAACAGGACGAGAAACATTAGAATTAGAAGAAATTACCTTATTTGGAGGACCAATAACAAT
>OW121799.1:622500-877500 GCA_933228885.1 Leistus spinibarbis
AAATTTAAATATGGGTCGGTTAAATAATAAATTACTTACTGTGTGGTTGGTTCTACGTTTCTTGTTTAGTTGTATACCTATTTGCATCAGCCCAACAGAGAAGGCTGTGTTAAAAATGTCTCGAGCATGTCATTGCATTAATTAGTGTACCAGAGTCTGTAACTTGTACTGTGGGGTTCTGCAAATTGATTTCAGTTGCAAATAAATCGTATAGTTGGAGGTTGAATACCGCCCACAAATGTGTCAGCTATCTACTTGTTCGTTTCTTCAATAAATGTATAGTTCTCGTTACTAGCACTATCCGATTATTTTTTTGTCGGCGTACTACTTTTACTTTCTTATACACAGTAATAAGTAAGTGTTGTAATCATGAAACATTTCGAACTCGAAAATTCTACGGATATATACACGCTTTGTCCCTCTCTGAATCGAATGTGACTATTTTCAAAATGACTTAGTATATTTTTCTAAAATATGTCTGAGGTTTTCCTACTGTGTACGTGCAATTTTTTTTTATCTATTCTATATTCTTATATTAATCGGTAGTTCGTCCACTAAGCCACAGACAGACAACGATATGCATGCATCATCTTTGTCAATTAAGGGAAAGTTAAAGCGTGTATTTCCCTTAAAATCTCGAGTGCAACATATTTCATGTCAAAATATTACTACTACTACTATGCCCAATAAAGTTAACCTACAGACATTTGCGAAGGTTAATTCCGTGTCAGCCTCAAGGCGTTTGCTGACAATGAGAGGCGGCATCGACGACAGGTAACAGTAGCGCATTGTTGATGCTTTCTCTGATTTCATCACACGTTTTGTATGCATTATGTATTCTAGATTAGTCATTTCTCATCAGTATGTAAGGTACGTTTATAGGAAAGCAACCCACACCGACAGACATCTCGACTCTCACTACACAGCCACATCTCATTAGAATGACGTTGAGTGACGCTTATCCCGGCCCAGCAGACACACTGTGGCGTGCACTCACTTACACCTGCACCCGTTTGCAAAAAAATAAACAAAAGAACACTGGCTTCTTGGAATATACTATACAATATCAGCGAATACGTCGACACAAAGACCTCCTACGACGGTGGCGTATGCACGGGATACATGAATTCGCAGTTATTTTCGTCGGTCTTGTCAGCAATTGGCTAGACTAGATTAACAGAACACCCAAAATTTTAAATTACTTTTAAAACCTTCGAGTTTTACAAGTTGCCACTACGATAAATTAGAATTTAGTCAGTATGGTATACATATCAAACTAGGTTTAAAATTTTGAGAAATTATAAAAGGCTTTTCATTGAATGGCTTCTTCTTTCTATGAAAATAAATAAATTTATATATATATATATATATATATATATATATATATATATATATATATATATATATATATATAAATTTATAGCTCGAGAATTTTAGCTCACCGTACAGAATGTACAAAGGAGCTATAGTGATCGGTCGTATTTCTGTAACATACTAGGATCGAAAAAAAAAAACTTAACAAAAGTCCTTGTATTTTTGCCCTGAAACCAAAAATATACATAACTCATATATTTAGATGTATGTATCTCGTTCGCTCGGTCGTAAGACCTGAGTTTGTGGCCGCAACTCCTATGAAGGTACTGGGCCGATTTTAATGAAATTTGATATACATATAATTTCCACGCCCGCGAAGTTCCCGTCGCATATTATATCTAATCGTCAGAACAGTCAACTTTTAAATTTTTTAGAATTTTCTACTAAGAATTTGAAGATACTTTATATCATTAAAGTTTTTTCAAATTGTGAACCCATAGGCTTAAAAAAATATTATAAATATATTTTGAAGTATATGAGACATTGAACGCCATCTGTAAGTGAAACGAAGAAGTTATGTGACAGTCATGTTTTTGGTTATATTTTCCAATATATAAACTATTTGCTTCTGTGTTTTAATTAATATAATTAGAAAATGTTTATCAAATAATTTTCAATATCCTTGGTTATTCACGAAACGAACGAAATTAACGTTACCCAAGTGTGCAATTTCAAATGTGGGGTTATGGAAATTATAACTGTTATGTTACAGGAATAAATAAATCTCGGGATCATAATTGGTTGGATTGGTTCGGCTCTGTGAGTATAATGTCGATGATCTAGAATTATATATGTAAACTCAGAAATTCATTTATTTCATATTAAGTGCAGAAGAAATGTCATCAAACATTCAAAGCAACATAAACCAAATTTTAAGGACTCGTCGTATATTAATACATTATTGTGTAAAACAATAATTTGAATATGTTTCAATAATGAATTGCTATCGCTTTTAGTATTGTATTTAATGCGATTGGGTTCGCCGGACCGGCGAGCTGGTAGCACATTTCAGCAAGTGTAGAACCTATAGATGAGACAATAAGGTTTCTCCAAGACTGTGAAAAATAATTTAAATACCTTTATGAATGTTAAAAATGCATAGATTTTCTTTTTATGTTCCTAAACAAACTTTAAATTTTCTTCAAGCGAAGTTTAAAAGTGGCTGAAGATTTTCCCAGATTTTATTTAAAAAGTTTTTACTCTACCAAAGAAACTAGGTTTGGTTTTTATTTGAATAGGGGATATAGTATATTTTGTCAGTTCTTTCTTTTCACTGTCAGATCTGTGACTGCTTGCCCTGTTGCGCGCTTGCATATATTTAACCATATATTATATTCAGTTGGAAGGAACGAAGTGCGTGTACGTTTTTTGTTCGCCTTTTTCTAGAGATATAAGAAATATGATTATAGCGCTGCCACCATTTTGGACACGGTGAAGTTGAGTGTTAGAATATCAGTCAGTTCATATAACAGACAGTTTCTTACTTTTTTTTTGTGCACGTTCTTGACACTTCAAGTTTTCAGCAAAAAAAGAAGAGAACCATATTTTATAAGTTATATAAACTCTAGTTCTATGTATGACCTGCAATTCAACTTTCGTGTAATTGTAATAATAATTTACTTCGCCAATCAATCATGCCGCGATTATAATTATTTTAACAAGATTAGGTACAGGCACCTATAATAAATATATGCGATGTGAACAGCAAACTCCGCCCTCCCACTTCGCGCTTGAGTATAAAATTAAAAATATAAAAATATTATTGCCTTTGAATTCACAATTTGTAAGTTTTAATAGATATAAAAAGTCAGACAATTTTTTGTAGATGTACGACGAGCTTAAATACCATACCATATTTTGAAAAATCGCTATTGAAAATGCAAAGTTATATTTATGCTTCTCTAGTTACCATACATATCGATATTGTTTGACGGTTATATAGTACAGTCATTATATATATATATATATATATATATATATATATATATATATATATATATATATATATATATATATATATACATCAAATATTATTGGATATTTTGATTCAAAATGGGTCAAATATAAAATATTTTAAAGGAATAAGTGTGCATTTTCGTTGTGGATGAGTTACACCCCTACTCAGAGATGTCAAAAAGTAGTGACTGTTGGAACGTGTCGAATTATATTCCAAAAAACTCCTATAAAGTTACTTTTGCTTTAATACCCACAAAGTTGTAGGGGGCTACAATCATTGATTTTTAAGCAGAACACACTGATTTTTCATGTGTATTAAACAAATAACTCAAAGAGGATCACATTTTCGAAAAAGTTTGTCATAAGAAAAAAACAAGCACTGGCGCTAGCGCCAGTGCTACCAGCTCGCCGTTCCGGCGAGCGCGGTCACATTAACAAATACAAAACTAAAAGCGATAGCAATTATTATAGTACAACATTTATTGTTGTTATGATATTTCATCGGCATTTAATATGAAATGAATAAATTTCTAAGTTTACGTATATAATTCTAAATCATCGACATTATACTCACATTGCCCATTGAACCAATCTAACCAATTATGATCCCGACATTTATTTATTCCTGTACCATAACAGTTTTAATTTCCAAAAACCCCACATTTAAAATTACACATATCCACATGGGTTACGTTAATATCGTTCGTTTCGTGATTTGCCAAGGATATTGATAATTATTTGATGAACATTTCCTAATTTTATTAATTAAAACACAGAAGCAAATGGATTATACATTGGAAAATATAACCAAACAAATTACTGTCAAATAGACAACTTTTTCATTTCACTAACAGATGGCGATCAATGTCTGATATACTTCAAAATATATTTATATTATTTTTTTTAAGCCTATGGGCTCACAATTTGCAAAAACTTTATTCAAATAAAATATCTTAAAATTTTAAGTAGAAAATTCTAAACTTTTTAAATGTTGACTAAGGGCAGTATTTAGGAGGGTTCCAAATTTTGGGGGCCTATAACGCCGGCCCTGTACTGACGATTGGATTTAAAATGCGACGGGAACATCACGGGCATGTAAATTATATGTATACCAAATTTCATTAAAATCGGCCCGGTACCTTCAGACGAGTTGCGGTCACAAACTCAGGTCTTACGACGGACCGACCGAGCGAGCGAGCGAGATACATACATCCAAGTAAGTTCCGTGAAGTTAGCACCCCGACTTGAGGCACAAACAAAATAAATATTTCCATTCGTTTGTGCTTTGTATGTGCCTGTTTGTGCCGCAAATGATAACACTATCACCCCCACAATTAATCGAGATATACCGATTTTACTATAAGGGGTGCCAACTTCACGCCAGCACCCACTTATTTGAAATTCTAAATTTTTACACCCGTAGGTCGTTTGTGCTTCGTTTGTGCCTGTTTGTGCTTTAATTCCTGATTAAATCACCCTTCCCAAAATTGAGATATACCTATTTTGTTGTGAAAGGTGCCAACTTCACGCTGACACCCACAAGTTTGGAAATATATATTTTTTAATTCATATATCGTTTGTGCTTTGTTTGTGCCTGTTTGTGCTTCAATTCCCGATTAAATCGTTCTTCCCAAAATCGAGATATACCGATTTTCCTGTGAAGGGTGCCAACTTCACGCTACACCCCAAGTTTGGAAATTAATTTTTTTGCAGTCATAGATCGTTTGTGCTTCGTTTGTGCCTGTTTGTGCCTCAATTGCCGATTCGATCAGTCTTCTCATAATCGAGATATATCGATTTTGCTGGTTAGGGTGACAAGTTCATGCTAGCACCAATTTTTTTTTTTATTATTTCTATTTTTACATACATGGCTTTTACTCTAATTCCCAATTAAATCACTCTTCCCGAAATCGAGATATACCCACAATTTTGGAATGCAAATTGTTGCCTATTTTTGCGCATGTTACAATTGCTTTGAAACTATATCAATATCCAGGGAAGTTTACATGTGAAATAGCTATTTTTGAAGGTGATCTCACTAAATGGTACATTTTCCAAAAAAATGAAACATAAGTTGCTAGAAATTTTAATATCTTCAACTTTTGTATATATAATAAGTAGCATGAGCAAAGTATTACTTCCGGTTAAAATATAGCTTTCAAAAGTAGTTTTGGGTGTAGAGCAATCTCAGACAGACAAACACACAGACGTAATTTCGAAAATATTCAGAAACGATTCAGGGAAGCTCAAAACGTGTATTTCTGTTCAAATCTCGAGTTCGGAATGTTTTGAAAAAAAAAATTTAGGGTTGCGCCGAATATTCGGTTTGCTTTTGTATTCGGTCGATTCGGCGTACCTTTGCAAATAATCGTTTTTGGCCGAACTTTCGGTGCTTCGGCGAAATTATTAAACCAAATATATATATATATATATATATTAAGATTTTGGTGCGATGAAAGACAACTATCGTTGCTTAAATTAAAAACATGAAGTAGCAATTTTTTATATTGTATTTATTTACTGTGTTTAGAATGAAACCTGTGTATAAAATAGTTAAGTGCCGGCCAGTTCAGGTGTTTTAAATAAAATATCAAAGGTAAATTAGGTCGCGTCATTGTAGTCTATTAGATTGTATTTAAAAGGGTAAATTCTACAATTATTTTGTCATTCTAATGCAATATTATTTGTTTATCAACGGTTATTCACAAATCTTCTTTATATTAGCTTAAATGAGGAAGAAGAACATTGAAAGTTATGCTAAGGTAAATCAATGATATTTGGAGAATCATTATTCTTAGTTTTATTCATTATTCCATAAACATAGCTACATATAATGAACACAAACAAATAAAAATTGACCTTATAAATATAAAATAATAATAATTTGTATATATATACATACTTCAGATTGCATACAATTTAAGTATTTTTGATATTATATATGCAATTAAATACAATTTTACTTCATTGTATCTGAAATTTAGAATATGTTTATTTATCAACGCTTAGCAACAATTTACAGTTCAAAGGGAACGAATTTATAAAACTACAATAACTAAAATATATATGTATAAATATATATATATATATATATATATATATATATATATATATATATATATATATATATATATATAAATATTTCGTTGAATAACCGAAAATTCGGCCAAAGACGATTATTTGCAAAGGTACGCCGAATCGACCGAATACAAAAGCAAACCGAATATTCGGCGCAACCCTAAATTTTTTTTTTCAAAACATTCCGAACTCGAGATTTGAACAGAAATACACGTTTTGAGCTTCCCTGAATCGTTTCTGTATATTTTCGAAATTACGTCTGTGTGTTTGTCTGAGATTGCTCTACACCCAAAACTACTTTTGAAAGTTATATTTTAACCGGAAGTAATACTTTGCTCATGCTACTTATTATATATACAAAAGTTGATGATATTAAAATTTCTAGCAACTTATGTTTAAATTTTTTGGAAAATGTACCATTTAGTGAGATCACCTTCAAAAATAGCTACTTCACATGTAAACTTCCCTGGATATTGATATAGTTTCAAAGCAATTGTAACATGCGCAAAAATAGGCAACAATTTGCATTCCAAAATTGTGGGTATATCTCGATTTCGGGAAGAGTGATTTAATTGGGAATTAGAGTAAAAGCCATGTATGTAAAAATAGAAATAATAAAAAAAAAATTGGTGCTAGCATGAACTTGTCACCCTAACCAGCAAAATCGATATATCTCGATTATGAGAAGAGTGATCGAATCGGCAATTGAGGCACAAACATCCACAAACGAAGCACAAACGATCTATGACTGCAAAAAATTTAATTTCCAAACTTGGGGTGTAGCGTGAAGTTGGCACCCTTCACAGGAAAATCGGTATATCTCGATTTTGGGAAGAACGATTTAATCTGGAATTAAAGCACAAACAGGCACAAACAAAGCACAAACGATATATGAATTAAAAAATATATATTTCCAAACTTGTGGGTGTCAGCGTGAAGTTGGCACCTTTCACAACAAAATAGGTATATCTCAATTTTGGGAAGGGTGATTTAATCAGGAATTAAAGCACAAACAGGCACAAACGAAGCACAAACGACCTACGGGTGTAAAAATTTAGAATTTCAAATAAGTGGGTGCTGGCGTGAAGTTGGCACCCCTTATAGTAAAATCGGTATATCTCGATTAATTGTGGGGGTGATAGTGTTATCATTTGCGGCACAAACAGGCACATACAAAGCACAAACGAATGGTAATATTTATTTTGTTTGTGCCTCAAGTCGGGGTGCTAACTTCACGGAACTATCCAAGTATATGAGTTATATATATTTTTGGATTCAGGGCAAAAATACAAGAACTTTTTGTTAAGATTTTTTTTCGATCCGAGCATGTTACAGACACACGACCAATCACTTTAGCTCTTTTGTACTTACTGTACGACGAGCTAAAAAAAGAAAAACCTTTGAACATGTACATTAAACCAAATTATAGCTAAGTACAGTAGCTATAAATTATTTTTTGAAAAATTTTCAAATCTGCAAAATCAAAAATGATAAAAGGTAAATAAAGACAATATATTAATAATTGTTTTTAGCTTGTCGTACAGTAAGTACAAAAGAGCTATAGTGATTGGTCGTGTGTCTGTAACATGCTCGGATCGAAAAAAAATCTTAACAAAAAGTTCTTGTATTTTCGCCCTGAATCCAAAAATATATATAACTCATATACTTGGATGTATGTATCTCGCTCGCTCGGTCGGTCCGTCGTAAGACCTGAGTTTGTGACCGCAACCCGTCTGAAGGTACCGGGCCGATTTTAATGAAATTTGGTATACATATAATTTACATGCCCGTGATGTTCCCGTCGCATTTTAAATCCAATCGTCAGTACAGGGCCGGCGTTATAGGCCCCCAAAATTTGGAACCCTCCTAAATACTGCTCTTAGTCAACATTTAAAAAGTTTTGAATTTTCTACTTAAAATTTTAAGATATTTTATGTGATTAAAGTTTTTGCAAATTGTGAGCCCATAGGCTTAAAAAAAATAATATAAATATATTTTGAAGTATATCAGACATTGATCGCCATCTGTTAGTGAAATGAAAAAGTTGTCTATTTGACAGTAATTTGTTTGGTTATATTTTCCAATGTATAATCCATTTGCTTCTGTGTTTTAATTAATAAAATTAGGAAATGTTCATCAAATAATTATCAATATCCTTGGCAAATCACGAAACAAACGATATTAACGTTACCCATGTGGATATGTGCAATTTTAAATGTGGGGTTTTTGGAAATTAAAACTGTTATGGTACAGGAATAAATAAATGTCGGGATCATAATTGCTTAGATTGGTTCAATGGGCAATGTGAGTATAATGTCGATGATTTAGAATTATATACGTAAACTTAGAAATTTATTCATTTCTTATTAAATGCCGATGAAATATCATAACAACAATAAATGTTGTACTATAATAATTGTTATCTCTTTTAGTTTTGTATTTATTGATGTGACCGCGCTCGCCGAAACGGCGAGCTGGTAGCACTGGCGCTAGCGCCAGTGCTTGTTTTTTGTTAGTCCTAACTATTCTTTATAAGTTCAAATTAGTTTGACCGTTATGGATGCATTATCTAAAGGATATTACACTTATGGATTATAGTCTGGTGTTCGAGTTTCAAAAAATCGAGCAAGCCGTAGGGCAGAACAAGTTGCTGTGAATAATACCTATGATGAGACTGAAGGTTTATTGTATGCAGCAGGCATAGACGATTAATATAAGTATTAGTTTTCTAAAAAAAATATCTGTTGCTAGAACTTTAATCGCTATTTTCTCGAAACAATGTTTTTTCAACCGGTTCAGAGGCCTAAAAAAATTCTGACGAACCGATTTCGAATTATAATTTCGTATTTATACCCCGATTTTCACTTTTTTTTTCTTCAAAAATCGCGATTTTGGACAAGAGGATTAATGACCTTGAAAATTATGTTTTTGGATGATTTATAACGTTAATTACAACCTCAAAAACATGGATTTTTTCAATAACTAAATCTAAATATTTTAGTCTGTTTAAAATTTTGAAATTCAGGGTTGTTTTTCACCCTCTTTGGCGTAAAATTACACCTCTTAATTTTGAAAATATGAAGTTGATAGTTTAAGAATCTGCAAAAATAAAAATTACAAAGCTAGTATTGAATTAGTTCAAAGTTTGGCTACTTTATGATACGAAGTGACCTGTACTAATAATGCAAGATTTTAAAACTAAATAATGTAATATTTATTTAAATATGTAGTGGAATTAAAGGAGAGACCACTCCAAGTGTTTTATTAATGTAAATATTTTATGCATTGTTTTTGTGCTTACCACTCATTAATTTATGCACTTATTACAAAATTTTTGACCAAAATGATATGTTCAACGAACATTATTTTGCTATCCGTTGTATTTACGTATTTAATTTTTACCTTTAGTTAGGCGCGCCCAAATCGGTTTACACAGTAAGTCGCGTGGGGTGATTTTGATCCCATTCGCATTTTCTATATTGAAAATAGTTTTTTCTTTATTGTAGTACCTGAAATATGTTCTTTGGACCTTTGACAACACTTGTGCAAAATATAGTAAGTTGATATTGATTAATCTGGAATTTATTGAGAAATAAAAATAACTACATATTTTAACAAACAAAATCAAAACAAAAACATATGGTAGTAAATTATTAGAAAAATATCTGGAGTGACCTGCACTCAACTTTCTTTTACGCAGTTATCAAACTAACCGATACTCTACAGAAATATTTTGAAATGTCATTTATCTAATTGTGTCTATTTTGTTTTCCTGTCAAAATAACAGATGACCCGATTTTATAAGCTACATGCGAATCCATGGCAACGTAAACAAGATATTTATAATGTTTCGTAGCATTTTTCTCGCAACTGGCACATTTTTTGAAGAAACTTTTCAAACAAAAGCTGTGCGAAATATTAATATTTTTCATTATGAACATAATTATATTTGCCGGAAGTGTAGCCGCTCTAGTGAAATTGGAGATACATAAAAAAATGTATAGAGTAAACATGCACTTCCGGTTTGAATATTCTTTTCAAAATAGGAGGTGCACATCTAGGGCATATACAAGTCTTAAGATTGAAGTTTTATAATTCTTTATTCGACAGTTTTGGTCCTAGAGCGTTCACAGACAGACGTCATTCCGAAAATAGTCACATTCGATTCAGGGAATGTCAAAACGTGTATATTCATTGAAATCTCGAGTTAGAAATTTTTCATCATTACAATTCTTACTTATTACTTCGTAAAAGAAAGTAAAAATATATCTCTACAATCAACACACAAAATACTGGAGTGGAGATCGCAAATGTGTTTTGCACAATTCTTGCATTTTTTTCCTGAAAATGAAAATAAATACCATATCGCATCGAAGTCACACAACTGGTGGCTTGGAGGGCAAATATTTTTTTAGAAAAAAACAAATAATCGCCGACTAGTATGGGTCGATGCAATTCACAACTGTCAATCTATTTGTAAAATTGCCTGAATTCACAGACTTATAATGGGTTGCATACACAAGATGCAGTGAAATGAAAAATATTTGGGTTCGTGGGCACCCCTTGCGACTAACTAAGGGTTAAAGTTTCGATATGATACACTACTCTGCAACAGAAATGTTAAACGATATAGGTATTATCTAATTTCATAGAATCTAGCTTTGAAAAGACACTAGTGTGTAGGTGTCAGGTGAATATACTATATTACTTGTGACCGTGCTCATTTCCAATTTTAAATAATTAACTTTTACCATCGGCGCCAAAGAGTTACGTACATATAACACGTCTATTTCTGGTGCTGATAGTAAGGTTGACTGGTTTTAGTAGAGGCGTCATCCACCGTAGACTAGCTCCTGAGTTTATATACACGAGCGCCGCACCGATTAAGAGGTAATTAAGTGACGCGCAGTTAATGGGAACGCGATCCGGTGGCCGTGATGAAACTCTTAATATATTACAAATTAAACGTCATGTGTGAGTGACTCATTGAGTGGCGGGGCGTCCCAACCCTGTTGAACGATCGATATCTCACGACCACTACCTTCCACCTTTATTCCATATTTGAACTGATCGAGTTATTCTAAAACAACAAAAAGGAAATGTATATATAAAATCAAAGAATAAATGTTGATATTTTTGGGTAAAATTATTATTTTATTATTTAAAGTTATTATAATAATATAAGTTTGAGGTTTCACAATTTTATGTTCAACCATTTTGGCTCAAGAGCAAGGGTCGGCAGACACTGACCCGCGGGTCACCGAGTGACCCACTTCTGTTCTGAAAATAAAGAAATATGTATAAAAATAAATTATAAAACATAAACATGAAACAAACAATTTGAAGATACATAAAATAATTAACTGAAAAACCGAAACGTCTTCATAATCCGCAGCCAAAAAAGTTTGACGATGTCTGCTCTAGAACAATCACAGACTATTGACAATTTGTGAGGTGATATAAAAACAAGATTTGGTACGCGTAAAACGCACCAACGCGCAGAGCTCGCCTTTAGGTAAGATATTCGTTGCGAGCAGTGGTTTTTAATTATTATGGCCTTTTGGTTAACAATTTCAAAATATGTTATAAATATAAAAAATCTTACAATTATTTGTAGATTATATTGGTAAAAAGAAAAATTATGCATATATTTAAAATTATATTTAATAATTTTTTTCGGGCTTTGAGTTAACAATATGAAAAAATTTTCAAGACATAAAATTATTAGTAGAATGTTAGAGTGTTTTAATTATTTTTATAAGGACAGTATTAAGGAGGGCCCTATAGCTCGGGAAGCGAGCAGATTCAAATGGGATGCCAAATAATATGTGTATCAAATTTGGTGTGAATCGCTCCAGTACCTTCAGAGGAGTAGAGAGCACAAATTTGGTTTTACGAGCGAGCGAGCGAACGACGACTAACATCCAAGTATATAAGTTATATATATTTTGGATTCAGGGCGACGAGACAAGCACTTTTTGTTAATGAAATTTTTTGATCCGAGAATGCTACAGACACACAACCGAATGCTTTAGCTTCTTCGGTATTCCGTACGGCGAGCTAAAAAATATGAATAACTAAATTTATTTTTACGTTTCTCGGAAATATAACTGCATTTCCTGTGTAAGAGAATGGTTAACTTGAAGGCGTTGGTCAGAGAGAAATAGAAATTCAGCTCTTTGACTTTGGAATGCGTTTGTTCGCGCAACCATAATACTTGTGAAGCGAACCGCGAGATTGCGAAGAATGAAACAATTATAGGATGTCTAGAAATCCAGGCCGTTCGCCCACAAGAACTTTAATTTACTGCATTCACGGACACGACACACTCTCACACATTGTAGTTGTAGTTACATATATTGTACACTCTGTTGTTTTCACTATGCGCGTGCAAATTCACGTGTCCCTTGAATGCGGGAGAAAATTATCTGACAGTGGTCTTTTAATGGCGGCCAGCGTACACAATCGCTTTAAATATAACTGTTTTTCGGTATATGATGACCACGCCGTTTTCATTACAGCGTGGGTTTTACCTCGTTTAAATCAAATATAAAATGATATACAGGAAGCGATCTTATCCGATGTATCAACACTTTCAGTTTACCGTAAAGGGTTTTAGTGTCTCACTATGCCAGCTTATTTTGGTTAATATGTGTACGGAATGGTCTTAGAGTTATCACTCGTAGATCTTGGTATATATTAATCAGTAGCGACTCGTGATAAATGAATGCATCAGAAATTCAGAACTATTCAATTAACTCTAGAACGACGATAGCGGTCATTTGAACGGTTTGGAAAAATCAACCTTGTCCTTTACCTGTAATTCTTTACTGATTTCTTTAAAATTTTATGACATTTATTTTTTTAGTACTAAGAACATATTCCTGAATTAATTATATTCTTATTCGTTTAGGAGAATCTTCATAGTATACCTAGGACGACGAGAGTTAGTCATTTTGACTGTCTTAATTAAACATAGTATACGATATATGAGATGACTTTAATCAAAATATTAATTTTAAATAATTAAATATATAATGAATATACACGATGGTGAACCGAAAAAAAAAACGCTAGAGAAGCCCTCACTCGACTCTCCTATACATCCACTATCTATTTAATATAAAATTACTTTATTAATGGACATTGTGGTTGGCACTTGGTGAAACATGTTAATATTAAATAAAAGAACTCTTGGTTGTTTCACAATTATTTTTATTTATTTCGACACGTGTTTCGACTTTACAGTCATCATCAGGAGTGAATAAACATATATACAATACAATTACAAGTGAACTTATTAACTAAATACAATATTGAGGAGGAGAGAGTTGTTTACGTCAGTGTGTTCGTTAACAATAGGTCTTTGAGAATTGGCGTCTTTTCTTATTTCTAAGCATTCTAACATGTTAAATCTTAATCCTTTGGTCTCAACGTGAAGGATTTTGTAATCGTTATTAAAACTATGGTTTTCTACAATGCAATGCTGGGAAAAACCCGTGTTGCATTTATTATCCTTTATGGGTTTAGCGTGCTCTTTAAATCCAGTTTTGAAGTTACGGCCACTTTGTCCTACATATATTTTGTCACAATCATGGCATTTAATTTCGTATACCCCAGAAGAATTAATGATATCTGATTTTGGTTTGGTGTTGTTTAAAATTTTTCCTAATATTAGCTTATTTGTTGTTATTGTTTTAATATTACATTTTTTAGCTCGTCGTACAGTAAGTACAATAGAGCTATAGTGATTGGTCGTGTGTCTGTAACATGCTCGGATCGAAAAAAAATATTAACAATAAGTTCTTGCATTTTCGCCCTGAATCCAAAAATATATATAACTCATATACTTGGATGTATGTATCTCGCTCGCTCGCTCGGTCGGTCCGTCGTAAGACCTGAGTTTGTGACCGCAACTCGTCTGAAGGTACCAGGCCGATTTTGATGAAATTTGGTATACATATAATTTCCATGCCCGTGATGTTCCCGTCGCATTTTAAATCCAATCCTCAGTACAGGGCCGGCGTTATAGGCCCCCAAAATTTGAAACCCTCCTAAATACTGCCCTTAGTCAACTTTTAAAAAGTTTAGAATTTTCTACTTAAAATTTAAGATATTTTATGTGATTAAAGTTTTTGCAAATTGTGAGCCCATAGGCTTAAAAAAAATTATATATATATATTTTGAAGTATATCAGACTTTGATCGCCATCTGTTAGTGAAATGAAAAAGTTATGTCTATTGGACAGTAATTTATTTGGTTATATTTTCCAATGTATAAACCATTTGCTTCTGTGTTTTAATTAATAAAATTAGGAAATGTTCATCAAATAATTATCAATATCCTTGGCAAATCACGAAACGAACGATATTAACGTAACCCATGTGGATGTGTGTAATTTTAAATGTGGGATTTTTGGAAATTAAAACTGTTATGGTACAGGAATAAATTAATGTCGGGATCATAATTGGTTAGATTAGTTCAATGGGTAATGTGAGTATAATGTCGATGATTTAGAATTATATACGTAAACTTAGAAATTTATTCATTTCATATTAAATGCCGATGAAATATCATAACAACAATACATTTTGTACTATAATAATTGCTATCGCTTTTAGTTTTGTATTTATTGATGTGACCGCGCTCGCCGGAACGGCGAGCTGATAGCACTGGCGCTAGCGCCAGTGCTTGTTTAATTTGGATGAAATATTTCTGGTTGTGTTGTGTATAAAATTTTAATATGACCAAGTTGTTTTTTGTTCACATTTCAGTGAAGGATTATAAATTAAATTAATTAGAATTAGCGAACGATATATTTTTGTTAATATTGTTCATATGGTTAAGAAATGTCTCTAACTGTCTGTTGCCCAAAAACTAATAATGTTTATATGTGGATTAAGTGGATTTAGTAACGTTTGTTCATTTTGAAATGTTATGTTTGTTTGAAATCATCGTTCATTTACAGTTATCTAACAATGTCAAGTTTTAATATTAGCTTTCGCTTTTTCTACCGAACAGCTAGTGAATATTTATGTCAAACCACTAAGTGTTTATATAAAATGAGATAGTGTACGGGCTACTGCTGCACAGTGGTCCCAATCGACGAATTGGTGGCCACGGGCACACAACTATTTTATTACAAGAGATAGATTTTTTATTCTTTTTGCATCTTAATCAGTATTAAATTTGCAAGAATATACATATGCACAAGAACTACCATATGAGGATCTTTGAAACTTCAATACCCTCCTTGCTGAACAATTCAGAAAGATGGAAGAAAAGCTCAGCCAAGCAATGACTCTCATTCTGTCATTCACACGAAAATAGCGGCCTCATCAGAACGGATGGATACCGATTGCTCGGCAACAAATTCCACAGAATCTTCCTCATATGATTCATCATCCACACTAAAAGGTGAGAGCGATTCTTACTCTTCAAACGCCAGCGGATCATCGAATTCTAAATGCAAACGCAGACGACTGTGCAATATCAAACCAAATCCTACTAAAAAGCCAACATTCTCGCAAAATGTTGCCGAAATTCCTACCGTATCGATAACTCAATCAAGACAATCAGTTCAATCATCTGATGGCAAGACATCTATTAAACCATCAGACACAATTATCACTACCGTAGTCACCAAAGAGAAAATAGTAGCTGCACCGGTTACAGCTCCGCAACCAAACTCTACTCCAATTTCCGCTTCCAACCCAGCAAACCCCTAAGCCCAGAAAATACCACCAATTATTATCAGTACTAAATCCAATACTCATACTATCCTGAAAGATCTGGCATCCAAAAATATAACGATCATCAACTCTGTAAACAAAACGGATTGTATCATTCTTAAAGTCAAATCAACCTATGAATTCAGAGCAGCTACCAAACATCTAGAAGCAACAAAGACGATGTAATAGCAGAGCTCAAGCATTTAAACTACCTTATAATGAGTGTAACCAGAATGAAAAGTGGCCCAAATCACACACCTCTTCCTCTTGTTATTACTCAGCTCCACAAACCTGATGGAAAATAAATATTTAATCTCAGTTCACTGATGTACATAAAAATTCGCGTTAAATCTCTACGCTCAGTTGCTAGTATTAACCAATGCCACCGCTGTCAAAAATTCGACCACGGAGCAAGAAACTGCTTTGCTCCAACAAAATGCGCAAATTGTGCAATCATCTCTGTCGGTTGGCTAACATTGATCTACAAAACATTAATTATGTTTAACACATCGAGAAATTTGGAATCTCTAAAGTTGAAAATGACGTATGCAATACCAAGAAATGGAGTTGCGTAAATAGCGTAGCAGCAGAGCCTGTACTAAAATAAAAAAAAACTCAACAAAAACCACACTTCAGATGACGTAGGTATGGGACTTGACACCGGTACTCCACGTAATCCAAATGATCAAATTCAAAAAAAGTTACATTCATGTTAAAATTGCCAGAAAACAAAGTCAATTTCAAAGACGATATTTTAGATAGAGGTGCATTTTTCGAAAGAACTTCAGTACAAATGTAGCAAGAAAATTAAATATTTATAGCTTTAAGAGGGCATTCACCTTTAGAGCAAGAAAAAAAGGGTGTTTTTTGACTTTTTTTTCTCAGGGTGCGTTTGAGATATTTGCACGCAGTTTTTTGTATCGTATTTATTCAACTTTTCTAAGGTATTTTTTGAAGTCGGGTACGTTCAGCCCCGGCGAAGATGTCCAGGTCCAAAGTGGGCAGCTCGATTTAGCATTGGTTGGCGCGCGGTAGCATAACTCTGGTCCAGTTGTTTGAAAAAAAAAAGGGTTTTAAAGTATATTAAATTGTCTAGCAATTGACCATCGGGTGGTCCATTTGGACCATAATAAGCAAAATGGTGACCATCGTACGAAAAATGACATTTTTTGCCACTTTTTTTCTTCTTTGGCGGGCCTTAAAAAATATTAATAATTGTCAGACACACTTCGTCGAAGATCAACTACTAGAGAATTTTATTACCTTTAAGATGCGTTTATCGAGAGTTAAATCGGTTAATTCGTTGTCGAGATATTCTACCGCGCGATTTAAAAAATATGGTTTCGAGAAAAACGCGTTTAATGTTTCAACTTTAACGAACTGACGCGCGCGAAAACGTCGTTTGATCAAAAACATTGTTTTGTTTAAATTGCAATTTCACATATTTCCAACTCGAATTTCGAAAAACGGCTTCAAAAACTCATAGTCAACACTTCAAAGTGTCCGATTCTGCAAAAAAAAAA
Source organism: Leistus spinibarbis (assembly GCA_933228885.1). Taxonomy (NCBI): domain Eukaryota; kingdom Metazoa; phylum Arthropoda; class Insecta; order Coleoptera; family Carabidae; genus Leistus; species Leistus spinibarbis. The sequence continues at coordinate 640,163 of OW121799.1, forward strand.
AAAAAACAGATTTTTTGAACCCGCTAAAGGTGAATTCCACCGTAATATTATTCACTTTTTCTCGCGTCGATATCCTTTTTCAATAGAAGATTTTCTGTGCCGCGATTAGTGTTGTGCAATAATTCAAATAAATGTATATAAAACAAATAATTGAAATATATTAAGTATTTTAATTATTGTATTTCAATTTTAAGTAATTTTTTAACTATCTTGGCAATGGCTGCATTTATAGAACTTATAGATATAAAATCTCAAGATATTTTAATTATCAACAACTTTTATTTCAATAGTTTTCTTCTAAAGTTACCATTATCTAAAAAAATGCAATTTAATTTAATTTTATTGATATATAATTTGTTAAAGACATTGATATTTGTCATAAATATATAATTTGTGAATTGAGGAAATTCTGAGCAAGTTTTTCTGTAACAGAATTTTATAAAGAATTAAATCCTGTATTTCTATAACAAATACATATTTTTTGCAGTTTTTTAAAAATTGTCTAAGCAATTTGAAATTATTATTGATTCTTAGTAGGTGAATCTATATACTTGTTTAGAAATGACACGCTTTGATATACATACATATATATATATATATATATATATATATATATATATATATATATATATATATATATATATATATATATATAGAGATAATTTGATATATATATATATATATATATATATATATATATATATATATATATATATATATATATATATAGAGATAATTTGATATATATATATATATATATATATATATATATATATATATATATATATATATATATATATATATATATATATATATCAAATTATCTAGTGAAAACTACGTAAAAGAAAAAGTCAATCAATTTCAATTATTTGAGTTGTATATAAATTATTCAAAATAAAGTTGACGTTCATCTAAAAAAAATTATGCAATTAATCCAAATCAAATATTACTTAAAATTGACACCGAAAAAATATGTGATTAATATTTCAAGTGTACGCTACTGAGGTTTCTCGTTTATTTCATGAATTTACAAGTAAGTTATTCTACATCTAGAATGTAAATACAAGATTAGTTTTCTATCGAAACTAAAAAAGATTCTCGATATAGTACCTGTATAAGTTCCATCTGCGATAACGATCTAACGACTTGAGTTGATATAAAACTACTTTGAAATTCAATTAGTTTCGTTTTAAATCTTTTAATTAAAGTTGTTCGACATCGAGCAGTGTAGGCAGCGAGCAACCGTGCGACGGAGTATATGCCAACTCACGGGTGGCTTGGCTTGACGCGCGTGTGACGACTTTGACATTCGTAGCGTCCCTTCGATAACTTGTTTCGAAAGCAGCTACCGGTAACATGTCAATTATGCTGTCAAAGTAGTGTCCACCACTATGGTGATCTTGTATGTGTAGTCATGTCTGGATGGGTGTGTGTATATGATGCGAATTCATGCTTAATGTGATTGAAACGCAACTGATGTATGAATTAGCAGATTATGTATAGTAGATCAAGTTTAACATATCTAATGACAATATCATTAATTCAATATTCAAGCAATTCTCATCAACAAATGTTACATGAACATTAACTGAAAATTATCAACTCAATCTTACTAATAGTTTTAATGTAAATCAGTAAATTAATTTAAGGGGTCTATCTGGTATTTTGGGGTTAAGAAAGGAGCTTTGAAATTATTAATTATATTTAAATCACAACCATTTACTAAATTACCATTTTTTTATACATTCATATATACATTTAGGAATATATAAAAAACAATCCCTATGATATTAGCCTTTGATATTAACCCCTACGCGCGTGCTCAAAAATGATCAAAAAAGAAAAAGGCGCTCTGTGGTGCCCACGATTGCTCCTCGTTGGTTCACTTAATACAAAATAACCAAACGGCATTTGAAAATATATACTTAAATCTTCTTCGTCTTCTACGGAAATGTTTTGAAAGCAAAAATTAAAAAAATTACTGTTCGAAAAATATGTTTAAAAAACCCCTATTTTTCTCAAACTTCAAAATTGGATGTAAATATATATATATAAATATATCGATTTTCATATAATATTGATCCCACATCTCTTTAAAATAAACTGGTGAAGGTTTTTTTGAAGAATATTATTTCTAGCCCGAGATATATATATATATATATATATATATATATATATATATATATATATATATAAATATATATATATATATATATATATATATATATATATATATATATATATATATATATATATATATATATATCTCGGGCTAGAAATAATATTCTTCAAAAAAACCTTCACCAGTTTATTTTAAAGAGATGTGGGATCAATATTATATGAAAATCGATATGAAAATCGTTTTTTTGACCCCAAAAAATCCAGAATGATGCCTTAATGATATTATTCATAATTTCGACGAAACCTTGTTTAGCTATGTTTGCAGCGGCTATTGGGATTCCTCTTAACCAGTTATATTTTTAATGAAGAAAAACTATCTATTACCACTGAATTTTGAAGACAAACAAATATAGGTGCAGGCGACAGTGCCTTCTGTTCGCCGTATATTAACCTAAATATTGCAATATATTTTTGAAGATTTTATAAATATAAAATTAATGAAAACAATAGCAATAGTAAAAAATATATTGTTGGAATCATCCGAACAAACAATCAATCAACATCATTTCAAATCTCAATATTATTATTATTGATTTTTTATTTCTTGGCTTTCGGGTTCACAATCTGTTAATACAGTAAAAATACAAAATTACTTATAATTTTTGAAGTTTTTATGCTATTTATTAAAAAATATATAAATTTCTTTATTATTATAATTTTTCACAGTCCATGGGCCTACAATTTGAAAAATACTTTGTAGACAAACAGCTTAAATTTTCTAATAAAACTTTCAAAAATTAAATTAGGGCAGTATAAATGCGACGGGAACTTCATGGGCACGGATAAGATATTTTTTTGATCAACTCAACGTAGGCGTAGGAGCTATTATTATCTGAGCAAATTTTTAATTCTTGCAGACATAAAATATCTTAGAATGTTTTGTAATTTTTGTTGTTTTTTAATTATATTTCTAAGAGCAGTATTAAGGGCACCTCCAAATTTGGGGGGCCTATAACTTGGGAACTATACTGGCGATAGGATTTATACGGATTCAAATGATATGCCAAATAATATATGTAGCAAATTTGGTTCAAATCGCTTGGGTACCTTCAGTGAAGTAGAGGCCTCACATTTTCTCTTACGAGCAAGCGACGAACAACATCCAAGCATATGAATTATATATCTTTAGATTCAGTGCGACGGGACAACTTGTTAATTATTTCTTGGACCCGCGAATGCTACAGACACACGACTGATTGCTTTATCTCTTCTGTACTAAAAATGCTAAAATGTTTATTTTTTATTTTTTGCAGAATTTTTTTGTTTTTTAATGAATACCATAAATTATAAAATGATTATTTATAAATCTTTTGTTTAGCTTTTGAGTTCACAATTTAAATTTTTTTTAGAGAGTTTCATTTTTAGGTTCCCTATTTATGTAAATATATACTAGCCCATGTAAAAAATTATTCAAAATAATTAATTGCGCTCGCAAGATCATGCCGTTTTGATTCTTTACAATTTTAAAAACTCTATTTGGCGCACTCTAATTGTAGCATAGCTGTGAAAAATACATTTAGATAACTATTTAATTCCTATTACGCTATATATAATTTAATTGATTATAAGACTTTAAATTCTATTTAAATTGGCAATAAACTATACGTGATGAAAGTAACCAATTATGACAAGTATCTATTTATTATTCCATCAATCGCATGCAGCTTACCTCTTAGTAATTATGTATGATATGCTATGTGAAACTTTTTACACGCGGCTACCCATAGTTATTAATAAATCGAAGCTACCACCCTTCCGTTGAATATTAAAACGGTTGGTTGCTCGTTGCAGACCAACCAGAGCGATTAATTTCATTACATATGTCTCGGTACTCATGCAATCTTCCTTGTAAAATCTCATTTTATTACTTTCGCAATAAAAATATTTGAAAAGTAATGAAAATGTGGAGAAAAACTGTTGCAGTTGGCGTTACTAAAACTCTTTTTTTTTCATCCATCTACTGCACTTCGAGGATTTGAAAAAAATTAAATTGCGATATAAATTATGTCGTAAACCAGTACCCAGTGGGTTTGATGTTTAATAAATGCACGTCGTCCGCATGGCAAGGAGCTGTTTCTAATCTGATGCTGCTACTGGTGCTGCCGCCTCACGAGGTAATAATAAACAGCGCCGCTGGTAGAGACACGTTAATTTACTTTTACGAAATGAATTGTCCTCGCGCTCACTTGATTTAACGGAGTAGACGCGGGACTACGGCTTTACCCGACAGTCATAAGCGGCGCGCCACTCAGTGCTTTATTGTTTTAAATTGATTGGGGTTGCCGTGGGACCTGATGCATATGTGTCCCGTCCCTAACATATATAACCTTGTTGTTGTATTACTCTCAGATAAACTATTTACATACCCTGGTTACTCTCTTATTTGTATCAGTTCGCAAGTCAATATCCGTTATGACATGATTTTGGTGGTTAAACTAGTAATGGAGACTGAATATAATTCCATCTGTATTCCAAAATTGTCTACAAACACAAGCACTGAATTGTACTGAAAACTAGGAAATTATATTTTTGTAGAACCATGATTGTTGTGTGGGGACAAACAGAACATCCTCCACACCTGTCCAAGCTTAACTGGTAAACAGAATTTGTTAATAGATAAATTACATAATAACATCAATGTATATGATTAATACTTGGTATATATATTCATAAATATATACATATATATATATATATATATATATATATATATATATATATATAATGTATATATATATATTTATGAATATATATATATATATTTATGAATATATATATATATATATATATATATATATATATATATATATATATATATATATATAATGTATATATATATATATATATATATATATATATATATATATAATGTATATATATATATATATATATATATAATGTATATATATATATATAATGTATATATATATATATAATGTATATATATATTTATGAATATATATATATATATATATATATATATATATATATATATATATATATATATATATATATATATATATGTTAACTTCATCGAGTTGTTACTAGCATATCAATTTTCGAATTTTTTTTTCATTTTTGTTTTTGAATTGAAAATTTGATATGGAGTGTTTTTTTATATATATATATATATATATATATATATATATATATATATATATATATATATATATAAAGATATAAAGCTGATGTGACCTTCAGTTGACTTTAACATATATTAGAATACTGCTCAATTTTGTTTTAAATTCATCCTACTATGGCTACGTAACTCTCAATATGTATTGAAATTAGTTATTTTCAAAAGTAAACTATCAGTAAATGTACATTTAATGAAAAAGAAACTCAGTTGACAAAAGTGGCTAGAAAAATAAAAAATTCCAACGTTTATAGGAATCCCCTTTTCTATAGCTCATGCTTTTATCAAGATATTGAGATAGTAGCCAGAATAAACCATTTATTCCGGTAACATATTGTTGTCAGAAATAGGAGGTGCACATATGTTGCATATATACCAGGCGTAAATTTAAAGTTTCATAATTTTGGCTTTAGAGCGTTTAAGACAAATGTCATCGAGAAATTCAATATCGATGTAGAAAAACTCAAAATGTGTATATTTGTTAAAAGTTCTATTTCGTAATAATTTGCTTGTCCTTTGTCCAAGATAGTAAATATCCAACGAGAGTTTCCGTATGTTTAAAGTAGTGTAAGTGGATTTAATTCATTTAGTATTTTTCGCCAGTATAATGATTGTCTTCTTAAAGCAATTCACTATAAGTTAATAGTCATGAAGCCAGGAACGAAATCTAAACGTATGTGTGTATGTAAACATTATGTGTATGTATCTGTCTGTGTGCATGTTTTCGAACGCTATTATTTGAATGTTAGAGACGAGACAAATAATGGGATGCACGATTGAATTGTATTCATCGTAACCGCATGCTGCCGCTAATTGCTCGAAATGGGAAACGTAATATCCGCCAAACAGTCGCTGGCAACCATAAGAGAGTGAGACAATGCAAATGTATACTGTATCTACAATCAATAGTACCATTGTAGTAGTTATTGTGTTTGCGTGCGTTTAACGAACGATCTTTCGCCTTCCTTTTACATGTGCGTGAACGAGCAGGTGTTGGTCGGATCAAAAAGCAGGCGGCCTTAAACATTACGTTCGAGGACTATACATATTTACTTTCTTATATGAAATTATATAAGAAAGTATTGTAATCATGAAAATTTTCGAAGTCAAAATATTAACGGCAATACACGTATTCACCCTGAATTGTTTCTCACTATTTACTAATGTCCGGAAGCAAACCTCTTGTTTCTAAAAACAATTACTTAACCACAAGTAATGCTTTACTCTTTCTGCTTAGTCAATATCTCGAAAACGGCGTGAGTTAGAGATAAAGCGAATAATATGAAAGTTAATAAATAAAGATATTTAAATATGAAAGTTAATAAATAAAGATATTTAAATTTCGAGCAACTTCTTGAATTGGATATGTTTTTTCGAAGAATTATCACATCCTGGAAAATTATTTTAAAATTGGCATGTTACATTTACGTTTTCCTATAGTTACATTTCATATTGACATTGTTTCAAAGTAATCGTAGGTACAATTTATAACAAAACAAACCAATATTATATATAAATAGTGACAGTATAAGAAAGATGAGTAAAAGTCTCTTCAACCTTTTGTACTGAGTTTTGGCACACTTTGGGTGGAATTATTTATTAATTTACAAGGGTTTCTTTCTAAACCAATCCAATATAGTAATTGCGGTGGATAACAAAATCCTCAATCTACCTACCTGAGATCGTAAATTGTATCTATGGAAGTAATAGTTGGTTCGACTTAAATGTGGTTTTAAGTTTCTTTGCCTAGTTTGTAATTGATTTTGGAAACTGATATTTTCAGATAAAAGCACTATACATATGTTGTATTTTTATTTACAAATTATGATTATCTTGATTAAAAATTAGGCATCTGTTATTACAAACTATCTATTAAATTGTTATCCTTGGGACAAATCAAAAAATGTTGAGGATTATTTTGTAATCCATCTTATCTGGTTCCTGTACGAGAACAAAATGCAGCAAGAAGAACAAAATCAAAAAGAATCCAATCTTCTGCTCAGAAGCCAGAATAAGAACTTCATATATAAAATGATACATAAAAAGAAAAATCTTGACTAAATGGTCTTACTTTCAGCGGAGACCGTCTGTTTTTCGCACTTCGTAAACTTAGCAAGGAGAAGAGGTGTGGCGGGCGGGTACAAGTTATTCCAGGTCGCGAGATAAGAAATGACAAACGCGGGGTAATATCCTTTCAAAAATCGTGCGAAGATTCCCAAATAGAAGCGCAGCACGCTTGAGTAATGTGACCGTTCCATATCGTCGAATTAAAAAGGGAAATTCATGCATACATTCAAGGATAATGCACGAAAGGTCGGAGCATGCGCAATAAAACACAGTGAAACTTTTTATATTGAAGTTTTACTTATTTGGAACAACACGCTCTTCGTCGTCGACCACGACCTCTTTCTCCTCTGCCTCATGAAACTGATCAATAAAATAACTACCTTGATAGGTCGGCTGTGTCAGGCACGGGGAGTTGCGCGATTGTATCTTTTATGCGAACACAGTCGCCACCGCGACTCCGATAATAAAAATATGAAGTAACGATGTTTGAAGAAGCGTGCACCACACGTAAGTCAACCGCCTACCGTCAAAAAAAAACATTTTTTTCCCTTGCGATCACACAATGGTGCGTCATCGTACATTACCTGGGTTAGTTGTCACATAATCTCCCCTTCTACAAAAATATTTAATACTTTTATTCGAGTGTCTTACAATGGATACATATATACCAAATAGAAACCATATATACGTAAGTAAAATCAGTTTTTTCATCGAAAGCAATACCGTTTTACCGTACAATTATATAGCTATGAGACAAATACGAAAAAGAACACACCGAACACAATGGTTGTAAAGCCTTGTGAAGCTAACTAGAATGCGATATAGGTTGGTGTATTTTCAATTTTAGTTTATTTATCCAATAACATACATCACTTTTTTATTCAGTAACTTGTATTTTTGGAGGAAGCGATGTGAGTATTTGAAAACACACTTATGGATTTATACTAACCAGTCTAGGCAAATGGTCCAGTCCTCATAAATAAATGAGCTAGAGAAAAATGTACGTCTAATACATATTTTTAAAGCTGGATAAATATACATTTGTTTAAATATATTTTATTAAAAATAGTTATATTAAGAGCCTAGACTGTCGTCAAAAATAATTATGACTTTTAATTTATTTTTTGAGTATATTAAAATAATCTACGACATATTATAACACTTTTTATTGCAATAATATTTTTTCAAAATATGAACCAAACACGGTAAACATAATGCATCATAATAACGTAATTTTTCTTATATATCTGCATATACGGTAAACGTATTAAAAACATTTATGTTTGACAAAAACATTTTAATGACACACCAACGAAACGTTTGAAATTTGAATAATTGAATACTATATTATAACGATAGTATTTTTGAGATTTATTTACATTTAAGTAGACTAATTCAAACGTTTGTTTTATGTTATCGCTAAAATATTAGTTTCAAGTATAACTGAAATAATTTTTACTACATATTTGTTATAATGTTTTAAAAACATTTTACTTAAGATTTGCAAAATATGTTTTTCTAAAAACACAAATAGAAAGTTGTTTGATAATAGATGTTATATGTTGGCATATTAACGTTATTTTTTGGTCGCAAAATAAGTTAAATGTAAATGTTTTAATTACAAGTACACAACCTCACGAAAAATACTACATAGTCTATATAGTGTTACTACCCCAGTAGCACAAAATGACAAACTATATAATATAAATATTGGTTATATATAGTATCTTGGCTAAATATGGCATATAGAAAACCCATATTGGTTTTATATTGTATGTCATTATTTAATTCCTTAAACGTGAATTCAATATCAATACAATATGGGATAAACTATATTGTATTCTCAGTCAAAAACCATGTAATACCATCCTTATCCCAATAGAGCGAATGCGCTCCATTACAAAGCATTGTGGAATACCAGTGGCGTATTACATTTACCCTATTGCAATTAAATAAAAATAATTTTTGAGTTAGTTTTCAAAACGCAAACTAGTCATTTACATTTAATACCCAATTCTAATATCTATTTTCTTGCTTATCTTTATAACTACTTTATCATTTGACGAGTGGAACTCAGAAACGATGAATAGAAACAAACAGCACGCCACTGTTAAATAATTGCGATGATCTACAACAGTTTGGTTCCTTCATTCTATCATTTCGTGCTCGTGTTATCTTGCAGTATTTTGTATTATCGTGCTTAAAATTGAAATCAATATTGATCATCTTAATCGTAAATCGATATATTTTACACATTTAGGTAAGTCATATTTCACTTGTAAATTCAACAGTTTATATATCTCTGTACCGTATATTAACTTTAGATTTCAATCTGTTGTTTTGCTTTAGCTTGGTCTCCTTATCATTTATCCAGATGCAATACACAATCGCATCAACAACAGAACATGAAATATCAAATAAAAATATCTGTGTACCTGGCTACTGTTAGAGATCGCGATGGTCGAATCCCTTTTTCTATATTTTATAATAGTTTACTAACATATGTTAGAATATATATTTATTTATTATATTTTATTTTTATTAACAATTTTTTTAATATATTTTTATATATTTATACTATAACACTATATATGTTTTATATCTATGATGTGCAATAAACTTTATTAAATATATTTATTATTAGTATTGAGTTTTTATTATAAATTTTAATCTAAATATATAATATGGAATAAATATTTCATTTACATATTTACTCATATTGGCTAAATATAGATATGTTATACTTATCATATAATATAAGGAATCCTTGAAAATGCAATATTTATTAAATATAGATCTCGTATGAGAATACAATATTCGTTTACAATATTCTGCCAATATTGATGAAAAATATAATACCAATATTAAAATACAATATTCTAGTAATATAGTACTATGATAACCCAAACCACATTAGGACAATATGACAAACAATAATGGTACTATAATTTTGTGCTACTGGGGTAGGGTTTGTGAAAACCCAAATTTTGAAACCTCGTCGAGTCCGGATCTAAATCTAAAATCAAATTAATAAGCGAAAACGTTTAATATTTCAATATCAATTCTCACAGCTGTATTCTTTGTCACAAAAAAAATTACTAAAATTTGTTAAAATTAGAATTATTTATTACATTACAAGATTTGCAACTGAGATTTGTAGTCGTACCAAGAATTGAAAAGAAAGTGTACTCAAATTTATTTATTAATCAATTTATATATTTTCAAAAATTAAACTTTAAAACTAGATTTGAACATTTATTTGATTCAATTTAATAACTTTTTTTGTTTTAAGGTAGAAATATTTGAGAAATACTAACGAAATAACGAAAGAAATACATACTCACATACAAACATTTCTGGGTAATTATATATATAATGTCCGCAGCAATGTGTATAATTAAAAAGAAAGAACATAAATCTAGAAATTGGTCAATACATTGGGTCCTACATACGAATAACTACCCAAATACTCGACGAGTCCGAGTCGAATCGAGTACAGAAACCCTAAGTGTTACGCTCTGGGCTGTTTAGATTTATTCGGCGATCTGCTGGTATTGGTGCCTGTACCGGGTGCAGATGGTGCCAATTACCCTGGGTCTGGTCAACCAAGGAGCCCGGAACCCAGAAAAAAACATAATTTTACTGGCAGGGGCAGGGAGGTAGAAATTAACCCACCAGGGCCCGAAATTCTTCTCGGTGACCCTGCCTGTACCTAAGCTTGTTTTGATTAAATTCAGGCTAGTTGCTCATGAAATAATATCAATATGTGTGATAACTAGGAAAACGTTAATTAATGCAATATGCCTATTTACAAAACCGATTTTTTAATAGTTAGTTCATTTTTTTCGAAAATAGATTTAAATAGTAGTTGCTAGAAATATTAATACCTTCAACTTTTATAAGAACACAATTTCTCTAACTCGTGCTATATCTGAGATATTGAAAATGTTGCAGACAAACTGTTACTTCCGATTAAAATATGGTTTTCAAAAATAATAGATACGCACCCGGATCATGTATATCATATAGTCTTAAGTTTGAAGTTTCACAATTTTATCATCAAATGATTTGGCTCTAGAGCGTTCACACATAAATACATACTAACAGGCGCACACACACCTACATCATTCCGAAAACAGTCAAATTCGATTCAGGGATAATCAAAACGTGTACTACCGTTAAAATATTGAGTTCGATATTTGGTATGATTATAATACTTCCTTATATACATTCGTATAAGAAAGTAAAAAAGAGTCAAACAATGACTTTCTTTTCGAAAACCTTACTTGAAGTAGTATAAATAATCGGTAATTTTCAATCAATACCCAAGTATGTCTATTCATGAAAATAAAAAATTCGATACGCAAGACTAATTGATAAAACATTAAATCCGCAAAATCTTCATTTTCTTATACAAAAGTAGTGTAATAATAATCAAAACAAACTATTCTAACGGAAATTATCCCTGAATCGAATCTCACAATTTTCAACATGACGGTCGTGTGTGTGTGTGTTACTATATGTGTGTGATCGCTCTAGAATTAAGGCTATAGATGGTATAATTATGAAACTTTACACTTAACATTTGCATATAGCCCGGGCGTGCATCTCCAATTTATGAAAACAACTTTACACTTCTTTTTTTTTCATTATCTCGAAAACGGCATGAGTTTGAGAAAATGTTTATCTTGTAAATGTTAAGGGGAATCCCCATACCCGCTGCAAACATGGCAAAACATAGCTAAACAAGGTTTCGTCGAAGGTGAAAAATATATATTTTATATTTAGAAAATGTTTTCGAATTGTAAGCCCGAAAGTTCTAATAATTATAAAATGTTATAATTTTGAAATTTAAAATATTGTCTTTTCATTTTAATTATTGTTATAATCTTTAAACTATTAGATTTTTTGTATACAAAACTTTTTTCAGGACAGAAAAACATTAGAAAGAATTTTAATTTTAAAATTTGGCGATCGCATTAAATGACTGGCTATTTGTAATCAATCAGTAAAAATGTTATTATTTTCTTTACATTTTGTCTTTTAAAAATTCAGTGGTTCTAAATATGCTTACTTTTTTAAAATGGTTAAAATAATGTTTTCTATATAAACAAAATTATTATATTTTCCATTGAATATATAGCCAGCACCTATGCTTGTTTTTATTAATATTTGTTCCACGTATAAGCTTCCTGAGTTTGTAAAATAATCCCCTTTTTTACACTATTCAAGCTGTCTGCAATGGTACAATAAATAAGAGAATTAAACTTCTGGTTGTAGATTTTTAAAATCATGGAGGAAATAATGTTACGAGTTGAAACTTGAAACTGCAAATCACACTTGTTTACAGTCCGGGCTCTAAATTTTAAAAGATACTTTATAAAGTTGCATTAGTTAACAAAAATATCAAAACTAAATATATTATTAAACAATAAAGTGACCGATGTTGGCGTGATATAATTATATTATAAATTCAAGTATTTCATAGAGATATATACTATTTTTTAAGCGATTCAAATGCGACTTACGATTTAAGAATCTAACATAATGTGTATTATCTATACTCTCAATGTTATTTAAATGTAATTCATTGGCATTTTCATTAAAATTAGTATTGCAATTGACTTGTTGACCTAGAGTTATTTTTAAAGACATAGCCAAAAGAATAATGTGAGCCTGGTCTACCTTAAATATATTTCGGAATACGTTAAATTCTCAACTTTCTCTTCACGTCCTGCCATTACTTGCCATAATTATTTATCGGTATCAATAAGGCAGATAAAATACTTATCACCATAACTAGTAGCTTACCACGGTGACGCTGGTTCATGGTGAGTGATTTCTTTACGAGCTCGTCTTTCTCCCTTTAAAATTGTTAAAATAAAAGAAGAACTTGGTCGAGCACGAACTCTGTCAAGCTTCGGCACGAGGTTTTGTTGATGCACAATAACCATGGCAGCTACGCCAATGCCATAAATTTCCTATATATCCTTATATTAAATGGATATGTGAAATAGTTATAATATCCAATAGCCATGCAAGTTCGTTTGAATTTTAAATGGTTTTAGAGATCACTATAAAGTGATAATATAGACACAATTGCCAAATGTGATTTAAATGTTATATGTGAATTTTTTTATAACATCATGGTTGGCTGTACGGAAATATTTCTAATGTTGATATTAGTTAAAAGAAGCGAAAAAAAAACAGGAAATTCCGCTTGGGCAAATTAATTCACAATTTTCATTTTTCCTTGGGCCACTGATCACCAGGATCGATTCGTGCTCAACTCATGTCAAATTTGCTATTTCAATTCAGTCTAAATGCTCATTCGAGTTCATAAAATTCATTTTCTGTACAAAAATAAGTATTGGGATCACAAAATAACATCGACTTTGAATTTTCAATGGAAATATATTCATTTTGAGGGTCCCTGAATCCTTTTTGACTATTTTCTTAATGATTTCTGTCTATATGCCTGTGATATTATAGTCCAACACTTGTTATGAAGTAAACTTTTCGGCGTTATACGCGAAAACGATAGAATTTACAAAGCCATATATAAATACTAATATAAAAGATATTTTCTCTAGTTTAATTTGATATAGAACTCAAAAAAGAGAACACACCCATTTTTGAAAAATTTTACTTACTTATGCGTTATATAACAAAGTTGATATTGTACCTAATTACAAACAAAATTGGCGTCGACATTTTTGTGGAAAATATCAAATGTGACTATTGACTATTTTGGGAATTATTTCTGTTTGTGTGTCTGTCAGTGTGTGTGTGTGTGTCAATACCATACAACCTTAAAATTGGTTTTACATTCATTACCAGCAAGATATAATACCCTAAGATAGGCATCCCGAGTCAACTATCAGTTAATCGTACGAGATCCTGGGTTCGTACTTTATGAACCCAGGATCCCGTTCAGAGAGTGTAATCAATTATAAGTGTGTCTTTATTAAAGGACTACATTTAAACTCTCAGGACCAAGACAATATATTTATGAGAATGATTAAGTAAACTAATTATTGTGTTTGGTCGTGCGTCTGTAATATTCGCGGGTTATTTACTCAGATATTATCGGTCCCTCACTCGTTAGGTTAATTCTTGATCATATCTTCTCTGAAAGAACTGGACCGACTTCACTAAATTTGGTTTACATATCATAGAAGTGCTCCTGTCAATCATTACCTATTAAGGAGCAGTAAAAATTACTTTGTTGATCTAAAACTCCACCTACGCTCTCCGGTGTCGCCACTAGTACTTTCCGTGATATGAGTATCTGCACAAATCTAGTATCAAAATTTCGTTTTACTTTCTTTTACGAAGTAACAGTGGCGGCGCTAGGATCTGAAATCTAGGAGGGCCAGTAGGGACCAGGAATAAAATTAAGGGGCACATATTTTTTTATCAATTTAATAAAAATAATGTAATGTTGTCAATATAATATTTAAATGGTGACAAGCAAATATAAATATAATAACAAAAACAAACAAATTCTTTAGAAAACAAAGCAAAAAATGTTCCTCTAATATAATTAAAAGACAATATAATAACCATAAATAAATAACACAGCAGTGATCAGTGATCCAGTTATACTAATTTAATCCTTCGGTTCTTATTTAAACTGTCTTTTTCTGCACTTAATATACTTAATCTTTCATTTGTCTTTCTTGTTCTTAAATATTTTATAATTCTTTTTAACTACGAAAATGATCTCTCGCAGGAAGCTGTTGAAATTGGCATTAAAACACACATTTTTATCAAGTTATAAATGCATTCAAATACTTGCTTACTTCGGAAGTAATTAGTAAGTATAGGGATCACCTAATAAAATCGAACTCGAGATTTCAACAAATATACACGTTTTGACCTTCCCTAAATCGAATGTGACTATTTTCGGAATGACGTCTGTGTGTGTGTCTGTTTGTCTGTCTGTGAACGCTCTAGAGCCGAAACTGTCGATATTAAAATTATACTTCAAACTTATGGCTTGTATATGCCCTAGATGTGCACCTCCTATTTTTGAAAATAATATTCAAATTATTCAAAGTGCATGTTTACTAGTGATGCCGAGAGAGGCGAGAATTTTTGAAATTCAAAATTATTCGATACACGAGACACAATGGTATATCTTCATGCATTTCCCATAAGTGGTAGTGGTAAATAGTAGTGTTAGCAGGCAACCTTTTTCAGGCATTCACATTTTTCTTCAATTCAACCTTATTCTTATACAACTAACGCACTACACTCACCTGCATTGAACAATTAGAAGATTTAAAGAATCAAAAAATTCCCGAAGCAAAAATGTATATATATATATATATATATATATATATATATATATATATATAAATATATATTATAATATATACATATAAGCTTGGTGTATGCTATCGGTACACGATCGCTAGGTCGCATATGAAAAATAATTTTTAGCCTATACTACTTTGAAAGTACCGAAGCGATTTGCACCAACCTTAAATTAACTGTACATAATCGCTGGCAACCCATTAGAATCCGTTCGCAGTTTACAATCAATCGCTGTCATACATTCAAAAAAATTGGCCATCTTTAATATATTACTACTATTAATCTTTATTAATAATTTGGTGTTAATCAACTTTTAAAACAAACTTGAAGTAATACCATTTAGCAAAAATCTCGAGCAGGCTGTATTACGAAATGAGGTACTTCACTTGCCACAGGCACGCACAAAAGTTTTCCTTCAGCAACAGAACTATTCATCAGTGTTATTGTTTTACTTTGACCATAACTTTCAACAAAACGACATAGTTTCCAGGTTTTAATCACACAATTCAGAGAAATCCAAGATGGAAGTCAGGAGGAGAATTTGAAGAAGCAAGGAACGACTATTATTTACTTCTTGCGCGTTCGTTGTTCCCGTTCCCGTTCTCGGTCGGTTGGTTGGTTGTGTATTGAACGCGCGCGGCACGCGGGAACTGTGTCAATGTTGGCACTGAGAAGTGTTCTTTTAACAGCCAACGGTCTCTAGTGCAAAGTCTTCGCCGGAACTTAATTAAAAATGCCATCAACGTGGCTCGTGTTTCGCAGAGAATAATCTACTCTACATACAACTTTACGGGGTTTTAAGCGACTCACCTTACAAAGTTTCCATAGTAAAAAAACTGTAAAACCGTGTGTTTACAGAAACATCTGTGCTCAAAAAAGAACAAGCTGATAACTTCACCAGAACCGTAACCAGCAATATAAAAAGATTTTTCTGAAATAATTAATTTTCGTTTGAAATTCTAAACTTAAATCAAATAAAATTACGTAGCAGCGCATTACGTTTCAAATTTGATTAATGAGAACGATTTAATGGAAAATATTTTTTTAATTACTAATGAGAAGTACGATCCGTTTAAATTTTTTATGTTGAAAGAATTTCCAAGGAAGGAAACTTGTATAATTGAGAAGCTAATGGGCGAAAGAAATCCTTTCTACAATTCTATAATTAAGAAACTCGGATATTTTATAATTAGTACGATCTAGTGTAGGGAAGTTATTCAAATCACATTTTTATATATACCTGTATATAAATATATATATATATATATATATATATATATATATATATATATATATATATATATATATATACTAAGGTAACCTGTGGGCACCACGTGTCCATATTGTATACAAAATATAGTTCACTTTTGACGGGTGGAGCATTTTCTTGTAATATTTTAATAAATCATTGTTACAATATAAAATTTAAGCATTTCCCATATACGGTTTTTTCATCAGTTTGTATCGTTTGACAGAAAACAAACCTACATAAATTTAAATATTTATCATTTTTGCCAGCCAATCAAGTGTCTAAATATGTTTGGACTAACTATTTAAGATTTTGTTTATTATATTTATAATAACTTCCCACAACAAAATTTTACAAAATAGGCACTGTTTTTTTGGCCTTTTTGATGTGAAAATATTAACGCTGAATTAAAATTAATTGACGAGGAGAAGTATTTGCTTAAAGAATATTCAAATTAGGCAAAAATATGCACTTTTTTTTGCATATTAATATCTTTAAAATTGAATAACATGTTACACCTCTTAAACTTAAGATTTACAGAACCCCGGTATATATAATTTCTTGTGGCCATTTCTTTCCAAACTTGCCACTCCCTCTGTTCCAATGTTCTGTTGTCTTAATTGAGATTTCACCCCAATCTTTCTACAAAACTCCAGAGCGATACTTGCTCCCATATTTAAGTCTTTCGCCACGCAATGAGTGAACACGTATTCATTTGGTGCATCAAATAGGTCACCTATTGTTTCTTCCATTAGAATGGGTAATTGCACCTACTGTTTCTCTCTCACAGGTCGCCCCGAATGTCTAACAGCGTGTTTTTTTAACAACGCCTGGTTACACGACTTTAACTGATGCACTACTAACCTTTTGTGCCTTCTCGCACAATGTTGTATGCGATATGTGCCCAAAACCTATGGACTTAATTTTTCGGTAGCGCCCGGTCCATGGTCTGATAAGTTTCTTGGTTTCTCCTACTCGTACGGCTGGTTGATGTAGCCACACCACATCTCCGATATTATTGTTCGTATTTTTTGTTCGTCTGTCATAATATGTTTTCTGCCGATAATATGCTACGTCTAGATTTTTCCGCGTTTTCTGTATGCCAACATATGGTGCAACTCCACGTTCCAGGTTTGTTGACGTTCTCCGACCCAGTGGCCAAATATGTTAAGTAATGTTCGATTGAACCATTCAATCATCCCATCGGATTGGGGGTGGAATGTTTAGGAGACAACAGATCTCTTGAAACAGTTGCGATTCCAACTGTATCCCCTGATTGGAATGTATGATTTCCGGAGCACCGAATCTGCACACAAATTCGTCCAAAAATATGTATGCTATCGTTTCAGCTGTTTGGTCTGGTAATGGGTAGATCTCGGTCCATTTTGTGAAGTAGTCGCTAACAACCAACATGTATTTATTGCCATGGCAATTTTAGAATGTCCTTCGCAACACGTTCTTACGGCCGCTTTGCTTGGTAAGGTAGAAGCGATGCCCGATTTATAGGTACTAGTGATTTCCGACGATACACGCTTTGCATTTATTACATCAGTTTTTTATATCTTCACGCATGTTAGGCCAATAAAACCGTTCTCACACTTTATTTAGTGTTCGTGTTATCCCGAGATGTGCCCCTGTAGCCGCATTCCTATGGTACGCGCGTAACAGTTCAGTTACTTGACTTGCGGGTACCACGACACGATAATCACAATTTTTACCTGTTCCGTTCACTACATATAGTACATTGTTACTCAGCTGCGGCTTTAAAGTCCACATTCGTTTAGCTTCATTCGATAAATTACTAGTATCGTGCTGATTACTTTTGATTAGCAGTCCGGATCTTCTATTTGGTTTGGATCCATTACGATTTCATGCCGACTGATAACATGTACCCAGAAGTCGATCTCCTAGTGAAACAACCAACAATTTTTGGGGTTTTTGGGGTTCTCAGGCCTGCCGTACGTAAATGCTCGAGGACAGTTGCCAACCGCTGCAGGTGTTCCTCAAAATTCTTACCAAAAACGATCACATCGTCCAGGTAAACGAGTTCACTTTCCCAGTGCAACCCGACGAGGACGACGTCCATTAACCTTTGGAAAGTTGCGAGACCATTACAGACACCAGAAGGCAGGACGTTGAACTCATACAATCCACTTCCAATAGAGAATGTAGTCTTATATCGGTATTCGGGAGAGACTTCGCACTGCGTGTAGCACCAGATAGAGAGTCCAACACTACAACTTTGCGGGGCAACCGATAACTATCTTTGATGGTGGCCTCATTTAGCATCCAAAAATCCATACAGAAGTGTAGTGTACCATCCTTTTCTATTGCCAGTACCACTAGGGAGCATCAAGGCGACTGTGAAGGGCTGATAACTCCGGTATCCAACTTTTGTTGTTCCCCGCGTCGAGCTTCTGTACGTCTAGCAAAAGGAAGTGGACCTGGTGATTGCCATATTAGTGACGACGTTCCTATGTCTATACGATGCTTCAGAATACTAGTTGTTCCAGTATCGTGTTTTCCTCGTGATACGGTGTCGGTGTATTGATCTACACACGCTTTGGCCCGCTGTAATTCGTTTCGTGTGAGATGTTTGGATGCCTCGTTCCAATTGAATTCTCCGGACGGCATGGTTTGCTCTGCAGACACCGTTTGGTTTACGACTGCACACAAAAATGCTGTTCCTATACGAGTTGCTTTTCATATAGAAATTGTTTCCGCAGACGGATTTCGCAATAGAATACCATCATTTCCGGATATCATATCCAATTAAACAGCCGGTTTTATTAACCCAAGAAGGTTCTACTATTCGTGGTACATGAAATTCATTCTCAGACACGTGTATACGTCAATGCACTTCTGATCTCCCCGGAATGATTACAGTATCGCACAACATAACAGCACTCGTTGAATTTGGACATTCTGCAACCCGTTTTCCACATATGTAAGTACAACTTTTGTCCAGATGTACTTGGCATTTGTTCTTTCGAATAAAGTTAGTACCCAATACACATGCTTCGAATAAGTTGTAACTCGCAGTTACTTCGACACCAACCGTTACATCCACCAACGTAACATCCACATTGCCAAGTCGACGTGCCGGCAAGAGTTCACTGTCGAATAGTCTTTTTGTATTTACGTAGCCGACCGTTACGACGCGATTCCATAGTTCAGTATGCATCAGCCACCGTGATGCACCAGTGTTTATCAAAAATGTAACTGGTTGATTGTTTACTTGTCCTTCAACATGCACAACAGCACTATCACCGTTAATACTCCCCTCACCTGTCGCAGATACCACCACACTCATAACAGCGTGTGATACTCTGCATATCCCGGGGACGTGCAGGAATCGGAGAGTGTTCCCGTGAATCAAATTGTACGCGGGGTGAAGTCGCTGATCTCCTAGGTGATTGGTTTCGCGTACGATCTCGCATTTCCGGTTCCAGCGAACGCTCACTTTGTTTTGCTAACCCCCGAACCACTGCAGTGAGTTCCACGATAGACTCGCGAATTTCTTGTATGTCTGTATTCTCCGATCTTACATAAGACATATTCGTTTGCTCTCTGCCAGTGACATCTGTGTATGTGGGCTCTTTCGGATTGTTTCTTTAGCTACAGACTTTAGAAATTGCTTCAATAAAAGCTTTTCTTTGGTTTTGTCATTGTGGTCCTCGAACATTTGGTTTCCGAACGTTTTAACTCCCGCGGCAAATGTCGCCAGCGTTTCATCCGGTAACTGTCGTTGCGCATTAAACTTTTGTTCAACTCCGTCTTCTTCTGGAGCAAATATTTGCCGTAGGAGTACGCACACCAACCCCTCAACAACGCGAACGCTTTAAATGTTTCGACCCATTCTGACCAATAACTAGTCGCAAATCGCGGGCACTATATGTCACTAATTATATTAAAACACAGTATACTTTGTCCAACTCTGTACAAACTTAATAATAACTTCACTTATCTTAGTCTGTACACGTGTAACTCGCGTTCCCGGTAAAAACGTACAAACTATTTGTCAATTATACATTACATTGAGTAATATACATATTATATCCTGGAATTTTACACATTGTAAGATATAAGTTATATCTTACAATGTTATAACTGCTTATTTAATTTCATATTTTTCATTTCGAGACCAATATTTTCTTTTCCAAATTTGCAAAATCAAGATTCACACTAGATCATGATCAGTCTTATAATGTCAAGCCTAAACCAAGACCAAAACCAAGACTCGTTAAATCTCGTCATAGTCTCGTCTTGTCGAAGCTCTAGATCAGTGATTCTCAACCATGATGCCGCGGCACTTTAGTGTGCAGCCAAATTTTCCGAATGCATACAATATAAATGACTTTTTATGTAAATGCTTTTAAATTTATCTTATTGTAGCGTGCCGCCAAATTCTTTAATTATTAAAAGAAGGTTGAGAATGCTGCTCTAGATAGTGATATTATATGAAAGTCGTGTGAAGGTCCCTCCAGTTTATTTTGTGTTACTTGTGGTGAAATTGTCTTTTCATTACCATTTGCGAAACATTTTCAGTTTCATGTTGCCCAACTACATTCAATTTTGAAAAGTAACACATTATATGTAAAAATTAGAAATATTGCTTTGTCATATCACGATGCAATTCTTTCGTTTCACAATATGTATAGTATTTGAAGGTAATAATTAAGTCAAAACTGAATTTCTTATCTACCAACTAAAATAATTATAATATATGAATCATGTTTCATCTATTGTCGTTGTATTTGAAATTCACGCAAAGAATTAATTTTTCATAGAAAGGTTCTTGTATTTTGACATAGGGAACGTGTGATGCACAAAATTGTAGGTATACAAGAATTATAAATGATGAATAAAACGAAGAAGATATGAAATTGATACATAAATGTAAATAAGTTCTGCATCTTTATGTCAGCTTTACAAATGTTTTGTGATGCATTACCTTTTATTTTGTTATCAGTGTTGCCCTAGATGCCAAGTCATTTATCATATTTAATTTCCATATCATACTACAATTGTGCGGCAAACATCTGCTTGAATACATTCGGATGTGACGGCGTTGGTGACATCGATATGAGGACCACGCCGGCCAAAATGATGAATGTTCGGTGCTATCTGGCCGGTTGGACGCTCGTTCATGTATACATTCACTTATATGATATGTATGGGAGTATCATTAAATTAGTAACGTATGCATTGTCCCAACGAGATGATACTTGTGCAACTGTCGTATTTTACATTTGCAACCATTTTGGTGTCTCGATCTTAGTATTGGTATATTTCTACTCCTTCCTCATCAGGACTAGTTTAGTGTGATTAAATGCACACGGTGAAATACGTTGGATTTATTTGAATTTAATAGCTATTTGAAAGTGCCTCATATTGTGTAACGAGTGGGAAAATCACACACGATACTCAAATCCGTATTTCTTAAAGTGTCACATACAATATCTTACCAAAAATATCTGAAGTGGCCTGCACTCGACTTTCTTTTACGCAATTTTCACTAGATATATATATATATATATATATATATATATATATATAAACAAACAAGCAGTCAAACAAACCAATGCTCTACAAAAATATTCCAAAATGTCATTTATCTTATTGAGTCTATTTTGTTTTCCTATCAAAGGCGCAGATGATCCTATTTATTAAGCTACATTCGAATCCATGGCAACGTAAACAAGATATTTATAATATTTCGTAGCATTTTTCTCGCAACTGGCACATTTTTTGAATAAATTTGATGAAAGATATTAATATTTCGCACAACTTTTGTTTGAAGCATTTCTTCAAAAAAATGTACCAATTGAGAGAAAAATGCTACGAAACATTATAAATATCTTGTTTACGTTGCCATGGATTCAATTAGATAAATTACATTTCAGAATATTTCTGTAGAGTGTTGGTTAGTTTGATAGCTGGTTTTTATAAAAATAGAAATTTGAAAATCGGCTTAGAAGTTTTCGAGTAAACGTTGGGACAAGTTAGAAAAATGTCGTTACAAGTAAAGTTGTGTTTTTCTTAAAATATTGATACTTACATTACGAAATCAATTTAATTCCATTTCGTGTAGTTCTTTCTTTAACGCCTCTACTACCTTTACGATCAATTTTTCGCTGTTTTAAAAATGTAACACAAATTATTGTTAATTTTGAAATTCAATGAGAGTCCCAATCGGCCGCGCTACCTGCTCTCACTAAAGTGACATTTTTCTCTGTTGTACTATGTACGAGGTCTGTCCGACAAGTACTTAGCCTCACCGGCCTATGGCGCCACTGTCGCAAGAGACATAACCTATTGTGTAGTACATTATCCTGTTAAAATTTCAGCCGAATCAGACTCGTATGCCGGCTACCCGGTGTTGATGATATAATTATCTTTTTGCTAGTTTCATGGCTCCAATGAAATCCTTACAAACTATAATATCCGCCTTATTGTGATATTAAGCGGCAATTGCAATCTTTAGACCGGTTAGCTCTTGTGGCACGGACTGTATGTACAAGTATCTTAACAATGAACTTTTTTAATATATTGATGATATTGGGTTTTTGAAGATAATATAGTACGGATTATATACATTATATCATCGTTCACTTCGTTTGGTAAGAGCAACTTGATCACTGTCTGATTTTTGATTTTGGAGCTATATCTGAAATGTAATAAAAATTTGCATAAAAAAATCCATGATCCACATCGTCAGTCTCATCGTATTGTAAACATGCCCCCCTGTCTATTCTATTTCTGTCTCTCTCTATTATTTTCTTTTCTCATCTCACTACCTTCTTACAGGGTTTAGAAACCAGTGAAATTGTCGTTCGTTCGCCGAGAGCAAGATTTAAAATAAGGGAAAGTCAAACCAGCGTAAAGATTCTACGTCGAGATTAAATCTGCAAATGCAATACGACCGCAACAAGACATCACCACAATGAAGTCGTCTTATTCGTTCGGACTTGAGAATCAATAATCTTAAAGAGATAGGATAGGACGAGAACATAAACACACTACACACATAATGTTAAGAAAATGCAAGATCTATCGTTCTTGAGACGTTCAACAGTATAGATCCAGTTCATGTCTTCTTGGAATTAAATTACTTGTTTACATTGAACTACCTTCCTTCGAGTCAATATTGCACAAATTCTATCAACAGTTGCTGAGATCTAACTAGCTTGTCATTTGATTTTTATATTGCATTATAGGATTATATTTAAGATATCTAATAGATCCTATTCTCCAATAAGATGGTTAATAATTCAATATAATATATAAATATATATATATATATATATATATATATATATATATATATATATATATATATATATATATATATATATAGGTGAGTGGAATTCTTAAAACGTTTACCTATTGGTTAGTTCTCAATTTTATAATAAGACTTTGGGTATTTTCCTAGTGTTCAACCATTTCCGAGAAGAGAAACTCTAAATAGGACAGCAATATCGATATCATTCACAAGTCCCCCAAAACAAGTTTTAATCTTGGTTGCAAAAAAAAAGAATTGTTTCGAAGAGAATAAGCCAAAGTAAATCTAAATATCAATAGTAAAGTAGACCGGGGCGAATTGGATGTTTTTTTTTTAATGGCATAAATAATATACAAGATTGTGTTGAATGTCAACTTTTGTAATTATATCTCGAAGAAAATTCGTTTAATTTAATTAGTCGCCAATAATATTATCAATAATAATTGAACATTACAGTTGGCAATAGAATTTTTAACAACTAGTAACTATCCCATTTGCCCCAAATTCGGAGGCAAATGTGATAAACAGTTCAAAAATCTATAAAATTACAATAATTATTTTTTTCATATAATTATGATCTTAGGAATTAATTATTATTATATACAGGGTGGTGAATCGACATCGAATACATATGCGAATAATATCACCCCAGTACATTTTACACATAAAGTGTAAATACTAAACTAAAATTAAAAAAAAGACAAAATTTTTAAACTTAGTCATTTAAGTTTAATTTCATTGATTAAATTCATTTAGTATAACACGTATTTACACCATTTTCATTCAAAATCAATGTGGCCAAGGATTTTCTTGATGCCATATTGTTTTTATATAATATTTGTCATTCCTTGAATAATTTTTACAAAATGTATATGTATTAAAAAAAGAATAACTCTTTCTTTTCTATAATAATACCTAAATTGGCAAACACACGAAAATTCATTCAGAAAATATATTTTATAAAGATTACTAAAAGCGATAGCAATTGTAAATATGAATGATTCGTTCGTTTCGTGCTTAGCCTAGGATATTGAAAATTATTAGATAAACATTTCCTAATTTTATTAATAAAATCTCAGAAAATATAATATTTGTAATAAAACAATAAACTGTCCCATGACTTCTTCGTTTCAACTATAGATGGCGTTCAATGACTGATTTACTAAAAAATATAATTTTTTTTTATGCCTATGGGCTCACAATTTGGAAATACTTTAAAGACGAAATATCTTAGAATATCGAATTCTAAAATTTTCAAATATTCACTAAGGCCTGTATTTGATAAAACTTTAAACTTTGGGGCCTTATAACTCCGGACCTATACAGACAATTGGATTAAAAATGCGACGGACGTAGAAATTATACGTGTATCAAATTTCATTAAAATCGGCCTGGTACCGTCAGAGGAGATACGTCCACAAAGTTGGTCTTACGGACGAGCGAACGAGCAGCATAATCTAGTTATATAAGTTATATACATTTTCGTAATCAGGGTGACGAGACATACACTATTTGTTAAGGTAATTTTTTGATCCGAAAATGTTACAGACACATGACCAAACACTATAGCTGTCTTGTACTATCGTACGACGAGCTAAAAAGCAAAATATTGCGAAGAAAATCAAGTTAGGATAGGCTCGATTTTGCAAACTGCGATAAAATCAGATTAAATAAATATATTTTAATAAGTCCTTCGTCATCACTTTAATTGCAAATCAATCGGATGAACTGTTTCAGTGAAAAAGGAACATGAATATGCATGATTTTCAATGTAAAACGGTCACTTTAGTGACCCCCTTAAGGAAATACGTCCACATCCGCAAACTGATCTTTTAACTTTATTATAACATTCGCACGGGGTGTACTTTCAGATTTAATAGGATCTATGTCAGTTTGAGAATAAAGTTACTTACATTACATGATTGAATGTTATAATTTCTACATTAAAATTAAAAGGATCTTTCCTTTTAAATTAATTGATACAATTATATGTCGTTACTAGATTTACGGTAATTATTGCTAACGATAACAGCAATGTTCATTATATTATTTAATTTCAAATATTTAATTCTTAACGTCTGAACAAACTTTTTAGCTCGATTAAAAGTTCAAGTCTCTTCGCCCAGAAACGATATATATTATATATATAATTACCCAGAAATGTTTGTTTGTATGTATGTTTGTCTGTTTGTTTGTATGTTTGTTTGTATGTTTGTATGTATGTTTGTATGTATGTTTGTATGTTTGTATGAATGTATGTATGTATGTATGAGAGTGTGTGTGGAACTCTTTTTTTTGTAAAAATGCAAATTGGCATAGACGCGGATTGTACTTATGACCTCCAGGGTGAAAGGCCAGATTCTTAACCACTGCGCCATGGCGACTGCTAATAATGGTATAAAAAATAATCAAATAGTTTATACTGAAATAAAAGACTACACAACAGCAATTAATAATTTTTTAATCAAGTAATCTGCCCTACGTAGAAATAAAAGGTTGTACGTCAGAATAATTCAAATGTAAATTTTACATATATTCCGAATCTTCAAAATGCATATCGAGTTGTGAACTTTTTTCTAATTTTTAACGGCTCGAGCCATTGTGTTTAAGCATAGGACCCATTATCACTTTTAAAAATAATAACGAATCAAATGTCAAATCATTGATAGTGTTGTGTAAAATGGTTTGTAATACACATATTTTTTGAATAATCGATTCAATTAGAAAACAGAATCCGTAAGTAAAGTTATAATCCCGATTTTTGTGTAATAATACATGTATGGAGACTGTTTTAATGCACGTGTACAAATGTTTAAAATATTGGTTGTATTATTCAGTTCGCAGTAATACCGCAAGTTACAAGATTTAATAAAAGCAATAGACAAATTATGAAATAATATTAGATTATTGAAGAGGTAGCAAAGCTAGCGCCGGTTTTTTCGGCAACATCTGCTAGCAGCAAAATATTTTATAACTTAAATACATCTGTCAATTTAGTTGTTGTTTCCTTTTAATAATTAAAAATTACAAAACCCATCTATTTATTAAATCAACATAAATATTTTCATTTTTACTTTCTTTTGCGCAAGGGGTGCCCACGGACCCAAACATTTTTCATTTCACTGCATCTTGTGTATGCAACCCATTGTGAATTCAGGTAATTTTATAAAAGATTGACAGTTGTGAATTGCATCGACCAATACTAGTCAGCGATAATTAGTTTTTTTCTAAAAA
The DNA here is from genome assembly GCA_933228885.1 of Leistus spinibarbis. Taxonomy (NCBI): domain Eukaryota; kingdom Metazoa; phylum Arthropoda; class Insecta; order Coleoptera; family Carabidae; genus Leistus; species Leistus spinibarbis. The sequence goes on from OW121799.1 coordinate 667,637, forward strand.
ATATTTGCCCTCCAAGCCACCAGTTGTGTGACTTTGATGTGATATGGTATTTTTTTTCATTTTCAGGAAAAAAAGCAAGAAATGTGCAAAACATTTGCGATCTCCACTCCAGTATTTTGTGTAGATATTTTTTTACTTTCTTTTACGAAGTAATAAGTAAGTATTGTAATCATGAAAAATTTCGAACTCGAGATTACAACGGATATACATGTTTTGACCTTCCCTCAATCGAATGTGACTATTTTCGGAATGATGTCTGTATGTGTGTGTGTGTCTGTGTACGCTCTAGGAGCAAAACTGTCGAACGAAAAATTATGAAACTTCAAACTTAAGACTTGTATATGCCCTAGATGTGCACCTCTTATTTTTGAAAAGAATATTCAAAGCAGATGTGCAAGTTTACTTTTTACATTTTTTGTACGGCAAATATAGTTATGTTCATAATGAAAGAAATTAATATTTCGCACAACTTTTGTTTGAAACATTTCTTCAGAAAATTTACCAGTTGCGAGAAAAATGCTACGAAACATTATAAATATCTTATTTACGTTGCCATGGACTCTATTAGATAAATGACATTTAAGAATATTTCAGTAGTGTATTGGTTAGTTTGATAGCAGGTTTTGGATAAGATACATCAGCCGTTCATCCTGGCGTTGCATTGCTGCTAACCAATTTTCAGTATTGGTTCGCATAGTCATCACTCTGGCACTAGCAACTTCGGTTTCTGCCGGAGGATCCGTCGCGTTTCGACTGAGTGCATCCACATGTCTCATATCCTTCCCCGGTCGGTACGGTCATTGACAAATAGGTTCGTCATCTTTCAATTCGATATTGAAAGTCTGCTACGACTTCGGACAAGTTCTTCGCAAAACATTATCGATACGCGTTGATCAATTCGTACAATTGTTCCTTGTCATCATCCTTCAAGTTTTCGTTGACCACAATTTCTTCTCGACTTATTGGTTCTCGAACTTGTAGCTTCATGACTTTCGGTTCCTCATCCGCTGGTTCAACTGCGTCTGATGTTCGGGTAATCGTTAGTCGTCCTTGTTTTTGCACAATACGTAGTCCGGGTTGATCCAACGCACTCTGCCCTATGATAATCGCGTCGTCTTGGGCATCATTAGGCACGATCAGTACTTCCACTTTGATTTCGACATCATCGATTGTCAATAGAAGCGTTCTTCTACCAATTGCCTCGCAAACGCCGTTTCCAAACCCCCGTAGTCGCCGTCGGTCGGAAATATATTTTATGTCTATTTCTTCGACAATTTCTTTCTTCATTGTAACTACGTCACTATCGAGGTCAATGAAAGCCATAACTTTGTGTCCAACGATGTCTACCCACTTGTGGTACTCGTCCTTGGGCTCTACATACGCCGTCACCTTACGTACCGTCGCTTTTTGGTCGTTATTTGTAGAACTCGGCCTCGTTTTCTTTTCTTGCGGACAGTTTCGGGCAAGATGATCCTCTTTTTGACAAATGTAGCACGCTTTTGTCCTTGTTGGTTGGGTGCAGTCTCGGGAAATGTGTCCGACGCCTTGACAATTGTAACATTTGACCATTCGTTCCTGGTTACTCCTCGTATCTTGACAATGAGCCTTGTTCTGCGTGGTACTTCGATCTTGTTTGTCTGATAGGTTCTCGGGTCGCTTTGAGGGAGCAGCCATTCTCTCACTTGTACCTTTTGATTTTGAGCAACAGATCCTCAACGTTCCCAAAATCACAGAGTGAAAGTAATCTCACTAGCTCGCGATCACTGAATCCATTCAAAATGTATTTCATTAATGAGGAATTGTCTAGCTTACCTCGTCGAGTTATCGCTCGCATTGCATATACATAGGATTCATAGCTTTCGCTGAATGAATGTCTGCTTGATCGCTCACCGTGGGAAAACTGTGCATGTGTTTTAAACGCATTCCACGTGGTTTTTGTTATTTTCTTTACCTATCCCACTTCTGATTTTGTTAGCACGTACGCATGTAATTAACAAACACAGCAACGGATATGGTATCACTCTATTGTTACCGATATTACAGGTCAGGAAGGTATATCATTCCGTTTTTCTTTTTAGTTAACCAAAGCCCACGCCATGTGCGAGTCGTCACCTTGCTGAATCTTCTTCAGTGTTGCCAACTCGCTGGCCTAGAATCTACGGTCTCCTGGTTTTGCCCGCGAATATTTGAATTGCGTAAGAGAAAGAGTGCAGGCCACTCCAGATATTTTTATGTATTAATACGAAATTTATTATTTGTTTCTGCAAATGAATACAGTCTACCAATTGTACAACTATTTTTGTCGTTGCATCGTCATTCAGAAACTCGGATAACACATCCTTTTCATTCATGTTGACAAATATCGTAACTTCAAACTATAAACTTCAACCAAAGACAGATTTCGTATTCAAAAATTACCGAAATTGGCGGGAAACTGGCGTTGATCGGAGTTTTATATTTCGCTACTGCTAGGCAAAATCTGCTAGCTTAATATGCTAGCCTACTAACTTCATTGAACACCGCTCCTACTGTATGAAGTGCCATCAAGTAGTACTTCAAAGTTACCGCGCTTTTTCCGACTTTGTTATCAGAATGAATTGTTTCAATTTCATACATTTATGCAAATAATGATTAATAACAATTTTAATTATCTGTCCAAATTTCAAAATCTTTCATTATTTTATTATATTCTATAATTTACAGTCATTTAAAAATCAATAAAAACATGCAGCAAATTATTAAATAATATTGAATGTGCATTGTACAATATATTTAACTACAAATAGATGCAGAAAATAAATTTATAAATTTAATAATAAACAAAATCTTTAAGAGTTAATTTAAACATATTTAGACACCTGATTGGCTGGAATTATGATTTTTTTTTTTTTTTTTTAGGTTTGTTAAACGATACAAACTAAAGGAAAATTTTTCTTCTAAATATGTACCAGTTACGAAAAAATATCTTGTTTGATTCCATGAATGTTTAAATCGGATCATCTGTGCCTGTCAATATTTTGACAATAAAACAAAATAGACTCAGTTAGATAAATTACATTTCAGAGTATTTCTATCATAGAGTATTAGTTAGTTTGACAATATTTTTACATATATATATATATATATATATATATATATATATATATATACTAGGGTCACCCGTGGGCACCATGTGCCCATATGGTATACAGAACATATGTTTTGACTGATGGCGAATTTTCATGTAATTTAATAATAATAACACGGTTTTTCTTCATTTTGTATCGTTTGACTATAATAGTAATACAAATTTCCACATCGCAAATAATAATAAAGAAAAAATCGACTTCTTTCTTTGAACGCTATTTTGTTCTTAGATCACTATGCTGAGATTAACTAATCGATCGCTTATCATGCACTGTGTAACATCCGATAAATTTAAACAAAATTTTGTTTAACTTTGATTTTAACCTTGTATGGTGCATATGTGTTGTATCATTTAGACAGTTTCTATGATTGTATATAAAAAACAGGATTATAAATTTACTTACGATTGCTGTTTATTATTTGAATCGATTATTCAAATAATTACAAATCCTTTTTACACAACATTTTTAATGATTTGACATTTGATTCATTATTGTCTTTGAATTAAATAATCAGGCTAGATTCTGAATTTTGCAGTATTAAACTGATGCAGTGTCACAACGGCAGTTTTAAAAGTGATGATAATTAGTTATATGCTAAAATACAACGGATTGTGCCATCAAAAATAAAAGAATAAAATTGCCAACCAAACATGTTTCTAAATATGTTTGAATTATCTCTTCAAGATTTTATTTCTCTAATAATCTGAATTATAAATTTACTTACTTGCAGTTATTATAATTTGACGAACTATAAAATCTTACCGCAACTCATATTTTCAAAAATCACTGCTTCTTGGCCATTTTGAAGTGAAAAATATTAACTATGAATTAAAATAAATGTACAGAAACACGTATTTGCTAAAAATTAATGCTAATTAGGCAATAATATGCACTTATTTCATATTAAATACTTAAAAATTGAAATTATAACATGCTACTCCCCTTAAACTTAAGATTAAACTTTGTATTGAAGATTTATCACAAAAACTTTTTTGACATTTCATTCTGACGTTTGATTCGTTTTTGTCTATTTCAAAGCAGACTGAACTTCAGAATCGTAGTGATTGTTTTATTTCAGTATAAACTATTTGATTATTTTTTATAACATTATTAACAGTCGCCATGGTGCAGTGGCTGAGTGTCATGCCTTTCACCCTGGAGGTCGTGAGTTCGATCTCCGTCTATGCCAATCTGCATTTTTACAAAAAAGCGTTCTACACATACACACTCACATACAAACATTTCTGGGTTATTATATTAATGATATATAAAATCTATATCTTCATATTCATATACAAGATGCTCGCTCGTAAGACGAAATTTTTAGCTTTTGGTGTAAATCATTCGGTGATCGTAAGCGATGACGATTGAATTTACAAAATAAAAAGAAATTCTCAACTATACTCCTCACCGATATACGGTACGTCTTAGACAGGCAAACGGATAAATCTGGGTATTCCCAGTAATGAACTATAATTATGTTTTAAAAGAACTTGTTGAATAACTGCTTTCGAACAAGGAATAATCTAGATGACCTTGGCGATATTTAGTTTATAACACATAACGCAGGCAATCATATTTAGTATTCATTGCGGTATTCAACAAACATGTATAAAATCAGATACGTTTTGGTCAGTTACTTCTGCTTCGGTGCAATAAATGCGTGTGAAGTAATAGGAGATGTAGCAATTTGTACATCAGTGAAAGTATACAAGTCCTTAAAGAATCCCAATTTAATAAATTATTAATTTATAATTGGAGAAATGAAATTGGTTCTGATGCTTTTAAAAGTACACCAAACTTAATTCAACTTGATTTAAACGGTGCAAATGTATTCGAGGAAAACACTTTTCGAGGGTTGTCAAAACTGAAAAGTTTAAAATTGGATAATATGAAGATAGAAGACCTACCTGACGTACTTTTTCAAGAATTGCCGTTAACAGGACTAACCATTACAAAGACAAATTTAAAAAGTTTGAAATCGGGAATGTTTAGTGGATTACCGCAATTAGACATCATTTCAATGGGTCATAACAAAATAACAACAGTTCCATCGAATGTTTTTAGCAATACTAATATCTCAATAATAGATCTATCGAATAATTTTATAAATATAATTGAAGATAGTGCATTCTGTAGTATGCTGAAACTTACGCAGATCAAACTGAATGCGAATAAACTAGCATCATTTGAACCACAAAGAGTTTTAGGACATAGTTATATTCAAGAATTAGGATTAGAGGAAAATAGATTAACAAGAATTGCTCGTTTCGGTACAACTCCAGAACTAACAGCTTTATCGGTTTCTTTCAATTCAATCACAACAATAGAAGAACACAGTTTCGCAAATTGCAAAAAGATACATCAAATTGATGTATCATACAATCAAATTAAACAGATACTGGCAAATATTTTACCAGATGTTGATACAAAAGAAGGAATGGTTTTGTTGTTACATAACAATAATATCGAGTGTGTGTCGGAAAATGTACGAAATAAAGTGAAAAAATTACAAAGAATAACAATCAATGAAAATCCGTGGAAGTGCCAATGCTTGGATGATGTTATGTTATGGGCCAGACATTTGAAAGCTTCAGTATCTTGTGAAACTTTTCAAGATAACTGTACATTGTCTTGTGTGAACGAGGCTAATGAAAAGAGAACTATTATTTATCCGCATAATTAACTGAATTAAATATTAATTCCGACTTGGTCCGCATTGTTCGAATGTGTCATTGAAACATTACCTCATTGTTAATATCTCGTTTATTGGCGTCTTTAATTATTATTTATCTTCATTCATTTTTTGTTTAATAAAACTGTGATTAAAATATAAATGAACAATTAAACGTGAAATTGCTTTATATTATCCAAGCCTTGTTTCAGAATTATGATTTTGGAGGTATCTCGTAATTTTTACGCCTGTTTGTTATCGTAATTATTTTTGTGAATCCTATTTCCAAAACTAACTACATCAAATTAAATGTTTACCAATCAAATTGAGTAATATTTTTTCACAGATATCTCGTGATAGTATAGTTTTATTTTTTATATAACAAATGTATATATATATATATATATATATATATATATATATATATATATATATATATATATATATACTCTAGATTTCAACGGATATATACGTTTTGAGCTTCCCTGAACCGAATGTGACTATTTTCGGAGTGATGTTAGTATGAGGTTAGTAGTAGGTAGAAGTTGTTATTAATTTCTTTTACGAAGTAATAAATTTCGAACTCTAGATTTCAACGGATATACATGTTTTGACCTGAATAGAATGTAACTATTTTCGGAATGACGTCTGTCTGTCTGTCGCATCTGTGTGTTTTTTGTGTGTGTGTGTGTGTCTTTGAACGCTCTAGGGCCAAACCTGTCGAACGAAAAATTATGAAACTTCAAACTTATGACTTGTATATGCCCTAGATGTGCACCTCCTATTTTGAAAAGAATATTCAAACCGAAAGTGCATGTTTACTCTATACATTTTTTGTTCTATCGCCAATATCACAAGAACGGCTACACTTACGGCAAATATTGTTATTTTCATACTTAAAGATATTATTATTTCGCACAACTTTTGATTGTAAAGTTTCTTCAAAAAATGGGCCAGTTGCGAGAAAAATGCTACGAAACATAATAAATATATTGTTTGCCATGTAGCTTATAAAATCGGATCATCTGTTATTTTGACAGGAAAACAAAATAGACACAATTAGATAAATGAGTATTGGTTAGTTTGACTGCATTTGACTTACATTAGCCCTTGGAATAGCATCTCGTAGAAAAAGATTTTTTTTCAATAAATAGAACATTTACATTTACTTAACGTTCATAACAATTATTATTTATTTAAACAGTAGAATATGTAATAATTTATTTTCAACTGGTTGGCTTGCTTTTTCCTTTTTAATTTAATCCATGAGAGTAAACTATTATTTCTGAATAATAAAATGTTTACTTCCGGCAATTTACATTCATAAATATTTTATCGTCAACTGTTATCAAGTTAAAAGTGTTCACAATTCAGACGTTCGTTATCAACTAATTTAGGGATACTCAAACTTGTATGTTTGTTGAACTACAAGAATGTCTAGTGCACAACACTGCAGATATTTAGTATGTATTTACATTTACGTAAACAAGAATATCCGAATCGGTGCTGAAATTACAACAATCAGAAATGTTTTTTTCTTTTTTCGTTGCCAATCAGCGTTGAGTGCGACTTGTTACCGCCTGTTTTTGTTTTTGCTATGCCGAGGCACGTCAGTCTTTTGCTTTTCGTTATATGCTGGTTCACACAGCACCGTTTCAGAATATTTATGTGGAATATTTTAAGCAAAAATGTATTTCTATAGATATTGGCGTTCAACTGCAATACTTTAATTGTAAAAGGATATATATTCTCTCTATTTATTACTCTACTTTAAATTCACATTGGTTTCGGCTTTGCGTGGAGATGCTATATATATATATATATATATATATATATATATATATATATATATATATATATATATATATATATATCTCAAATGTCATCTATCTAATTGAGTCTAGTTTGTTTTCCTGTCACAATAATAACAGGCGCAGATGATCCGATTTATTAAGCTACATGCGAATCCATGGCAAGATAAACAAGATATTCATCATTTTTCGTAACAGTTTACACGTGACTGGTACATTTTTTACAGAAACCTTTCAAACAAATGTTGTGCAAAATATTAGTATCTTTTATTATGAAAATGACTATATTTGCCATAAGTGCAGCCGTTCTAGTGGTATTAGAGATAGAACAAAAAATTCATAGAGTAAACTTGCATTTCTGGTTTGAATATTCTTTTTAAAAATAGGAGGTGCACATCGAGGGCAAGGACAAGACTTAAGTTTGTAGTTGGCGTTGGTTGCACATGTTTGGATTATCTCTTCAATAACAGTTTTTTTTTTATTATAGAAAAAAAGTAGTGGCTTTAAATTGATAACTTTATTTTAATTGATTAATAGATTTCCGTAAGATGAGCTAAAGGCATTAGCCTTGAATCGATTTTGCCATTCTAGATAACCTCTTTTTTGATGCAAATTTATCTATATACGAACTACTTCAAGGTTGATTAATTAATTACAATTATGAGAAATTTAATCACAGCTATGGTAATCTATTCTAGGCTTGTGAACTTAAAAAAACCAATGTATATTTATTTGCCTAAGCTCCCAAATTCAAGTTTATTTGTCAAACAGGAAGCCGACAAACAACCCTATTATTTTTAAAGATGTTTTTTAAAATGGAAGAGGAATTTGGAATAGCTTGTAACATTATAAAATTAATTTAACCAAGTATTATTATCGAGCAATAGTGCAATTCTCAGTTCACTATATACGATTTTCTATGTACATGTCTAGACTGCATAAATTCACATTCATAAATATTTATAAACGGATTTATAAGGAGTGCTGTGATAATTATGTTTATATATTTATTAAGTAGCATCAATTCGTAATTAATGAGATAAAATATCTGATTCCGGTTCTGTCGCGTGAGATTGTTTCTTGTGCGAGAGTTTCAAGTTGAGCGCGCAAACAAGCCAAACAGGCTGTCGTGAACAGTTCGTGACGTACGTTTCCTCAATTTACATATTCGGCGTCGCGAATTCACGATGTTTAACAAATTATAAAGCGTAGCCGCGTGTTCGCGCTCGCAAGAGATGGGCTAGCTGAGAGCTCGGACCACGCAGACCTGCGCCTTGCCGCGCCGCACCTCGAATCACGAGCCTCGGCATCGGCATCGGCACGCAGCGCATGCTAATGATATTAATATTATACAATGAGCTCTCTCGTTCGTATAACATAACGTGTCCGTCTGTTATATAGTATCTTTAGGGCCATCACAACCAAATTTGGTTGCAACAAGCAAATTTTAATTTCGTTACATTTTTCATTCTTTCATTCAACCGCACAGACATTCTGTGATTTGATTTACAATAATTTCGTGCATCGCAATTAAAAAAATCTGGTATGGAAATTAGCTGTACTGTAATTCATTTACGGCAGTAGCGCTTAAATTATAAAACTCTTGGCATGGTAGAAGACCAAACAAATGTTGAGGTAAGAATGAATGAATAATGTTTGTAAAGGTTCACTTGGCAACCTAGAATCGATAAATGTTGTATTTATTACAAAGAAAATTCTACTTTTAACTGTTATACATACTTCATATTTCATACTAAGGAAACTAATCTTCTAAATCTATGTATACTTTAGTATAAATTTAGTGAAAACTGCAAAATCGAAACATGTGCTACAAACAAAGACACGCAACAATATTTCGATTTTTTAGCTCGCTGTACAACGTACAGAAGAGCTAATGTATTCGGTCTGTTGTATCTGTTGCATTTTTGGATCGAAATATTTCCATTATATATATATATATATATATATATATATATATATATATATATATATATATATATATATATGTATATATATATATATAAATCATTTACTTCATTTACTTAGATGTCGCTCTATCGTTCGCTCGTGAGACCAAATTTGTGCGCCCTCTACCTTCTACTTCATTTTCGGAATAATCACTTTGGAATATTGACATGCTGTTATATTTACGTTCGTTACTCTAGTTACCACACATATAGATATTGTGTAATGACAATGCAATATAGCTATAATATGTATATATACTAGGTCACCCGTGGGCACCATGTGCCCGTATGATATACATAATATAGGTCAGTTTTGACGGTTGCCGAATTTTCATGATATTTGAGTGGAAATTTCCAATCTCTTAACGGGCTATGTAGCACTAAGCTCTACGCTGTTTGAATATCTGCTGCGACCTGAAGACAGGTACCTGCACCTAAGCTGGTTTTATAAAAAGATATGCAAACTGTGCCAGCAAAATCACTATTGAAGTTAAAGTATCTGCTTGAGTTACCTAGAGCGTTAAACCTTTAGGGACTTTATTGTAATTTAAATCAATATGCATACCTATAAAAGAACAGCTGCTATATTCATAATTATTATACAGAACAATAAATTACTTACTTGAAGTATTTTTGCTGTTTATTTTCTGCATTTAGGTATTTTGTTTTTACTATAATACTTAAATAATTAAGTAGAATAAATTGAGCTTAAAATACGTAAAGTAAGTTTGACACAAATTTGGAAAAAGCAAGCATATCAAACATTCAACTTATTCTCTATCGAGGTAAGCGATTTATATTGGCATATCGGAATAATTCATCATATATTTTGAAAATTACTGTAACCACGAATTATTTGTAGATTAATCTAAAGTTAACGAGCAACGTAATTTCAAAATCACGATTATATTCGACTCAACAAAGTAAATGAATAATTACGTGCACAAAATCGTGACATAATACATATAGCTCATTACTTTGGCCGCTAAAAATATCGTTCTTCATGCACCAGCCTAATTACTTGTTTTACAATGTTATTAACAAAGGCAAATTGTGTGTTATATCAAGAATATTATTGATCTATTTTATTCTAATTATGGTTTAACCATATATTTCCACGGTATGTTCATCGAGTAACGATACCCAAGAACTATCGCCATTTTGTGGAAAATTCGTTTTGCCATCAAATAATATTTAAAATAAAATTACTGAAATAAAAAACAATGTTCATTATCATTAAGGTTTTTTCCTTTTTTCTGAAGAAAAATGTGTTGATCTTTTAAGTTTAAACAGTGTCGCATCTGGGAATTATATTATTTTTGTTTTTAATTTTGACAGTTAGGGGTGACTAGATTTCTCCAGGAGAGCAAGAAGATTTTGGTCTGTTTTTTATATTTCACACTAGTACATGTGGTGCACGATTGGAAATTTAAAGATATTACGGATTGTGCAGTTAGTACGAATTTTCATACACTGAGTAATAAACTAAAACTCGCATTATTTACTATTAATATTTAAATGCGTAAATGGTAAATATGTTGATATATTTTTATTAATGAACTTAGTTTCAAAGAAGTAAATATTTTTACCTCAATTGTAAAAAGTTTTGAACTACTCTCGATTCTAAACCAATGCGACATTTGGAGGGATGTTGAACTTGTATACGACATTACAAATACAATTTCGACATAGTGGATTATTACCGTGTTAAAGAATTATTTTGATCCAAACACTGTACAGACACATGACCAAACACTATAGCTGTCTTGTACTGTCGTACGATGAGCTTTTTAACTAAATCGTGTCGTTGTCGAGATAGATCATCTTAAAAATATATAAAATTCCAAAATGGGGGGCTGGCCATTAACTCAGCCCTGCGACGTTAATTAGTGAATAACTTATTTTATTAGATTAGCACAATTGAAATAAACACTAGCACAATGCAGCACAATTCGAGCACAATTCAGTCAAAATGTTTACAATTTGAAAACTAAAAATGGGAGAACGGGGGGGCGGGGGGTTCAAGTTAATGAACCTGTTTTAATTTCATCGTTCGTATATTTCCTGATTTAGAGGGCCTCAAATTTTGGAGCCTCCCTTATTACTGAACTTATAAAAATAATTAAAACACTCACAAGTTTCACAAATATATTTTATGTCTACAAGATTTTTCATATTGTTAACGCAAAGGCCATAAAAAATATTTATTATTATAATTTTGAATTTTAAGATGTGCAGCAAAATAATCTACAAAAAATTGAAAAGCTCTTGATGTCATAATATTTTTTAAATTGTTAATCAAATGGCCATAATAATTAAAAACCGCTGCTCGCATCGCATATATTACTTTTAAGGCGAGCTGTTTATTGGTTTGTATTGTTTTTTATATGTGATTAAATTTGGTAAAAAAATGTCAGATAACTTTAATAGAGGTGCGTCCACAACATTTGACTTCAAGAGCGAGCGATTAAATTTTAGGAATCAAGAAACCGTGAATCCACTTTCTGTGCAACAATTTTATGATTCCGATAATGTTACAGGTACACGGCTCTATTGTACGAAGTTAAAAATATCTAGTTATCCCCAGTTTATCATTGAATTATAAAAATAAATGATAAATCAAAACAATATCAGCACTTTTCCGAGAACGCAACGCAATTGAGTCTGAAAATAAATGAATAAAAACACGCATAAAATCAGATCCAGTAGATAGTGTCTCTTTCCATTGGGAATTCGCCCAGTAAGAGATTATTATTATTCACGGCGGTTTATCGGGTGACATATAATGCGTTGGGTCCTCTATATAATTTATCACCAACTGTTGCTGTGCGCGGTGTTGCGATTTCTCCAGTTGACTCCGGTACTGGTTGGCGGCATAGAAGAGAGAAAGAGAATTAGAAACGAGACTACGCGATCGCTGCGGGAGACTTTGTGGCTGTATGAATGTGCTTCGGTCTGTCCAGGAAGACGACACGACACGACACGACACGACAAGACGACGTGGCCAATCCACGACAAGTTGTCCCGCTGCGAGTCGAGACCTTGGACGTTCACGGACCACGATCCACCCGGACGCCGGACAAGCTGTCTCATTGCTCCTCACGACAGATTAACATCGCCCCCGTAAGCGTGAGACCAGATACGCTGCTGTCATCCCATTATTTTCTATGTCATTTCCACTTTGTTCTAATGTTTATCATCAACGACCCAAGGCGGAATAAGTTGCCTGTTGTTTTGGTGCCGTCTATATTTACTTTCTTATACGTAATGTATAAAAGAAATATAGTGTTTGACATCAAATATCTAATAAAAATTTCCGTTTTGAGGGTACTGGAATCAATTTGGCTATTTTCTTATTGGCGTCTGTCAGTCTGTCTGCTTGGGAACGCCCTACAAACCTATGCCGATGAACATGAAAATATGTTTTGAATTTAAGATTTGCATATCCTAAAAAAAATCTCTTATGATTGAAAATGATATTTCAATAGGAAGCACAAGTGCTTGAGATAAAGTAAGTTTTATCTGAGTTCAAGATATTAAAAAATCTAGTAACTATTGTTTAAATTTTTACGATATTTTTCCCAATTACCACACAATGATTTTATTCTATGGCAATTGTAGAATTAATTTAAAACACAATAAAGTAATATTACATATATAGTGAAACTTAAGTATATGACATTCGAGAGAGCTACGCTCCATATCTTTTATACTTTTATTTGAGTATTTAACATCCTAATTAATTAGTTATTAGCTTGTATTCAAACATTTCTGATTTATTTCAAGTGCCAGTTGTTTTAATTAAAATTATCTAGAGATATGCTAATTTTAGGCTTTATACATATCTGACTGAATCGAGCATCAATTTAACCAATTTAAAACAAAATTGTATAATATTTCTGTTAGGTAATTATTATTTTCGATTATGTATATTTACTCATAAACTTTTATAGAAAAATACTCCACTGAAATTATACCATTCAGCTTGTTATTTTATTACATTATCAAATATGGTTTCTTAAATAAAAAATATAATTTGTTTCATAAATATTCACCTTCTCAATTCGTTCAAATAAAATATTTAATCTGTAGGTACTGATTTAATATATTTATTTCCAATAACACATGCACTCGAAACATGTTCTCAGTCGCTATATTGATGTTAAATGCAGAATCTGGTCAAATTACATCAATTCATTTTAGTCTATTTAGTCAAAATATTGTCAGGCATAGATCATAGGATTTAACTTAAAAAATATTATATAAGTAGAAAATTGATATTTAAGATTTACCACAAGTGCAACCGTTCTAGTGATATTGAAAAAGGACAAAACATGCAGAGAGTAAAGGAGCATTTCCGGTTTGAATATTCTTTTCAAAAATAGGAATTGCACATCTAGACCATAACAAGTCATAAGTTTAAAGTTTCACAATTTTGCGTTCAACAGTTTTGGCTCAAGAATGATCACAAACAGACACACAGGCATCATTCAGAAAATAGTTACATTTGATTCAGTGAAAGTTCAAACATATATATCTGTTGAAATCTCGAGTTCGAAATTTTTCATGATTACAATACTTATATCTACGTAAATAATAAAGTTTTTCAAAGAGATATATACTAATCGGCGTACGACAGTACAGGACTGCCATAGGGTTTAATCGTGTGTCTGTAACATGCTCGGATCATAAAATTTCTTTCACATAAATTCCCATTTTAATCCGGTCGCAGTTAAAATCCAATCGCTCGTATACTTCTCGAGTTATAGGCCCTAATAATTTGCAGCCTCCCCCCCCCTTAATACTGCCCTTAGAAAATTCATCAATACACTCAAAACATTCTACTCACTGGTACAGGCTGTATGACGTTTCTATGTAGACAGAAAAACAGACGTTATTGCTTTTAGTCGTTAAGTTAATTTTTCTTTTCGAGCTTTATAATCAACTTTAAATTTATTTAGGTCGGAAGGAACCATATTTTTGAAATTTGTTTTATGAATTGTACTGTCTTTAGTAATGTCACTATACAAATAATTTAGGTAACATAATAGTGTTTATTTTTTACTATACACATTTTTTATCTATTTATAAATATTGTCGTGTGTACAAAATTGTGTTAAATATGCGACAAATATGAAGGTAGCGTGCATTTAAACAGGTCATTGCATATTTAAATCTTACTTTGTTTAACATCATATTTAAATAGAGGTTACGTAGTATGATAGAAATAAATTGTGTACCAATATAATATAATATCAACAAAACACAGTTCTATGCTACACAAGTATACCAAGAATTTAATTTTTATGTAAAAAGAAGCTATTATTGTTTTAGTGGTGGACATATAGGCTTAATCGGGTAGCTAGGCTACTGCACTAAGATGAAAGTCACATTTAAAAGTCATATGTTAAACCTACTAAATATTTCAGTGATATCCAAATACCGTGTGTACGCACGACATGCGTGTCAAAATATCGATCTGGTAGTTTCTCCTTTAACTTGATTGGGGATAAGTAATAAAATGAGAGCAATATAATTTCATTTAAGAAATGCCATTTTGCTACGAAACTTTTTTTTGCTTTCTTTTGCGAAGTAATAAGCAAGGATTGTTATCATTTCAAACCCGAGAATTCAACGTACACGTTTTGACCTTCCCTGAATCGAATTTGACTATTTTCGGAATGGGATCTTTTTGTGTGTGCATCTGTGAACGCTCTGGAGCCAAAACTGTCGAACCTAAAATTGTGTAACTTCAGACTTAAGACTGGTATATAGTATAGACGTGCACCTGTTATTTTTAGTATAATAGTAAATTTCATAATGAAAGATATTAATATTTCGCACAACTTTTGATGGAAAAGTTTCTTTAAGAAATGTACCAGTTACGAAAAAACTGCTACGGAAAATCTTAATTATCTTATTTATGTTGCTATAGATAAGCATATATAATATAACGTATGGGCTATGCCAAAAAATAGTAATAATTTTATATTTGATATTTGTCATTTAACACCGGCTAACACAAATCGATCGAATCACTATTATAAACATGTTCTTAGAACATGTTTGTAATAGTTATTATATTTGAATATATTGTAATAATAATTGTACAATTTCAGGGTATTACTGTGGAGTATTGGTATTTTGTTTCGGATATATATTACTAATGACAACTACGTAAAAGATAGTCGAGTCAGGCCATTACTCTTTTTTTTTTAACAAAGAAATAGATTTGAATGATATATTAAATTATTTGTAATTTTCGCCCTTAATGATTTAAATTTCGGCGCAATATATTATAAGATGCCGTTTTTGTTAATGAATTAAGCAATAGCGACATTATTCACGTTTCTTTTCCTGTCTTACAAAATTAACAATTTATAATCTGGAAGTACTTCTTTCGGGAAACTCAGCAAAATCATAAAATTTTATTACTGGATTTTATGTCACGCAGCCCAAAAACACGATAAATTATGTAATATGAACTGCCAGTAGCTCAATACCGTATTTACTACACACTATTTGAAACCACATGCAGGTTGGCTCAAGTATATTTTTAAATGTCACTGTATTAAAATATGTTTTCAATGGAAATGATTTAATTATACAAATAGTCTATTTTCATAGGAAAGCAAAATAGACTCAATTTGATAAATGGCATTTCAGAATCATCGCAACTAAACAGTCAGCTTGTGTCACTTGTGAAAATTACGTAAAAGAAAATCGAGTGCAGGCCACTCCAGATATTTTTTGTTGAGTTTTAATATCAAATTCGTAATTAGCGACTCTAAATATCCCGACATCTAATTAAAGATTTGGTTGTAGCTAACATAGACCTTTCCTTTACGTTTTTTAGCTTTCTCTCGTTCATTCCGTTTATATTCGTCATTCATTCTTTCTTTTTTTCATGCTTACTCGGTTCATCTATCTTTTCTTCTCTTTATATTCGTCATTCATACGTGTAATTATCTTACTCTCCCCTTTGATCGCTCTTTTGTTTTTTATTCTAGCACTAAACGAGCACATCCGGTTGAAATATCCAATTCATAATAGGAGGTTTTCTATTCTGGGGGACACAAATCTTAAATTCAAAACATCATATTTTAACGTTGAACTGTTAAGGCTGTAGAGCGGTCACAGAGACACACACACATTAGGGGCGTCGTTAGGATTTCAATTTGAGGGGGGTGCAAAAATTTACCGATTCAGTTACGTCCTACAAAATGTGAATTTGTGATGTTATTCCGTAGGTGTCTATATTTAAAGAATTAATTTTGGGAAAACAGGAGGCCGCTCGCCCCCTCCAAAATAGTCCAACGACGCTCCTGATACACACAGCAATACACCGTCATCATTTAGAAAATAGTCATA
Organism: Leistus spinibarbis; assembly: GCA_933228885.1. NCBI lineage: Eukaryota > Metazoa > Arthropoda > Insecta > Coleoptera > Carabidae > Leistus > Leistus spinibarbis. Next base: position 684,588 of record OW121799.1, read on the forward strand.
ATGGATTCAGGGACCCTCAAAATGGATATTTCCATTAAAGTCTCGAGGTCGATTTTTATGGTGTCCTTATTACTTCATAAAATAAAGAAAACAAGATTTGGTACGCGTAAAACGCACCAACGCGCAGAGCTCGCCTTTAGGTAAAATATGCGTTGCGAGCAGTGGTTTTTAATTATTATGGCCATTTGGTTAACAATTTGAAAAAATGTTATAGATATAAAAAGTCTTACATTTAATTTTAGATTATATTGATAAAAAAAAAAAATGTTTTGTGATTATTTTAAAATTCAAAATTATAATATTTAATATTTTTTTCGGGCTTTAGGTTAACAAATGAAAAAATCTTGTAGACAGAAAATATCTTAAAATTTTTAGTAGAATTTTTAAGTGTTTCAATTATTTTTATAAGGGCAGTATTAACGGGGGATCCAAATTTTGGGGCCCTATAACTCGGGAAGTATATGGGCGATTGGATTTAAACTGCGAGCGGATTCAAATGGGATGCCAAATAATATGTTTACCAAATTTGGAGTGAATCGCTCCGGTACCTTCAGAGGAGTAGAGGGCACAAATTTGGTCTTACAAGATACCGAGCGAGCGACGTCTAACATCGAAGTATATAAGTTATATACATGTTTGGATTCAGAGCGACGAGACAAACACTTTTTGTTAATGACATTTTTTAATGCTATTGTTCGAAATTTTTATAATAAAAACTATAGAAATTTACATTAGAGTTAGTAGTCACATTTTTGTGTGTCTATAAAATGATAATCTAAATCTATACTTACTTAAAGCTAGACTTTACCTGCAAAATTACAATTTGTTTAATTTTTGTTACTCTAAATTGGAACCAGTAAACGTTACACAAAAGATGCAACAGTTTGTCTCGGCATAATTTAATTTTCCGAATTCGGATTAATACCAATTTCATAACAATTATAAATTGATATAATATTAAATAAAGAAAATACTGAAAAAACTAACATTGAAATCGCGAGATTGGTCAGCAAATGGAATATTTTATATATTTATTAAATGATATACAACGTGCAATAGCAGTTACCATAAAAAAAATGTTTACCTCTGTATCTTTACGAAATGAAGTACTAAAATTGTTCATATGCAGTGAATTACTGAAATAGTATCATCGCAAGCTCCGTACGTGGTTATAGTTCATGAAAACTAATTTTGGAGTTATCATGTACAGGGCAAATTTTGACAGCGTGCGCTTTTACTCGTAAAACGACCGGAACGTTTTTCGTGTCCCAAGAGAGAGCGGCACGTGTAAATCATTACAGGTGACGGGGCTGCCTGCCTGCCTGCCTGCCTGCCTGCCTGCCTGCCTGCCTGCCTGCCTGAATCGTGTCGCGGGACACATATGAGCCTACAACTTCAATATCTCGCGACATGAACTCGATAATTATATTTTGTGAAGTTTATATACACTATCATCTGAAAATATATCATTGTCTGCTTGTAACCAGTAGTGGCAGTTTGGTTTGCCTCTTGCTCTTTGGGTCCCTCTGCAGTCCATGCCTTGAATTCGACCTCGTATATATGGTGTTGTCCGATCCCATGAATATGCATAGCATTGCTAACATGGTTACCTGGTTCGAGAATACACAACGCGTATGGTCCCAGTGTGTTTAGCAAGGTTAATACAATTATCCTGTCTGTAAATTTAGTCATTTGGGCAATGTGTTTGTTTATTTGGCAAATGTAATACGCGGCATATAAGATCTGGGTTGATCAAGATTGTTGATGGAAAAACTCTATATGAAATTTATTTTGTAGTATGGGTTCATTGTCGGGTATGATTAGGACAATCTCTTATTTTGAGGAACAATTATCATCTTCAGAAATTCATCGATTATATATAATATGCAATTGATTTGTGCATGATAATCCATTCATAAAAGCTCTTGTATAATTAGAGTCGATTAATAATCGATCATTTAAGAATCGATTTATTGCTGAATTGATTAATTATCAAAACATTGTTGACAACCTATAATTATTAACTGATAAATAATCAATGCATAAACATAATCGTTTAGGTTATTCGATAATATATCTAAACCTGAACAATGAAATCAATAAATACAACAATTAATTAGAGAGATTTCGTATTAACAATATCGAATAATCAATGCCGATGAACTAATTAGGATATTCTTAAAGGAAATAGCAATGCTTTTAGATTGCATATGTTAAAATATTAATGATTGAATTAGCACTACGCTCAACACATTTATCGTGGTTAAGATAAACTTTATAGTCCGCTAGGAAATATCGTTCCGCACCACCTTTCAACAACGAATATTAATTTACCAGTATTAGAAAAAATGCTATTCTTAAGCTAAAATAAAATATGGAATATACGAATAATAGTTGTTTATGAATAAAATGAATTTTCGGAAACTTTATTCTGCATTTGATCACAGTTATATCTTTTAATTCCATAATACTTCGGAACGGTTGATTTGACCGTTCGCATGAAAATGCTATAACAGTATTGTTACAATAAATTCTGACACACATTATTTATACAATAATAACAACATATAACAAAAAATGCATAGAGTAAACATGCACTTCCGATTTGAATAATCTTTTCAAAAGTAGAAGAAGCACACCCAGACCATGCATGTATTAAGTTTCGCAATTTTACGTAAGACAGTTTCGGCTCTGGGGCGGTCACACACAGCCTCACAGGCGCCAAATTTAATTCAGGGTAGGTAAATACGCGAATGGTGTTGGTATATCCGTAGAAATCACGAGTTCTATTTATATTGTGGGCCGTATTTTTACATATTACTTCTTAAAATAAAATACAAAGACAATTATTTTCTTAAAATTAATAATAAACGAGTAATTAAGAAAAACATAAGGAAATATCTTATTTTACATATATTGTTGTATCTTGAAATAGGCTCTTAAACATATTTTGACAGTGTTTATTTATACTGATTAAAGGTGCAATTCTGAGCAAATTAATGCATCTATAAGTACAATCCGTAAAATATTGATAGTGTAATATATATTTTATTTGAATTTCTAAACTGAATTTTTAAGATATATCGAACATAATACATGATTTGTGTAATTAATAATATTAAAATATGTGTCCATTAAAGAACTACAATCTTACTGATTCTCCTTATAAAATCATAGTTAAGAAAAAGTATAAATAAGCACTGCAACCCAAAATGTTTTAAGACCTATTTCGAGATAAACCGAAATATGTGAAAGGAGATAATTGTGAATTCAAAATATTTGGTTATATGATCTGCCATCGTACCATTTGTAAAACGCGAAACTACCTACTATTTTATAGCGTGTATTTAAGACACACTGTAAATGTTTCAGATTGGCAGCTAATAATATATACAAATTAAAAGATAATAATATTTGTCGTTCTATTGAATTTTATATATTTAAATAACTGGAGTGTCCTGCACTACACTTTCTTATTTTTGTACTATTGCATTACTTTTGTTATAAATCGATACAGCAATGACCTAATGATTTAAAATCACATTTCTACTTCTACTTGACTGAATTCCACCACTAAGATTCAAAAGCGTTTGCTCAGAAGTTGCTATAAATCTGAATAACTTTCACTTATAATAGAATATGTTATACTTTAACTTGTGCCGTTTCCGAGATATGAAAAAATTTGCTAATTTCGACTGATTTATTTGCGTTCAAATATAAATGGATTTATTTCGGGCCCTATACCAAACTCAACTTCAAAGTTTTATAATTTTATTATCAACTGTTTTGACAGTAGAGCTATCACAAATACAGACATAATTTCGAATATAGTCAAAAACGATTCAGGGATTGTCAGAATGTGTATTTCCCTTAAAATCCCTAGTACGAAATTGTACGGGATTGCAGAACTGCCTCGAATACTTCCTTATATAAGAAAGTACAAGAAAGTAAAAGGTAGATTTGGAATCGATGAATTGTGCAAGGAATCAGGAAAATACAACATTTCCAAATGAAAATGTCAGTGTTACACATTCTAAATATAAACAAACATGAATTCGAACGATAATACTACATACACATTTTGGTAACACCAGTTGGCCAAGTAACTGAATCGGCTTTGAAGGGTTACTTACGTTGCATACACGATTTTGAACTTCAGAGAATTCACTTGACAGACAGACAGACACAGACAGTGCTAGCTAAAGTAAACGGCGCGTCATGTTTTTATAAAAAGTATAAACGATTTCGTGATGGTTGTGTTGCAGGGGAGTGCGTCGTGCAATGTACAGGAGGTGCGAGCCGCCGTGTCGTTGGCCAGACGCGACGCGTGGTGCAGTGGCGGCGACAGTGCAAGTGCAATGTGCCATTAGCTGGGCGTGATCGTTCGCTGGTAGCTGGTAGCTGCTGGGGAGGCTAGGGCGAGCGAGAGGTGTGCGTGCCGTGTCGTCCACCTGCGTGAGCTGCCATGAGTCCCGGCGCGTGATAATGACGGCGGTCGGCATGGAGACTATCGGCCCATCAATGACTGGAGCCGCTGCGGCCACCTTCGTTTTGCTACTGCTGTTGTTGTTGACCAGCACTGCCGCTGCTCTAGATCTTGGTACGTACATATATAATAAATATATAATTATAAAATGTAATGTAGCTCACATTTACACGCAGTTCCCTACCTATTCTGCTATCATAGTTTTACATCGCGAAATATATAATTATCTTTATATGGAAATTATATGTATGAATGTATCTGTTTGTATGTATGTATGCATGTATATATATGAATACGTATGTAAAATGTAGGAGAAAATTATAATTCATTTAATTCGTTTTCATATTTCGGTCTTCTTGAACAGTCAAGGTTTGACCAAATTCTGTGGTATCCTATTTTATTGATTCGCAATGTAAATCCAATCATTCACACTTTCAGAGTTATAGGGCCCCTAATTTTTGAGTCTTTTTAGTACTGCTCTAATTTTTTTTTTTAAATTATATATTCTACAAACCACTCTTAAATATTTTATGTCTATAAAGTTTCTTTAAATTGTAAACCCAAAGGCCTGAGAAAAAATGATTGATACTAATTATATAAAATTAAGAATATTCATTAAAAAATCTATTATAAAGGTCGAGTGCCAATCACGCGACTGAAGCGACTTGGGACCCAAGTCGCGCGACTCTAGCGTACCACTGCTCTCCATGTAAATAAATGTACTCGTTGTCAATCACGCGACTGAAGCGACTCTACTGCTACATGGGGCAGTCTAGTCGCGGGGGTCGCGCGACAGGAACGTTTTAACATTGCAACATTTATAAAAAATTGATGATTCACGTTTATGTGAATTGGTAGGACAGCATAATCAAAAAATCGCTTCATCATTCAGTAGATGTCTTTCTATTAAAATTTTCTGGAAGCCCTCTGAATCTCTAACAGTGAAAGGATCACTAGGACTGTTTCTCCATGACTCTAATAACAGCAGTAACTTGTACTCTTCTTCTTCCTCTTCTTCAATATAATTAAGTAAGGCTATAGTGAACTCCATGACATGTGCAAACAAACTAAAATCGCGCGACCCAAGTCGCTTCAGTCGCGTGATTGGCACTCGACCTTAAGACTTTTTATATATACTATTATATTACTATAAATTGTCTTTAAATTGTGAACCTTAAATAAATATTTCTCCAAATTCTTTCGGAGAATATCAAAAATGTTTTCTAATAATTATAATTTTTTCTTTTTTATAACGGTTTTTCTAATTATGAACATAAAGGTTAGAAAAAAAAAAGATTAAATTATAATATTGAAATTTAAAACATTGTAGCGTAAACAAGCGTTGAGTTGAGCATTCGCATGTCATAACTGCAATCAATTCTGATTTTAAGGTTATTAATTAATCAATAACAATTACTTTCAATATAGTTATTAACTCTTTAATTATCAATGGTTATACATAGGTTCTTCTTCATTAGAAACATCTTTTCTTTTTCGGTAATAAAGAAATTATAATTTTTACCTAATAGATTATACGGCGAGCTGAAGGAATTTATGCCATGCTTGTTTGGTATTGGTAATCTAATTTTTTTTTAGTATTTCAATTACATCAACACGTAAATATTCATATTTGCAGTTATATTGGACAATCGCTACTGATCAAGTATGCTAGACGAAATAGTATACCTTGTCACTACAAGTGTATCAATTACAACAGATAAGCGCGCGCGCGCGCGCTTATATTATTATTTATTTTCCACGGCAGGTTTTAGCGTAAAACGTGCCTTGCACATCCATGTTAAAGTTTTGTATACCCATATTCTGTCTACCGTTCATGATAGATTTCCCAAGTTTTGTTTCTTGCACGTCAAGTTTATTGTTCAATAATCGCTTTTTCGAGCAGCTCACAACCACGGAACTTTTTTCGCGGTAACTGGTCGTATAGCCAAGCTTAATGCGAGTAATGAGTGCAATACTATACCATGTAGCACTTCAAAAGATGCAAATAGGAGATTAACATGGTAATTCAGTTTTTCTCAAATTGCTACTTGAGATATAAATATACAATAATTTCCGTATCGAATGATACTTAATGTAATTAAGTAAACCATCAAGCTTTCTCAGGGGCGGACTGGCCAAGTGGAAAATGAGTAGATTTCCACATGAGCCACCTATGCATTTTATCCCGCTTTTCAAAATTTTGGTCATTTTAAAGCGATTTACGCTGCTTCTTAGGAGAAAAGATCGTCTTCGGCGCAGATCCAACCTCAATTCACTTCTCTTTTTGTTTTCAAAATGTATTTGTTTAATAGTTATATACGTAATATTAATTTTTTATACATATTAGCAATATATTTGAAATCAACAAATATTTTTCAAATAAATGGATTTTATATCCTTCAAAAAATGTGCGAAATGTCAAACAAATTAGTTGCCCGTCCTTACAGATCGGTGTAAAGGGGGAAGCGCACGAATATCGTAGCCCCATAAGAGCCAATGCTATTTACTACTCGGTTGAAGCGTTCGTTTGACCCTTAAAATACTTGCTAATACATTATTTTGAATAAAACTTTTACAATATTCCGGTGCAAAAAGAGTCAATGCATCCTTGTTTAGTTTTGAATATTTAAATTTGTCATCTTAATAAAAATTATGGACATTTAAAATAGGGTAAATATAGAACAATATAATATTTCTGGAGGGGCCTGCACTAAACTTTCTTTTACGCAATTTTCAACAGATATGGTTATAGATATATATATATATATATATATATATATATATATTTTTTTTTATTTTAATTGAATTGTGGATCGACATCTAAGGTCTGTTGTATCTGTTGCATTTTTGGATCGAAATATTTCCATTATATATATATATATATATATATATATATATATATATATCTATATATATATATATATATATATATATATATATATATATATATATATATATATATATATATATATAGATATATATATATATATATATATATATATATATATATATATATATATATATATACATATGAAAACCTGCTATCAAACAAACCAATTCACTTCAGAAATATTCTGAAATGTCATTTATCTAATTGATTCTATTTTGTTTTCCTGTCAAAATAACAGATGATCCGATTTTATAAGCTACATGCGAATCCATGGCAACGTAAACAAGATATTTATAATGTTTCGTAGCAATTTTTTGAAGAAATGTTTCAAACAAAAGTTGTGCGAAATATTAATATCTTTCATTGTAAACATAACTATATTTGCCGTAAGTGCAGCCAAAAAGACTTTTTATATCTATAACATTTTTACTTTTTTTTACAGAGTAATAAGTAAGTATTGTAATCATGAAAAATTTCGAACTCGAGATTTCAACGGATATACATGTTTTGACCTTCCCTGAATCAAATGTGACTATTTTCGGAATAACATCTGTGTGTGTGTGTCTGTATGTGTGGGCGTGTGTTTCTGTATGTATGTGTGTGTCTGTGAACGCTCTAGGGCCAAAACTGTCGAACGAAAAATTATGAAACTTCAAACTTAAGAGACTTGTATATGCCCTAGATGTGCACCTCCTATTTTTGAAAAGAATATTCAAACCGGAAGTGCATGTTTACTCAATGCATTTTTTGTTCTATCTGCAATATCACTAGAACGGCTACACTTACGGCAAATATAGTTCTGTTCATAATAAAAGATATTAATATTTCGCACAACTTTTGTTTGAAACATTTCTTCAATAAATGTACCAGTTCCGAGGAAAATACTACGAAACATTATAAATATGTTGTTTACGTTGCCATGGATTCGCATGTAGCTTATAAAATCTAATCATCTGCTTTTTTGTCAGGAAAACAAAAGACTGTATTAGATAAATGACATTTCAGAATATTTCTGTAGAGTATTGGTTAATTTGACAGCAGGTTTTGGATATATACATATGTATATATATATATATATATATATATATATATATATATATATATATATATATATATATATATATCTAGTGAAAACTGCGTAAAAAAAATGTTGAGTGCAGGCCACTCCAGATATTTTTAAATTATTAACCAATAGGCCAAAATAATTAAAAACCACTGCTCGCAACGCATATCTTACCTAAAGGCGAGCTCTACGCATTGGTGCGTTATACGCGTACCAAATCTTGCTTTTTCAACATAATTAACATAAATGTGAATGTCATCATCGTTGTTATCGGGGTGGCATTGGAACCCGGTGCCGCAGTTACCGTATTCCTCTTTGCGTTATTGAAATGCTAAGAATGTTGATTTATTAAGATAAACAATAATTTTTTATATAAATCTAATGTATTTATAATCTACTACGAGATAAGCGTGTCTTCGACATCGAATGAATAAATGAGGAGTTTATATTTTAGTAGATATTAAGCTTCGACGCTCCCCCTTCATATTTTCTCAGATTTAGAATTTCACTCGTCATATTAAAGTTATTTCCAAAAATACTTATGCAAACCGGCGCCGCATATTCTAGCTACGCTTACGTCTAACTAAATATCTAGAATTCACTAGTTTTTATTTATTCACTTGAATACGCAGTGAGGATGGTAAAGAAGATTTCACTGAATACGTTAATCTGATACTAGAATAACATATTTTACGGAAGAAACAAGAAGAATTTACGGCCGATTTCATAATATTTTTAAAAGCATATTTTCCTTAAAATTTCTTAAATTACCATCTCTTATAATAACATATGAATGGGATATTTTCTTTTAGAACTTTGGTTGATGCCTAACGGTACTTCTGTATCGTAAGCATGAGTATAGTTTACTTTAATTTTTAGATTCTGAATTAGTTTGGTTTACAGAATACATTGCCGATACCGTAGTCGTCGCTAGTACTGATACGAACAATGCTATTATATATGCAGCTTAACTTTACAAAAATGTTAAATTATTAATATCATAAAATTTTAACGCATATATCCAGACATGTGTCATAAATAATTAAATGAACCACTCCAGGCAGCCAACTATAAAGGATAATTAATTTAATATTCTTTTGAGCGTGCAGTATCAAGTTATGCCCAACTCTAACTGTTACTATGGAGTGAGTAAATTGAGTGCAGGTAGCTTCATTTTGCCAGACGCGATCACGTACATATAATGCGTGCACGCTGCACGTACACACACATCAGCACTCTGTACATACATATATTGCAACGTAACACACGTGTGCATGCGTGTTTGAGAGAACACATGTCGCGTTATAATTCAAATCTCATCCCCGGTACACAGTACAGCAGCGTGCGATATCGCACTGTGCAGTTCAACCTTTCTCATTCTCTCTGCCCCGAAACCTTGCTCACTCACACCCACCCACCCGCAAATCTACAGAAGCAGCATACGCTACACACATATTCACATACACGTCTATACACTATACATATCCACGTAGTAACCGCAGTCGACGTAAATTGAATTTAATCCAAGTTAAGTTAATACTGCAAGCAAGTAGGCTGCTTTGTCCGTTGTAATAGTCTTCACACTCACCCACACATCCACACACACACACACAGAAGATACAGTGTGGTCACTGGTAGACCCCCGTAGCCATCTAGCCCCGTGCATCTCAACCACGCCAGTTTTTCTTTGTGAAGTGTACGTGTACCGTAATTGGGATACACTGAACACTGTACACTCCACTGACCCTGGCTTCGTGCGTGAGTGCGTCAGTACGTATGTGGGTGTGTGCTGTGTGTCGTCTTCTCTTAGCTGCCTTATCCCATCATTCGAGCAACATATAACCACGTATAATCTAATTTATCCTGGTTTCGTTCACGATAATTCGCTGGGTTAGATATAACAAACAATCTCGTTTGCCTTAACCCAATCCCGATACGTTGATGTGCAAATCTGAATATAAATGAACCTTGGCACTATGTCTTGATGCGCTAGTATTTTATGAAATCTATTTTAATGGCGCGCTAATAATAATCTAAATTCTGAAGCGTATGGCTTCGGGCCAATGTTTTCATTATTTTGTTTGTAAATAATAATTCCAAGTCAGTTAGTTCTCCGTTCCAGATTTTATAGTGGCTATATATCGAGTAAAAAATTATTTTATGCTATTTAGGAGACAATGTTACTTTTAGCTCGTCCTACAGAATGTACAAGACAGCTATAGTAATCGGTCGTCATCTGTAACATGGATCAGAAAGGTATCATAACAAAAAGCTCGAGTCCCGTCGCACAGTGGTTCCAAATCCCGAAAATCTGGCCATAAATCCCAAAATAGTACTTTTTTGCCTGTAAATATATATATATATATATATATATATATATATATATATATATATATAAATATAGGTTAGTATCTATGCTACTAGAAACGACTAATTATGACTCCCTAATTTACGCCATTTTAATCAGATGGTCACGCAGGTCACAATCCAAGCTCGCTCAAAGCTAAATAAATACACATATTCAATCGCGTATAACTTTTTTGTGTTTATATTTATTTTAATATCATCAAATGAAATTTTCGAATAATAGTAAATACTTTTAAGCTATATAATTTTTTCACAAGATAATTTGTTTGTTATTTAATTATTGGAATATTTAGAATATATCATTTTTATCATTTCCAGTTTAAATCGTCAAAGTTATAATATAAAAAAATTAATAGTCCCACGACATCCCACTCTCAAACAAATTTTCCCATGTAGTATAATTCTTTCTTAATAACATAGAAAAATATCGGCTGCTCCCACCTGCACATTGTTTTTATTTTAAATTTTACGAAAAAGGTTCCAATTTTATATCCATCAATATAATATATAATGTACAAGTCCATGTAAGTACAGACTAGATTACGTCTGTAAATCTCACTATCAGTGTATTTATTTTTTATATTATATTAATAATAAATAACAATTGTTATATAATTATGTTAATTGCAATAAATAAATAGTCTTAAAATTGTTACAATTGATTTATTATTAATAACATATTTATAATTAAATTATACCTCTTTATGAGATAACTGCTACGAAATAACTCAAATATTTTATTTACGTTGCCATAGTTATACCTACACTTGGGTGCCCATGCAACCATATAATGTACATATATCGAAAATAAATTTATACGAATTTACAAAACTCGAAACATAAAACAATATAATATGCATAATCAGAATAATACAAAATCCGAATGGACACTAGCATAATGCATTAATGTCGAAACGACAAAAACAGAATGTACAAAGGTAGAAATATTCATTTTCATAATGGACAAATTCATAAAGAACAAAAATCTAAAAAAAACCGAAGAAGCACGATAATTATAGTACCTATGTAAAATTATAATATTCATTTTTCAATATACTTACATACGAATTTACAAATGTCGAAACCTATAAAATTATAAACTACATAATCAGAAACAACAGAATGCGAAACGACAAAAGCATAATGTGCATTCACATAATGGACAAAATCCTAAAATTAGTTCACATAATTGGCACGCTAGCGCTGCAACTACTAAATATTAGTTTAGCTTCTGCACACTAGGATGCGTACTGGAAAAACTAAGTGGCGGAGAATGTACGTACATCCCTTCATCAAACACATCTTAGCATATTTAAAATTGACACAAGGAACCCCAATATTTAAGTTTAGCCGAAAGTTGTACTCGGCAACTTAGCCAACCCCCCTAGATCTGCGCCCTACCCCTAAAATAAAAGAACCAAGTTCAGCCGAAACCTTGGCTAAATATTAAGATTAAAAAATTTAAATCGTTTATGAGGGGTAAGAACATCCCTTAGAGAATATCTGTTCAAAGGTAATTGCGGTACAACAATGTATACTAAACCGGGCTCCAGGAACTCGAATTTACAACTTTCAACCCCCTACATCTGCGCCCTACCCCTAAAATAAAAGAACCAAGTTCAGCCGAAAGTTGTACTCGGCACCTTAGCTAAATATGAACATTTAAAAAATTAAATCGTTTATGAGGGGTAAGAGCATCCCTTAGAGAATATCTGTTCAAAGGTAAGTGCGGTACATCAATGTATACTAAACCGGGCTCCAGGAACTCGAATTTTCAACTTTCAACCCCCTACATCTGCGCCCTACCCCTAAAATAAAAGAACCAAGTTCAGCCGAAAGTTGTACTCAACACCTTAGCTAAATATGAAGATTTAAAAAATTAAATCGTTTATAAGAGGTATTGTATTTGACTTCTTATATTTACAACAATATTTCCAATTGTTAACCAAAAGGCCAAGAATATTAATTTAGAAAAATAATTTTGAAATCAGTAACAATGTCATTATTATTTTTTATATATTATCTTATTCCCTTTGTATTTTTACATTTTAATCATACTTTTACCATAGGTATTCTACATTGAAAATCGTATTGGCCATATTTTCCGTGCAACTTTTAAGGTGTAATTTGTCGGGTAAGTAGGGCGTAGATCTAGGGGATTGAAGGTGGTATATTCAAGCTCCTTGAGCCCGTCATTAGCTCGTCGTACGATAGTACTAGAGAGCTATAGTGTTTGGGCGTGGGGCTGTAACAAACTCAGATCACAAATGTTCTTAATAAAAGGTTTCGAATCCAAAAATATATGTAACTCATACACTTGGATGTATGTATCTCGTTCGCTCGCGCGTTCCCTCAGTCGCTCGTCAGATCTGATTGTGTGACCGCTATTATAACAACAGTGGTTAAAAAACAGTTAACGTTATTAAAAAAAAAAAAAAATTAAAGCATCCACTGACTAGATAATAATGCTTGTTAGTGTTAGGTCTATTTCGTTTAGTCGGGTTAAGATGGATTTCTCCGTTTAGCCATAGTTAAGGTGACCATTCGTACTGGTTTTACCAGTACAGTACTGTTTTCTTGGTCATTAGTCCTGGTTAGTAGTACAATGTCACCAGTTCACAAAATGTATTGTTTTAGGGACAGAAATTTAAAAATTATTAGTTTATCAAAATATTGATGAATCAATTTTTGAAAACAAATCTTGAATCATATTTCCTACTTTTAGTATTAATTTACCAGTCGGTTCTCAACACCGGATCTAGGCAATATTAATACACATGTTTCTTTATTACTAATTGATCCCGAAATTCCAATTAATATGTACTAATACATCCATAACAAATATTTGTATTTTTTTTTCAGAAATTACTTTTATAATCTATAATATAAATAATAGGAATACATTTTATTGCATTCTTTCATTTAAAGACGAAAAGTAGATAAACCTGAACATTTCCCGCAATATCTTTTCAACTTATATTCTACGGCAGCGACTATTTGACTATTACTCAATCATAATACCCTATATAAACTATTTAATTGGTTCATCTTCATATTTAGCAATTAATGGAATACAACATTTTATTGTTGCAATCATCCGAACTTAATCAATTTAAATTTGAATATAATTCTCCTTAATATCTCTTTTCTTGGTTTTGGTCTTATAATTTGTATGAAATAATTTAAATAAACAAGCATAAATGGCAGGCACTAATGCCATTAGCTCGCCTTATTATCTATTCAGTGGATTAGTTTAATTTTTTTTTTTATATTGAAAACAGCTACTTAACTACTGAGATTATTAGGAAATCTAATAAGATAATATATAAAAAATAATAATGACATTGTTACTGATTTCAAAATTATTTTTCTAAATTAATATTCTTGGCCTTTTGGTTAACAATTGGAAATATTGTTGTAAATATAAGAAGTCAAATACAATACCTCTTATAAACGATTTAATTTTTTAAATCTTCATATTTAGCTAAGGTGTTGAGTACAACTTTCGGCTGAACTTGGTTCTTTTATTTTAGGGGTAGGGCGCAGATGTAGGGGGTTGAAAGTTGAAAATTCGAGTTCCTGGAGCCCGGTTTAGTATACATTGATGTACCGCACTTACCTTTGAACAGATATTCTCTAAGGGATGCTCTTACCCCTCATAAACGATTTAATTTTTTAAATGTTCATATTTAGCTAAGGTGCCGAGTACAACTTTCGGCTGAACTTGGTTCTTTTATTTTAGGGGTAGGGCGCAGATGTAGGGGGTTGAAAGTTGTAAATTCGAGTTCCTGGAGCCCGGTTTAGTATACATTGTTGTACCGCAATTACCTTTGAACAGATATTCTCTAAGGGATGTTCTTACCCCTCATAAACGATTTAAATTTTTTAATCTTAATATTTAGCCAAGGTTTCGGCTGAACTTGGTTCTTTTATTTTAGGGGTAGGGCGCAGATCTAGGGGGGTTGGCTAAGTTGCCGAGTACAACTTTCGGCTAAACTTAAATATTGGGGTTCCTTGTGTCAATTTTAAATATGCTAAGATGTGTTTGATGAAGGGATGTACGTACATTCTCCGCCACTTAGTTTTTCCAGTACGCATCCTAGTGTGCAGAAGCTAAACTAATATTTAGTAGTTGCAGCGCTAGCGTGCCAATTATGTGAACTAATTTTAGGATTTTGTCCATTATGTGAATGCACATTATGCTTTTGTCGTTTCGCATTCTGTTGTTTCTGATTATGTAGTTTATAATTTTATAGGTTTCGACATTTGTAAATTCGTATGTAAGTATATTGAAAAATGAATATTATAATTTTACATAGGTACTATAATTATCGTGCTTCTTCGGTTTTTTTTAGATTTTTGTTCTTTATGAATTTGTCCATTATGAAAATGAATATTTCTACCTTTGTACATTCTGTTTTTGTCGTTTCGACATTAATGCATTATGCTAGTGTCCATTCGGATTTTGTATTATTCTGATTATGCATATTATATTGTTTTATGTTTCGAGTTTTGTAAATTCGTATAAATTTATTTTCGATATATGTACATTATATGGTTGCATGCATTCCCCCTACACTTGTGACAAATTTTATTTTTAAATCGGATCAACCATGAGTTACATCATTTGTTTCTTGTTTATTGAAAACAAACAAGCATTACATTGACAGTTATCTGTATGAATTAATATTTAAAATATTGATTTCTTATTAGAATACATTGTATCTGGTCAATTATTATAGAATCAATTTATATTATATATTTGCTAACATAATTAATTAACAATTTCAGAGTTTTACTGTGGAGTTTGATTATTTGACATAATTTTTTTAATAATATATATACACTCCCGTCCATAAGTTTAATCGCACTTAAATAAATTAGATTTGTGTTGTTTCAAAACTCAAAAACGAGACGATGTAGAAAATTTTTTTCAAGATAGGGTAGTTATGTTATAAATGAAGATATATAAATAAATTTAACGACGTTTGTTTTGAAAGACAGTGAAATTTTAGATCGGTGATAGTAAAAATATAAGTAATGTAAACAATGCCCTCCAAGAGGAAAAAATGATCTTTGGTCATCTCTTAAAATTATTTGGAGTACTGTTGATGGCCAGTATTTGCAAAAGCTGTGTGATAGACTGCCTCGAATTTGCCAGGCTATCATTAAATCTAAAGGTGGTCACTTCGACGAAAGTGCGATATAATTTAAATTATTAGTTCGTGTTAATATGTAATAATAAATATGTTTTTTTTTATGGAAATTAAATCAGGTATGTTAAAATTATATATTCCTTTTATTGTTACCTAAAAAAATCTTAGAAAACTGCCATTTCACTATAAAAACCACTATTACGCAAGGTGCGATTAAACTTATGGACGGTAGTGTATATATATATATACATATATATATATATATATATATATATATATATATATATATATATATATATGTATATTAATATATATGTATATTAATATTAAATATTAAAAAAATCTTAGAAAACTGCCATTTCACTATAAAAACCACTATTACGCAAGGTGCGATTAAACTTATGGACGGTAGTGTATATATATATATACATATATATATATATATATATATATATATATATATATATATATATATATATATATATATATATATATATATATATATATATATGTATATTAATATATATGTATATTAATATATATATATATATATATATATATATATATATATATATATATATATATATATATATATATATATATATATGTATATACATATATATATATATATATATATATATATATATATATATATATATATATATATATGTATTCCGAAAATAGTCACAATCGATTCAAGGAAGGTCAAATGTGTATAATCATTTAAATCTCGAGTTCGAAATTTTTCATGATTACAAGAATCCACGCCGATGATTTTACTGATATCCTGATAATAGAGAAAAATAAATGGCCCCACAACAGCCCTCATTTATTTTAAACTCCTTAATTCCTTATATTTATTAGACTGGGTAAAGAGTATCATATTTGATAAGGTTCTCAATCATCTTTAATAGATTTGTTCTATTGTTCAAGATGTAACAGATAATTAAAAGTTAAAATCCACTTCTGTATAGCAACCACTATATGTTACTACAGTAATTATCAACAATTAGTAGGTTGTCAGTACGAAGTCAGTTAATTTGAAGCTACGGTAATTTCTACGTACCGTAAACTAGGAAATTGCAACTTAATATCAAGTACAAATTATATAACAATTCCGACAAATCTTCAGAAATATTTGTTGTTGTTGTTGAAGTACAATGTGGTAGAAGACAATATATATAGTAATGTGTAGTACTAGTTCTACTTGGATCTGCTTCATCCATGATGTAAAAGGTTCAAAATGTATATTCACTGAACAAGAAACCCCTAAACTACATAATAACATTTAAATTAAATCATAGAAATAAGAAACAAATATGAATTTGCATCAAAACGAGTTCAAAACTAACGCTAGTATAGGAAAATGCATGTACGATGCTAGCGCAAACAAAGTTTCTGACGTCACACGCGCTCTATCTCTTTTTAGTAAGTAATTTTTGCGCGCTGTTGAAATTGATGAAAGTTTTGAATTTTTTTCGTATATAATAATAGATAGACATTATTTTTTTAATAATAAGCCATATGGAGATTCTATTCTAATTATTTTGTAAATTTTGGTCCACACAACATTGTATTTCTAGCATATCTATAGTTGTACATATAAGTTTTCAATTTGGTAATACAAGATTTATCTTCAATTTACTCAACATAGTCGTGTGTTGGAACAATAATTCTGAAAATGCAAAAGAAGTATGGAAACGGTTATATTATCTGTGCAAATTTGTTTATGCATACAAAAAAAAAATGGCGTATTTACTATTTATAATTTATATTTAATAACACATATCTTTTACATCATTTGTGGCAAATTTTGTTACAAAATATAATTTGTTACAGTCATAAATATATTTAATCAATATGGCCACCTTTTGCTCGAATAACTGCATTACAAATACGTACATGACTTCAATTAATGTAACTAATGTTTGTTGTGATATTAGTTCCCAAACATTTAAAAGTTTGTTCCACAAATCATTTACATTAGTACTTACCTCGAACACGCCGATCCATTTCATCCCTCAATAATTCAAACGGCGATAAATCAGACGATTGCGGTGGCCAAATCATCCTCTTACATTTTTTTTCTCGTTACTTGTAAATAATGGGCATTTGTAATAACAATAAAAAATTGTTAAACTATATAGACACCATGTATTTCATGAATACTTTACAAATTTCGCGGATGATATACACTCATGTAATTAGCTTCAGCGGTTTCGGCTCGGCGTGGATGAATCAGTCAGTCAGGACAGTTCTTTTATATATATATTTGGATTTCGGGCGAAAATACAAGTTCATCTTGTTAAGATTTCTTTTTTTGATTCGAGCATGTTACAGACGCACGACCAAACACGTACGACGAGCTATAAAATAATTTTACGAAAAATCGATTTAATATCGGCATCCCTAACTCAGAGTGCATACTAATGCAGACGACGAATATGACGTATCAAAACAAATACTGGCATTCAAAAGAGAATTTATTCCTGAAACCAAAACACTGGTGCCTGTAAAATATTTTATTTGCACGTTATGAGATTTTCAATTGTCAATGTACAGATATTGAATTAATTTAAAAAGAATTGTTAATTTACTTATGTCCCATGTATTCTTATTTACAAAGAAATAAGTACATTGCAAAGAGAAACGATTAACAAAATTAATTATTGAGTATTATTTAGATTTTAGATGCAATTAAAATAGTTAATTGCAACACACAATTGAAAAAATAATTGCAATTGATTTTAATTGTTACTAAATTTAATTTCAACAATAAACAATCTTGGATCCATGTATACCATGACGTTTTTGAAAATTCTGGATTTTCAAATCCTTGATGATGGCTTGTGTGATGCCGAAACTTCAGGTTAAATAAAATTAATCTTAAAAAATTTCCCAAGATCTTTATTTATCTTCTTCCTACATTATATTTTATGTTTGGCTTAAGGTTCAAAGTAAAAGTGATGAAATATATACTATATTTATATAATACTATTCCTAGACGTGTTTTTAATTTTAATAGATAATTGACATTAAACATTAATTTGCTTCTATATGCATCATAACTTGTTAAGTGTTATATATATTTTTTTAAATTTATATTGTTAGATAAATATATGTAATCCTATTTAATCTTATTTGATATACGAGCGACTCACAAATGTCAATTTCAGCGTTAACTTGGCCACCCTCACTTTAAAACATTTAAATCATTGTTTAAACAATTAGCGCAATAAAAAATAATAATGGCGCATGGGAGCAATAAAATGACAGCCAGCGTTAAGTTAGCCACACCCACTTAGATACATGCATATCCTTGTTTTAACAATTTTCGCAATACAAAATATTGATGGCGCATAAGAGCGCATAGCGAGTGCAATAATATGACATACTTTTTTATTCAGTTTTATTATTGGGGGGGGGGGGCTACTTGACTGACCTGGTTATATATAATTCTTTAGTAATAGCATACGTTACAAAATTAATCCTATAATTAAATAAATTAACTTTCAAATATTATCAATATTGAGCCATATTTGTATTATTAATTAAACAATGACATTAAAAAAATTCCTTAGTAATCCAATGGTTATAATTGTAATTGCATGTTTAAATCCCATAAATAATAAATGTTTATTATTCGCTGATACTTATTATTAGTCTAACGTTAGGTTTGCTTGAAGCATTGCTTGTTTCACTATTGTTTTTTTTTAATAATCATCATCTCATCTAATTCAATGATATATGTAAATTTAGTTCTTAATAGCAATTAGCGCTAATCAAATAGTTGTTTTTAGTTTATCTTAATTTTATTCTACGAAAAGCAACACGTACGCACGTTGACAGGCTATGTCATAATAAAAATAAGTGTACTGAAAGTTACATATTCTATTCCAGTCATAACCCAAACAAATCCCAAATCAAACCAACCGACCCTTACACTTCAGTAGTTCCCAGAGGAGATGTGCTGAGCACGCGGTTAAGAGTGGGTCGAGTTTACAGACATCCGCAGATTACGCTGCGGTTGGAACCATGGCCACCGATACGTCTCGCATAAATTATTCCATAATTAGTATTTATGAGTACACGACTAGATTATTCATTGTGTTCTAATTACACTTGCAAACTCAGTAGCAGTACAAGCCCTACCCAACCCAAGTTGGTCGGTGCTAACCCAACACTCCATGATATTGCCGAACGCTAAATAGAGAAGCCACACTTGAAATTGTGTGCGTGTTTACTATATATAGTTCACGCTTTTACTGATATTAAGATCCATGGGTCCTAGAGGGCCAATACGATGTTTTGCCCAACTATACATCTATATTTTCCGGAACAAGTATCTAATATCCATCACTACCTTGGCTCTAATTATTGTTTATAATTTGTATAATGGCTACACACTTTAACTTCATATTGAACCACAACATCGTAGCACCTGTTCATCTAACAGAAATTAATATCCTAATGAAAAATGTAATAGTAAATTTCTTACATTCTTATAAAAATTAATTAAAATTTTAATTGAAGGAAAGCAAACCGGAAAAATATATTTCAACCAGAAGTGCTTGTTTACACGTATCATTAACGGTTTATCTCAAAAATAACATGTGTTAAAGAAAATGTGTTCATAATAAAAGATAATGATCCTCACAACTTCGATTGGAGTAGTTTTCTTTTTTTATAAAAAATACCATTTACTGAAAAATATGTTGAAAGTATGCAACATATGGGTTAGTTACCGTTGCTTAGTAACGCGCTAATATATTATCAGTAAATGTTTTTATTGTTGTTGAATAAGTAATATTTTATGTATCTGTCAAGTTCCTTGTTCATGTGTTCCATTATTAAAATATCTATCTTTTAACTCAATGTTACAGATTGTATTTATTACCGTGTACGTCCTTTGCTTAATCTACAACCGGCTATGTGCCCAGAACGCGTAAAAATTGGGAATTAAAATGTATATTCAATAAAAGGTTGCGTGCTTCGAGGATAAATATATTCAAATAATATTTAAATAATAGCTCAGGAAGAATAATATAAGACACCGTTGTCTGATGGGACGAACTTCAACAACTGGAAGTTCCAAATGGAAACGTTGTTAGATGACCTCGATTTGAGTAACTATATCAAAATACCGTATTCGGATATGATTGCCGTAATTGCAGCAGATACTATTGAGGTAAGAGAGGAATAGGAATATTAACTCGTTCAATTTCGTAAATAGGATCCCAAATGTAAGTCACAAATAATTCAAAGAAGTTCCGACACTCACTATGAGAATGCAAAAGATAGACCAACAGCTCACGATATGTGAAAAGCATTATCGAATACTTTCGAACGAAATGGTGTAGCCAGCCAACTACTGCTACGGAAAACATTATTGACATTAAAATTTAACTCATCAATCATTAGAATCTCATTTCTTAAAATTCGACAGATTGGTGAGAGAATTACGATCTACAGGTGCTACGCTCGAAGAAGACGTGGTTTGGCACCTACTACTAAAGATGCCATCAGAGTACGAAGTAGTAGTGACAACACTGGAAACGTCAGCAGAAAAATTGACGGTAGCCTTTGTAAAGAATCGCCTTTTGGACGAAGAATCAAACCATCTGGAAAATGGAAAGATAATTAAGAAGGCCGAATCTGTGACATTTTCAGCCCCACATATCGCAATAACAGCGGAATCAGTGGGACAGGTTAATTCTAATACTATTTGTCATTCGCAAAATGAAGCTTTTCAATACAAATGCTACAATTGTGGAATTCCCGAAGACAAGAGATCACAATGTAGAAAAAAGAAACTGTAACAAATCCAGCAAGTTGCATACTAACCTAGTTTAGATTTGCTGAGCTAGGCAAAACAATACAAGTATTGCAACTGGCTACGAAATGAACAAACATTAATGTAAACTAAATGTAGCTAGGTCAGGATTTGTTTGCAAAGTCAGCGGTTTGGATTTGGGTCAGAGCTGAGTATAAAACCCCGATGGCGTGTGTCATTCAGGGTCTCAGTTCAAGTTGCGGTTAGATCACTGTATTAGTATAAGTTCATTTAGTAAGCCTTCTGGCCTATTGTGTTGTTATTCGTACTTATCGTTTTATTATTGTATCATTAAAGTATTAATTTGTAAAATCGTCTTTAACTCTAACCGCATCCGTGTGTATTACGAAGAAGCTTGCATCATCTCCATATTCTTCAGGTGAGTAGACTGATATCGCTCGACGCATATAGTTGAGAGGTAAGGCAACGCGGGTTGATTAAATATAGAGCCCGCGTTTGTTACATTGGCGCAGTCGGTAGGATCAGTAACTCCGTGTGATCTTCAATCACCGGTACTGTATTTCGAAACGGCTTGACTATCTGTAGTTGTAGCGATATCACAGAAAAATGCCGTTAGTGGGGTATGATCGTCCCGCACCGGGAGAGACAACACCCACTACGACAACCACGACAACAATGGCACACAGCTCGGAGACCACGAGAACCCTTGCACCACCCCCATCCATATATACAGACATACAAACCCCAGGCATATCTGGAAAACCGTTTTCCTACCATTTACCACCCCAAGATCCTTCCGCACCACCTCGAACGAAGTGGGCAGAGGAGACGAGTAGTCCACGATTCGTAACTGGACCCATTTTCACAGACCCATCCGCGATGAGCGCTTTAAAATCAATCGAACACTATTCAGGGGGGACAGATTTAGAAGCTTTCTTCGACGGGGTAGCTGCAACTGCAGAGTGTTTCAACTGGTCGGAAATTCAGATCGTAGCCGCAATAAAATTAAAACTTAAAGGGGAAGCGCAATCATGTTACTACGCGTTACCAACAGACCGGAGACCGACCACGGTTGGTGCATTTAAATCGTGGCTGATTCAATTGTTCGGGAGAAAGATAGATACTGCCGGAGCAGAACGCGATTTTTCAAAAATGTATCGACTTAAAGAGGAGACACTTTGCAAGTTCGCTTTTAGACTAGAAGCAGCCGCCACGAATTTATTTCAAACGCACGATAGGGACGAAACATCCGTAACTAGAAATCGATTTAAAAGAGAAGCTGCTTTAATTCAGCAGTTTCTGGACGGTTTAGATACGCGTTTAGCTAACGAAATTCGAAGACACAAACACTTTAACACAGTGGAAGAAGCCCTTCCAGTTGCGGAACATTGCGAAGAAGTCTTGTCGCGATTGGTTAAAATCACAAAGGCGGATAGACACAAAGTAGCTATACGGGTCGTTACGAACACAAAACCACCTAATAATCAGAGACACACACAACCGGTGCACGTTAAAAAGGGTTCAGTACGAACGGATGAGAGATATCCCCAGATGAAGGGGCGGTGTTACAACTGCGGGGATTTGGGACACATTAGTAAAATGTGTTCCAAGCCGAGATCGACTCTATGCTATGCATGCATAAAAATAGGACATCGAGCTGAAACACCCCAGTGTCCTTTAAACGCCAAAACTGTCTCGGGGGAGACCCAACGCCGGATAGTTTAACGAAAAACCTTCCAAAATTAGTACCTCGGGTCGCGGATTCGGACGTCGATCACAGCAAACGATTAAGCTTCAGCATAAACGGACTTTCACTTGATTTTCTTATTGATTCAGGAGCCGCAGTTTCTTTATTGAAACGCTCTACCGCTACGAAACTAGATCTAGAACTAGAACCAGCAAACGATGTAATTGTAGATGTGCGGGACGGTGCCGCCATGGTAACATTAAATCATGGAACACATAAGTTAAAACATCGGTTTCTAGTATGTCCGGACGACCTCTGTTTCAAAACAGACGGATTAATCGGGATTGATTTTCTAGTAGCACACAATGTAATTATCGATTTTTCAAGGAATGTTTGTATGCTGAAGGGTAGTCAGATAGCTGTGTTAGGAATCCAAAGGGTAACTAATTTGGAAAGGGGCGCAAGCAACATAACGTTAGATAATATGACAAAAATCGAACCACTCGTGGTTCGTCCGGATCGGATTGACGGGGGGACTCTTCAATCTGATCACCGACCGCTGGCAAGCGAACCAAAGGTGGTTCGCACGGATTCAATTGAGAGATGCACTTCCCAATGGAATCAACCGTTGCCAGGAAGCGAGCTAGTCATGGCACGCACGGATCGGATTGACGAGGACACTCATCAATCTGATCACCGACCGCTGGCAAGCGAACCAAAGGTGGTTCGCACGGATTCAATTGAGAGATGCACTTCCCAATGGAATCAACCGTTGCCAGGAAGCGAGCTAGTCATGGCACGCACGGATCGGATTGACGAGGACACTCATCAATCTGATCACCGACCGCTGGCAAGCGAACCAAAGGTGGTTCGCACGGATTCAATTGAGAGATGCACTTCCCAATGGAATCAACCGTTGCCAGGAAGCGAGCCAGTCATGGCACGCACGGATCGGATTGACGAGGACACTCATCAATCTGATCACCGACCGCTGGCAAGCGAACCAAAGGTGGTTCGCACGGATTCAATTGAGAGATGCACTTCCCAATGGAATCAACCGTTGCCAGGAAGCGAGTCAGTCATGGCACGCACGGATCGGATTGACGAGGACACTCATCAATCTGATCACCGACCGCTGGCAAGCGAACCAAAGGTGGTTCGCACGGATTCAATTGAGAGATGCACTTCCCAATGGAATCAACCGTTGCCAGGAAGCGAGCCAGTCATGGCACGCACGGATCGGATTGACGAGGGCACTCAGCAATTTGATCACCGATCGCTGGCAAGCGAACCAAAGGAGGTTCGCACGGATTCAATTGTGAGGAGCACTTCCCAATGGAATCAAACGTTGCCCGGAAGCGAGCCACTTAGGGCACGCACGGATCAGATTGACGAAGGCACTCTTCAGCCTGATCATCAACCGCTGACAAGCAAACCACAGGTGGTTCGCACGGATTTGATTGAGGAGGACACTTCTCAGTTTTATCAAACATTGTCAGGTGAACCTACCGAGGTTCGCACGAATTTATCCGAAGGGGGCACCCTTCAGAAAAATATAAAGAAATCGCGACAAGAATTTAAAAATTTTGTCCGATTGCGAGAAACATTGACGATTCCAGCCCGTCATATCGTTCAGACCAGAGCTTATCTTGATAAGCAGGAGGCGAAAGGCTTATCCGTTATCGAGCCAATCGAATTGGGAGAACACGGAATTTTAGTAGCGCGAAGCTTAATTGAGAACGCAAATTCGACAGATAATTCTGTAGTAATACAATTACTAAACGTAAACAACAGCGAAGTAACCTTGGACGGCCGCATGCCACTTGCGACAGCAGTGTCAGCAGAAATTCAATCCGAACCAAACGTACGTGACTCGCGTGCGGTCAACCACATTGAAAACTATTCGCTGACGCAAGAATTTGACCTAGGTCATTTACAACCGATGGACCGACAATACAATAGATCCGGTCCAGAACCAATTCCAATTAGGGAAACACCGACAGTTTCCCTGAACGAAAACTCGCTCTCCACTCTAAGCGAACCCGAACCAGCGCGAGACCCGGCAGAGGCGGAACTAACCTCCACTCCTCGTTATCAAACTAGGAGTCGGGGGCGGCCACCCGAATTTTCGTGGATTCGTACGCAAGGAATTTAGTGTGCCATGATCATGTCTACATTTGCTTATCCTTCCGGAGCTACGTGGCCGGCGTCATCATAAACTTCTCCACTCGGAGGAAGGTGGCCAATGATCACCCGCGGCCAAGGTTCTTTTGGTATGCCAGCTTGCGACAAGGGATGGGAAGTGCGTTTATATAGACTGTTCATTAGCATTAGTTAGTAAGTAGAGCAACTGACCTAAATCCACCTAAGGACTGAATTCATCTTCAATGTAATTCAGTCTTAAGGGGAAGGCATTGTAACAAATCCAGCAAGTTGCATACTAACCTAGTTTAGATTTGCTGAGCTAGGCAAAACAATACAAGTATTGCAACTGGCTACGAAATGAACAAACATTAATGTAAACTAAATGTAGCTAGGTCAGGATTTGTTTGCAAAGTCAGCGGTTTGGATTTGGGTCAGAGCTGAGTATAAAACCCCGATGGCGTGTGTCATTCAGGGTCTCAGTTCAAGTTGCGGTTAGATCACTGTATTAGTATAAGTTCATTTAGTAAGCCTTCTGGCCTATTGTGTTGTTATTCGTACTTATCGTTTTATTATTGTATCATTAAAGTATTAATTTGTAAAATCGTCTTTAACTCTAACCGCATCCGTGTGTATTACGAAGAAGCTTGCATCATCTCCATATTCTTCAGGTGAGTAGACTGATATCGCTCGACGCATATAGTTGAGAGGTAAGGCAACGCGGGTTGATTAAATATAGAGCCCGCGTTTGTTACAAAACAGCAGCTGAAGAATAATGGTACAGCCAATGTGGCGACATAATTATCGATGAATGAACAGCATGGTGAAGACTATTGTTTCTCGATAACAAATGCAAATACATGGTCAGACAGCTTAAGTTGGTGTCTTTACTCAGGAGCTACGGAATATTTGGTGAATGATGACAAACTGTTAACTAATGTGAAAAAGCTGCCCTATTCGATCAAGATTGAAGTCGCAAAATCTGGTGAAATACTGGAAGCCAAGGTATCTGGTGAAATGTATGTTAGAACGCATGTACCAGGTAAGAAAAAGAATACTCTTAAGATTAAAGATGCTATATATGTACCCGGCTAAAAATAAAATTTGTCATCCATATCAAAACTTGAAATGGCAAATGGTTTGCGGAACAGTCTTTATGGGAAATAAGGTTGTGGCAATAGCTTATCAAGAAAAAAAGCTGTATAAATTGATTTTGTACAACGACGTTGAAGCTCGGAAACCTCGTCAAAGGAATAAATTTAGTATGAAATCTGTAAATTTAAAGGTCTGTGTACAATGCATTGAAGGAAAGCAGACTCAACAGTTCGTACATTTTTTGCTATTGCCGCCATCGAAAATTTTCATGTGCGTCACTTGGACGTTAAGTGCGCATACCTGAATAGGAAATTGGACGAAGAACTTTATTTGGAGCGGCCTCAAAGTTTCGAGGAACCAGGACAGTAAAATGAAGTCCTCCGACTTAAGCGTAGTTTGTATGAACTGAACAGTCCGCGTGAGTCTGGAACAAGACAGTAACTGGGAAGCTGGCAAAAGTGTAATTATGGGTCATATGCTAAAACATAAGAGCTAGAGACATGAAAAAAAAAAAAGAAAACCCAACTCGATATGCATTTTGAAGGTTCACATAATATATTTTTAATGACATTTGAATTATTCTGACACATAACCTTTTATTCTTACGTGGGGTAGATTTTTTGATTAGAAATTTATAAATTACTGTTGTGTAGTCTTTTATTTTCAATATGGACTATTTGATAGTATATATATACCACGGCACGGTGGTTAAGGCTCTAGCCTTTACTCTGGAGGTCGTGAGTTCGATTCTCGTCTATGCCAATTTGCATTAAAAACAATAGCATTCTACACATATACACTCTCATACAAACAAACCAATACATTTTGGTGTTTATGTATTTAATTATTCGATATATATTTTATTATATAAATTTCCTAAAGGTAATTTTTGATATTATTGAATTTTGTGAAATTATGTTGAAAGCTTACACATAATATAATAATTTTCAGTACATTTTTACTTCATTTAAATTAATTATTAAACCAAAGTTGCTAGAAATTTTTAAATTTTCATCTTTTATAAGAATACGTCTATTCATTTTTGAAATAATCAAATAAACAAATAATCATGAATTTTTTTCTGGTTTCTATGAAGTTCCAGACACATGACCGAAAACTATTGCTTTTTGTACATTCTATGAGACGAGCTAAAACCATGGAAGTAGCGTTGTTATAATGATATATGGAAAGCAAGCAATTTTATTAGAGAAAATATAAATTCCAAGAAAACATAAATTGTATATTAGCGAACTAACAACTACACAGTAAGCAAACTTTGCAAGCGGATGGTGCTTTGTTAGTTGCTGTATGTGATGACGTTGTTCCGGGGGATTACCGGTATAGCGCAAGAAAACAAGTGACTTTATATAATTTGACAGTACCAATTAAATTATGGCAAGCAAAATTTCCCTTGAGAATTCTCATTTATGCAAACCCTCTCTCGGTATTGTGGTAGAGTGCGTTCGATTGAATTTTAAAATCGACAGAAACAAAAGCATGAATACCCCATATAGCTGGATCATACAACTAGTGCACTGAACAAAAATTGTCCTGATTATTTATTTAAGACGGAATATGCTGGGTATGGTTGCGGTGTGAATTAATATTTCCCACTACCCCTCGCTCGTATTGCAATATTGCCGCCGGTGGGTAGACAAAAAACAACTAACTGAATTATGTATTGGCTCCATCCAGTTTTTGATATCCTCTTATTTTCGAGTAGTAATCAGTACGTTCTTCAATGTCAATATTTTCTATAATTTTAGTATCAATATACTATCAATTTCATGTATAAACGGTTTTATACTTGTCATGTTAATTTTCTCAAAAAATATATAGCAAATTACGGTCAATTATTATATATATATATATATATATATATATATATATATATATATATATATATATATATATATAATTCACTCGATAACTTAACAGAAAATGCGAGTATTTTACATTTTCGAAACCAGACAGACGTAAGACGAATTCCTGTATACTACTGCTCCTTTTAGCTCGCCGTACGAAGTACCGAAAAAGCTAAAGTCATGTGTCTGTAGCATTCTCGGATCAAAAAATTTCATAAACCAAAAGTATTTGTCTCGTCGCCTTGAATCCAAAAATATATATAACTTATATTCTTGGATCTTATTCGTCACTCGTAAGATCAAATTTGTGTCCCCTACTCCTCTGAAGGTGCCGGAGCGACCAAATTTGGTACACATATTATTTGACTTTTCGAATCATCGGGCCCCCCTTAATACTGCCCTGAATAAAATAATTGAAACACTCAAAAATTCTACTACAAATTCTAAGACATTTTATATATACAAGTTTTTTCATATTGTTAACTCAAAATCCGATAGAAATTATTATATATTATAATTTTGAATTTTTAAATATACATTAAATTTTTTTTTTCAATGTATACTACAAAAAATTATAAGACTTTTTATTTCTATAACATTTTTTCAAATTGCTAACAAATAGACCATAGTTATCAAAAACCACTGTTCGCATCGCATATCTTATACCTAAAGGCGACTTTTGTCGGTTAAAGCGAGCTATATTTTATTTAGTGAGATAAAGAACAAAGCCTTCAAAATCTTTGTATTATGATGGCAAAGCGTACCGGTTAACGTTTTGCACGAATTCTGTATAGAGTTATTCACTTGTTCTAAATAGTAATTGATTCGTTATAATAAAGGTCGCTTCATTAGACCTAATTAGGTCAAAAGGATTTTGGTTGTGGTGTATAAGGCATCACCAGACGTATTCGCAAACTAAAGCATGACAGTTCTCTGTAGTCACCCTTATTATACGGACCCCCCATTGCAGCCGAAAACAGTCGCGTGCGTATGCGTCATCTAATTTAATTGTAAAGTAACTTTATTTATATGCAGCGCTCAAATGAAAAATATATCCTCAAATTTAGGTTTGTGTAGCTTAGACATGAATTCGAGATACAAAACTCAAAAGTGTTTTTATATAAATGCGTCATTTACAAAAAAATCAGGTTTGAAAATTATCATGTTGTATTTACGTTTCCCAAGTTATCAAAACATTTTACGGCATTTTTAGCATCAATGAAACAGAAATATGTAAACATGAAAGATTGCGAACTCGAGAATTCAACGGATATATAG
This sequence comes from Leistus spinibarbis, assembly GCA_933228885.1. Lineage (NCBI taxonomy): Eukaryota > Metazoa > Arthropoda > Insecta > Coleoptera > Carabidae > Leistus > Leistus spinibarbis. Next base: position 714,411 of record OW121799.1, read on the forward strand.
GTTTCACCTGGACCCCTATTCTGAGTGTCTCAACTCAATATATTGAAGTGAGATTTGAGATAACGATGACGTACCACTAGTGAGACGCGCATGTGAGATCTTTAGGGATTTATGTGACTTCAAGTTTACAACACTTGAACTGACGCTTGTTACCGTTGTCTTGAAAAAGACTGATTTAGACACGGTAGGGCTATTTAATAAATTAAATTAACAATAACAAACAAATTAAAACCACACAAAATAAGGAAAATACAAAATGCAAAAAACAAAGAGACCAGCAAAAGATTTGACAAGTAACTTGTGGGTAACTGTCAGTTCAAGCGATTTCATTAATCTCACTGCGCATGTACAAAGATGCCATGGCACACAACTAATAACCTGTCAATTTTCTCACTTTTCTGGTCTCACTACCTACCGAGGTGGTGATATAAATTTACGAATTGATTGAAATCCATGACGTCATATCATGTTTACGCAATGAATCCAATAGATGGCAACAGCGTTTTTGAGAGATCTCACTTCAATATATTGAGTTGAGACACTCAGAATAGGTACCCTGCCCTTAATCGAATGTGACTATTTTCGGAATGACATCTGTGTGGGTGTCTGTGTGTCTGCCTGTTTGCCTGTCTGTCTGTGAACGCTCTAGAGTCAAATATGTCGAAAGTAAAATTGTGAAACTCAAACTTTAGACTTTTATATGGTCTAGATGTGCACTTTCTACTTTTGAATAGAATATTCAACCGGAAGTGCATGTTTACTCTACGCATTCTTTGTCCTTTCTCCAATATCACTAGAACAACTGCACTTTTGGCAAAAATTGTAAAGTTTATAATGAAAGATATACATATTTCACGTAACTTTCGTTTGAAAAGTTGTAGTGCTGTCATAGAAATGCATTTTTTTAATAAATCGTATGAACTATACCTGAAAATATATTAACAGAGAAACAAAATATAAATAATTTATATGTCATGCTCCAGGGCGCCGCGGCGTACAGTTTCAGGATCGCTGCGATGGAGCATGTTTACTCGTTCAGATTGATTAGTATTTCTAAAATAACTAATACTTCATTGTTGTAATACTCTTAGTACAAACTAAACTTAAATGTGGTGAATACATTTTTGTAGATTCTCTAATCCTAATTACATTTAATTATAATTTTATAATATAAGTTTAAATCTCTAAAAACCAGAACCACTACATAATAGTACCGGTATCAAAACTAGAACCGACAATTTGGGTTTTACAAGTAACGGAATCGGATTCGGAACTAGTATTTATAATATTGCAATACAGGAACTGAATTCGGAATTCTTTTTGTTATGCATTTAGACGATCCGGAAATTGAACAGAATCAAAATAGGATTTCGGTGGTAACTAGAGAAACTTAAATAATACATTTTTCTCAGGAAAAAAAAAGAAAAACGTTGCGACCTAGTAAAATTTGTAGTATAAAACTGTGTTCAAAATGAATCGGATCGGTACAGAAGATTTTGAAATATCGTGCTCACCGACTTCAAAAAAGTCGTTTCGTTAACAACACGTTTAAAGTTTTAAACTATAATTTTTTTTTCGAACTGCATATGTTAGCGTAATGCTCCTTTCGATCGTCTCTCGTAACTTTTTTGGCTTTTTTTTTGCAATATATAACTTCAGAATTATAAGAATAACTGCTCAAAATCACGAAGTATAGGACCGATCCACCGAATACAGTGTATCTAGGATACAACTGAGAACCGGCTACGTGCCTTCGTGCCTGCCGCTCTCGGCCGGTTCAAACGTAGCTCATTAACTTAATGAGTTTTACTCCAAATGACCTGAAGTTTTGGGAAAATATTTCTAAGATGTTGTATTTTTATATAAAAAATTTTCAGAAAAACGGATTTTTCAAATTGCTTATCCCATACCCCTCCCCTTAATTTTGTTGCTTAGAATGTTAGCATAGCTTGTCATAATACAAACTAGATTATTATTTGTAATTTTCTAATCTTAATTACTATTTGGTTCGCTCTGAACACGCCTTAAGAGCGAAACCCATAATAGCGTATACATAATAGGGACTTCCAAAATAGTTACAGGCTTATAAAATTGATAAGTCAGAAAAAAGACAAACCAAAAAAGCGACTACCCAAAACAGCGACAGGGTATAAAAGCGACAGACAATATGGGTGACACTCAATAAGAGCGACATGCCCATATGAGTGCCAAGCCCAAAAGAGCGACAAGCCTATAAGAGCGACATGTCCTTAATAGGAAAAACCACAAAAGAGCGAGAACCTAAAATAGCGACAAGCCAATAAGAGCGACAAGATTTCCACATGGCAATATATATTTACAAAGTGATTTGCGTAATTAATTTTTTTATGAAATTAATCGCATCAATTACTCTCACGTATATATGTAGTTAATCCCATTAAGATAACAATTTTTAATGATATTACGATTGATATTAATTTTTTTCCATTTTTGGAGCTGTGACAGTGGTAGACAGGAGAGGATCCAAAAGAAATCCTTCAGGGAGTTTGTCGTATATATACAGAGGAAACTTGCTACAATTTTTTGTGAATTTTCATTGAAATAGAAGGGAATACGAGAGGTTCAGTCGGCTAAAACGCTTTCTTTGCACATAACGCTGTCTTCATACATCTCTGGTCTCTTAGGGTCGATTTTGATCGGCATGTACTCATTTTCTTTTATCGGTGTATTGCCCTTTAAAATGAGTACCTATCGATAAAAATTTGTTGTCAGGATCCGGTGATACAGTTATTTAAATAGTAATTAAAAATGTTTTAGTTAACTTGACTCCAAATCGAGCCCTTGTAACCTAGAGCCTTAAAAAATGGTATGCCTATTTTAGAGGATCTGTCAAAGAAAACGAGATCGTGGGCATCTCATTTGGTTGAGAGGGCGCTAATATTTGAATTTTTGAGCAGGCTCAAATGGCCTATTTTCGAAGATTTAAGTGATCCACAATAGGGACCCTGATGACCTAGTGGTCTGAAATTTTAGATTTGACTTTTTTTTTTGGCAAGCCTAATAAAATTTTGAGTACAATCCGTGCGTTTTTACGAAAACTAATGCAACGGCTCATTTGTGTGAGTTCCCCTTGCCTCTCACTATTTCAGTAGTTATTAAAAAAGGCACAAATTTAAACGCCTTTGAAAATTTTGCACTGTTTATAGCAAAGTTTCTTTTGAATTGACCTTGTCAAAGTCACAACAATAAATTACGCTACATCATACCGAACGTAAAATTTCCCGCTTTTTCGATAGCCGATATCAAAAATATCTCTTTCCATTTAAAAGAACGTAGGTAACCTTGAAAATACCCCCAAATAACGATTTCAAGTGCATTTCAACGTCACCATCAGATGTCTTCCTCCAAAACTTACAACTTTGCTGCAAGCATTTTTCTTAATTCCACTTAGTTTTCGCGATATTTGGGTGCATCGATTCAAATGCCCCACTCTTTATGTCTTTTAAATCTGTAATTAATATATATATATATATATATATATATATATATATATATATATATATATATATATAATTATTTATTTATAAATTTTGTTGAAATTATAGTTTTCTCCACATTTATACCCTGAAATTGTATCATTTAGATTATCCTTTTATTAGGTTAACAAATACTAATACTTCAATATGAAAATAGATTGTCACTTTAATATTCTACTTATCAATAAACTTAAATATAATATTTAATCTATACTGTTTTAAAATATTCATTTTGAATAATGAATGCGCTCGAAACATGTTCTCAGTCGATATATTGATGTTAAAAGCAGACTCACTGGTGATATGGAATAAATATATTTCAGTCTATCTCTTGTTTCACTGTAAAATATTGTCGGGCATAGTTCATACGATTTTATATACAATTCTCATACATGTTTATCTATGGTAACATAAATATGATATTTAAGATTTTTCGTAGCGGTTATCGCGTAACTTGTACATATTTACAAAAGTTGTGCAAATTATTAATATATTTCATTATGAACATTACTATTTTTGCTATAAGTGCAACCGTTCTAGAGAGATAGAAAAAAAGGATACATGGAGTAAACATGCATTTCCGGTTTAAATATTCTTTTCAAAAATAGGAGGTGCACATCTAGACCATATACAAGTCTTAAGTTTGGAATCTAGGGCGTTCACAGACACACAGACGTCATTCCGAAAATAGTCACATTCGATTCAGGGAGGGTCAAATCATGTAAATCCGTTGAAATATCGAGTTCTAAATTATTCAAATTCTCTAGCTGGTATGTTTTGGATGAAACCGAGTTGAAACTATACTATGTATTTAAATAATAAATATAAAACAAATTTAATTGTCACTCTAGTGAATAAATAAAAAGTATGATAAATATATATCACCGTCTATTTATTAACTATCGTCCTAAAAGGTGAAGTTCCATGAAATTATTATTACCCTACATAAAGTGATCAGCATGTGGTGATAAAATATAATAATAAAATCGCTATTTAACACGAGACTCAAATCTGCTGCTGCTAATCATGTTTTCCATTTTACAAACAACACTAACCAGAATATTAGTGTAGTGATGCCATTCTCTCTTCATCCGAAACTTTCATGCAAATCGCGGCATGATCAAAGTACGACGACGTCGACGGCGGGCCTCCTCGTCTTGTTTTTATACAGAAACGCACACATCTACTGCGTGATCTGCTTGTCAAACAGGTCATTTTACCATCCCGATATTCAAACCGAGAATTTGTTTTGCGCATACCCAAATTTGCAGGAACATCGATTTTGTGTAAAATATACGTATCTCGAAACCCATACAAATATTACGAGTAGGTATTTGCCATTCCGTATTTATCCAAGTATTTATATTTCTCAAACGAAAAAAGCTATAGCAAATGCACGAGGGAAATTAGAACATATATTATATATATTAATATATATATATATATATATATATATATATATATATATATATATATATATATATATATATATATATATATAACACTCAGTAGTATGTGTATGTTTGTGTTATATTATGTTTGTGAGTTTAAATGTGTAGAACTCTTTTTTTGTAACAATGCAATCTGGCAGGGCGGGAATCGAACCCGGACCTCTATGGTGAAAGACAAGTGTTTTATCCTTTTAGGCCATGGCAAGAGTTAATTATATTATATATATATAGTCAGTCAATAGAGAAAACAAAACACTACACAACAGTTATGTGGATATGAAAATGCATAACGAGTTGTGTAAATAAGTACTATATAATATAGATAGAAATGTATCATTATATAAAATTAAGTAGGTTCCATACTGCTATTTGCGAATTGTGCCAATAAGGTTTATAGAAATTTGACATTTTAAAAATTTGTATTTTTGCGGTAGGTAATTATATATTATGTACTGAAAATTAAATTTTCACAATAAATGTTATGTATTTGGGTTAAAATTAGTGATCAAATAACAAAAAAAAAATCTTGTATTGTAATACTTTAGATTCTATAAGCGGAAAGTAGTTGGATCGTCCTGTAGACGTTCGTAACCATTGCATTTTAGCATATTACCAATAATCATACATTATCATTAATATATATATATATATATATATATATATATATATATATATTTATATATATATATATATATATATATATATATATATATATATATATATATATATATATATATAAATATATAACAGAGTAAATACATTAACAACATTAATACTTAATATTCGTTGAGTCATCGATTGCCAAAATTCATAATAATACTTAATATTATATCGATGAAGAATGGACCATCTATGATATGGGCACATGGTGCCCACGGGTTAATCTAGTTTTTTAAGATTAATGCAGTTCTTAGTCAATATATCTTAATAAACTACTAATTACATACTACTATGGGTGTAGTGTGTATGCACACGTATTAAATAATTATTTAAATTAATCCGAACATGTAAGTCACATAATTTATCAATTAATGCAGTTTTTAATTTCCAAAGACCAATTTTGTATAGGTTTAGTGCAAGAATTATAGAATATTTGAATCAATAAATTAGCAGGAAGTGATAATTAAGCACTCACTGACGAAAATATAAATTATTTCTCTCCGGTTTAATTTACCGTAAATATAGTTATGTTATAAATTTAGGTAAAGCATGAACCTCGCTTGAATCGTAGACAAGTTTTCATTGTTACGTATTTGTATAAAGAATGTTGGCTAAAATTTCTATTTATCATGTTCGAAGTAATCCTCGACTATTTTAAAATTCTACTACCTATTTAATTTAATTTTGCCGTACATACTGAGCATGGTCGATTTTCAAATCTAGATATTAATTTTTGACATATCCTAAACGTTTCCGTTGTTATATGCGATTGTACGGAGATTTTCTCCATATTATAACTTCAATTGAATAAAGATCTATTTACAAAATGTGTACAATATTTGTTTAAAACTGGTTGCATCTACAAAGTTGGTGTTACGAGCGAGTAAGCGTGTGAGCGACATACATCCAAGTATATGAGTAATATACATTTTCGGAAACTGGAAGACGTTAAACGAATTACTGTGCAAATATTTCTTAGATCCATCATTCCATTTCCCTTTTGTACCACCGTACGAAGAACTAAGAATTTAATTACTAAAATAAAAAGATTTATATATTATCTTATTAATAATGATTTCACATTTATTAATAATAATATGTGGTGAAATAGTGACTGCGATTTTAGAAAGTAAATTTTATTGATCGACGACGTGTTTATGTGTAGCGCATCAACATTAATTTTAGTTCATATCTGAGGAAATCGAGAAATTTAGCTTAAGTGCCGCTGTAGTTGAAGAATTACTAAATGAAATTGGACATAAGGTAACCTAACTAATAGACGCTATATATTTTAATATCATTAACTTTTATAAGACTCATTTTTTTTCTTCTAAATCGTGTCTTTTTAATGATGTTTATAAAAGACACATGAAAACATGCACTTCCGGTTGAAATATCCTTTTCAAAAATAGTAGGTATTCTTTTCGGGGATATCTCAAATTTTTATTGTAACAAAATATGCGTTATAAAAAATAACAGTAAATATATTGCTCGATTATTTTTGATATTTGGTAACATTTTAGCTTGTGTAGCGATCAATACCTGTGAATTCTAGTGGCAAAAGATATTACTATAAGAGGTGGTATAAATTTTGGAGCGCGCTGTTTTTTGCTGGCTGTGTTCCTTGGGGGTATTTACTTTCAACAGTGCGTAAAAACAAATTACGGCACGGGTGATTTATGTTTAAAAGTCCAGCAAAAAGAGCATACTATGAAAACTGTTCAATAGGTCATTTAGCAGGAAACATCAGATTTTTAGCAAGGCACTCAACTTTCTACATCAATGAACTGCGAAAACCTGTTCATGTGGGTTCCCAGTCCCCAGTCAAACCAGCCTAGCCTAGCCTATGCTTGCACGGTAACACTTTTCACATTTCGCACGTGGAAGGCCGATCATTGAACCTTTTTTCTACCCGGGAGAAAACCACTAGCTCAGCTGACGTATTTCTTTTCATTCAGGTGATCGTTGAAAGCTCACGATCTCTTACATATTTACACGCAGGCACGATTCAAGATATATAGAAAAAACTGTGTTCCATTTATAGATCACGCCGTTAAATTACATAGAAAATTTTATGAAAGGAAGCATTATGAATCCAAAACCAGTCGTCAATTGAATGCTTTTCTTAATAAAAAATATATGATTTAATTTATAGCTCGCGTCCAGTATGGGCAAAAGAGCCAAAGTAATCCGCCTTGTTTCTGTAACATTCTCAGATTTAGAAATGTGTTATAATCATTCCGGAGTAAGAAGATACTAAAATACGGCACTTTTTTCATAATATCATTTCTTTTTCTTGATTTCATATTTTTAAGAGATTTTAATTATGCATATGAACATTAGGCATCTTTTTTACGAACCTGTACTTTTTTATAATATTTATTTTAATATTTATATAGTTTTAGCATAGATTATTGGACACTTTTCTTATGAAAGATTTCATAAATAGCCTTTGTTATATTTATGCGGCAATCAGTAGAAAAGGCAGATGAAATTGCGACTACTACTACACAAGGTCGTGTCGAAAGTGGGGAATCTGATCTATGCGCAAGTATATTAATGTTATTTTTTATAACCAAAGTATTCATAATGAATATGTGAGGATATGTCATTTATAAGATTTTCATTATTACGTTCATTAAGTGTCAATTACGTATTTCAAAATCCTGATTTGCTTATTTAAAGGTCCTTTGTAAGCATAATGCCATCAAATCCATTATTTGGACGAAAATAAAATTCACTCGATTTATTAATACTCGAGGTAGCTTAATCTGTTTCTAATGTAATTATTACTATTTTGAAATACAGAAGTACTAGACGAAGTGGTTACTGAGAAAATTGCTGTAAAAACATTTTGGAAGCGAATGAATCCAAATTAGTTGAACATGTACTTTGTTTTGGTTGTGATTGTGATACATGCACTTTTCTTCTGGATGGTACATTAATTTTTGTATTTTTTTAAGTCCTTTATATTAATTTTATTTTACAAGTTAAAGATAAGACATGCTATTCTTCATCGGTAATTAGTTACATTTTGTATGTGTGGCTACGTAATGACAAATGTACAACTAAATAGAATTAGTTATTTTATGGCTTGCAAATAACCATTTTACAACCATCTCCAAGTGGATATATTTTTGTATTATTGTCTAACAAATCACTAAACGCAAAATTTAATGCTTTGGTTATTATCTGAGTAAATATGTATAAATTTAATTAATTTTATGACTCATAGGAATAACTTATTATGGCTGTATATTATAAATCGTTCTGCAGACGTTATTGTTGATTGAACTAATAACTAAATAATAAACACATACTAGAGATAAAACTACAATCTAGCGATAGTTATAAATACGTATTGAATACTAAATTTTAGTCATCGTAGCTAAAAAGTCAGCTAGTGTTACTTGGGAATAATTATCGTAACGTCATCGAATGTCAAAATTTGATACGAAATTAAGCACTTGACAAAAATTATTTCATTCCAGGATGATTTAATTTTATATATTTTATGCTTTGAATTTTCAGTTTTGAAAATATGTTCATAAAGTTGTAAAATATATTTATATGGCGTTGGTACTAAAGTGCGTTAACATTTGTTTTGGGTAATTCTATATATCGTTTGACGTTTGACTATAATTTTGCAGTTTATGTTTTCGTTTATTGTGATATATTCTATATTCTTTCATATTCCTATTTCATATCAGTGTTGTTATTATTTTCTAACATAAGTTTATATAATGTTAACAAATTGATTTTAGTAGTGTAAACATCTTCACTCATGACGTCATAAATTTAGTAACTATGACGAGTCCGTTGTCTCAGTATCTCAACTATAGAAATAGGGTAACCCGTGGGCACCAAGTATCCATATTGTAGACAGAATATAGTTCACTTTTGACGGTTGGCGAATTTTCTCGTAATGTTTTTGTAAAACATGGTAACAATTTATAAATAAGACATTTCCCTAGCATGGTTCTGTATTTTCGGTATTTTCGCCGTACAGTATCGTCCACATATGGTTAGTTTGGTTGCAGTGCAGAAATTAGTGTGGCGGTAAAAGTTTGTCTCAGTTTCGTTATTTACCCCGCCACTAAATTATTTTCCAGAAAATTTAAATATCTCAAGACAATTGGACCAATATCTTGAGTTAACACAGAAAATAAAATATTAGGCCAATGGCGTAATTGTTAAGACTTCAGCCCTTCAGCCTGGCGGTCGGCTGTTCGATTCCCGTCTATGCCAATTTGCATTTTTACAAAATTAGCATTATAACCGTTCACACTCGCATACATACTCACATACAAATACATCTGGGTGTTTATATATATATATATATATATATATATATATATATATATATATATATATATATATATATATATAATGGATTCATGTATTTATATTATATTAAATTACATTATTATTATGATATGAACAAATAATTTTCACGGACGCACCTAGTTCAATTTATGGTGTTCAGGCCACCAACACATTTCTTAAGTGACACATGTCATTTAAGATATCTGTCAAATATACATATTGACACCTATTCACATTTGTCTTAAACCATTGTTAGGCAAATGTTTTAGTATAGTACTTTGTGATTGGCATAATTCTACATTGTTGTGTTTACTTGGTAAACACCATGCCAATCATTAACAAGTCTCGACACATCAGTTGTACCATCAACATCTAAATTCTTTTGTGACAATTTCATTCCTACATGTATAACTAAATAAAGCAGGGCTTTGCCCCATTTCGACAAATACATTTGTTGAAGTGTTTATGAGAAAATAACGTGGTGCTTCGCCCCATTGGTGCTGTTGCCCCACTGGCGCTTCGCCCTCCACCGGCGCTGCGCTAACATAAGGAGTGCAATATAATTTTTTACATAAATTAATTTTAAATGTTAATTATGTAAAAATCAAGAATTCCATTTATCTATAATATTTGAGTATCATAATGTGACTTTGCAAATAATTAGATGTTTCTTCTTTAAATATTAATAAATATTATGTAAATGAGTTATTCTTGCATTGTTGATTATTGGAAATAAGTTCTATAAGAAGAAGTAATAAGTAATCTAAAATGTTTATTACGCTTTACAAGTAAACACAATTTAATTGCATGTTGTTAACTTATACGGAGTGTGTATGAAATATGGCTAGCATATTTAGTGCATATGAAAACAGTGGTAATATAAATTAAAATATGATATTAAATGTTTGAATTAATGTATGAGAGCAAATTAATTATAATTTTAAATTTCATTGCCCGACCTACTTTATACGTTTGAAGCCGGTGGAATAATAAATATGTGGCGAACATAGAATTTTTTTAATATCTGAATATGAATAATACAACCACTATTTTGCAGCAATGAAATATGCAAAAGATGATGACATTTTAAATCTCGTCAGAGAAGTTTATTCAAATATTCAAAATTTTATACGCATTTTACTTATGCATGTCACGTTTAACCAATACTATTATTTAACAGTTTAAGTTATTTCTTTAAAAAAATTAAGACATGACAGCAATGTAATTCTGGCAATAAATCTAATTTTAATTTAATCTGAGCTTAAAACATATTATCCTAACTCATTATTTGACTGTGCCTATATAGATAAATTTTTACATTCTTTTACGAAGTAATAAATAAGTCCTGTAATTATGAAAAATTTCAAACTCGAGTTTTCAACAGATAGACACGTTTTGACCAATCGCTATTTTCGGAACAACGTCTGTGTGCCTGTGTACGCTCTAGAGTCAAAATTGTACAACGTAAAATTATGAAATTTCAAACTTAAGACTTTATGTCCTAGATGTCCATCTCCTATTTTTGAAAAGAATATTCAATGTGGAAGTGCATGGTTACTCTATTCATTTTTTGTTCTATCCAAAATATTTACTGGAATAGCTGCACTTATGACAAAAATAGATATGTTCATAGTATTAATATTTTGATGATATTAATATTTTGCACAACATTTGCTTGAAAAGTTTCTTCAAATAATGTACTAGTTATGAGAAAACTGCTACGAAAAATCATAAATATCTTGCTTATGTTGCCATGGATTCGAATGTAGCTTAATAAATCGTATTATCTGCGCCTGTCAATCTTTTGACAGGAAAACAAAATAAACTCAATTAGATAACGAAATGTCAGAGTATTCTTGAGTATTGGTAAGTTTGACAGTTTATTCGGGATATATATATTATATATATGTATATATATATATATATATATATATATATATATATATATATATATATATATATATATATATATATATATATATATTAGTTGAAGGGTAGTCACCACCGACTAGTTGAATGTCAGAAAAATCACGGATATGCGGTTTATTGGGTAATAGTTAGGGGATATAAGACTCCATAAACTATTTTATGACTCTTTAATTTTTAGAATCGATATATTTCGCATGAAATTCCTTGCTTCCTCAAGATTCATAAATTGGTTAGTTAGAATGCTTGTATTGGTTTTTTTATATATATACACACATATATATATATATATATATATATATATATATATATATATATATATATATATATATATATATGTTGTGAAAACTGCGTAAAAGAAAGTCGAGTGCAGCCCGGATCATTTTCTGCGACTACGTTCATACTAACTACGATAATAATAGCGAACCCGGCATTCGCGGGTCATATCGTGACCCGCGACACAATTGTTGATTTTTGAGATTATCTTTTTCTTTCTTATTTATTGATTAGAAAGTAAAATGTCAGCATTGTCTTTATTTTTATATTACTCGTTCTAATATTTGACCGCGCTCATATAATTAAAACTCGATTTCAAGATATTTCGCCTAGTTACATATCATTGGTTATTGGGATGGAAAAATTCCAACATTGCATTAAATGTTAGAAAAGGGCCTGTTATTAGTAGTCAAAATATAGAGTAAATTATTGGTGTGCCATTTTTGGTGAAGAACAAGCAATAACTGTTTGCAAGGCCATGGAGACGTGGAGTTTGTCAAGTGTTCTTGAGATACTATGTTGTGATACTATTTTTTCATAAAAAAATGGTATTTTAAATGGAACATTTGTTTTAATAGAGCAGAAGAAAGAACTTCCTTATCTACCTTGTGGAACCCATATATATGAGCTTGTTCTACAAAGCGTTTTTCAAACTAATAACTACCCCAAGTAAATTCAAGACCTAGCATTTTATTATTCGATAAAATTCCAAATATCTGGTGCAACATTAATGGTACAAATCATATGTTTGGCATGGAAGTGTAAAAGACGAAAATCTAAACTTTGCACTATCTCAGTTACAGAACAAACATTTTTGACATGATTATTGTGAATTACTCTAACTGGTTATAAATTTTCTTAACGGTGATAAATATTTGATATTAAATCGCTTGGTAAAAGCATTACAAAATCAAGGAACTGCTAATTCAACAAAGTGTCTTAGCATTCAGCCAAGAGATATTGACTATCATTTTACCGGTATACTCATATTTTGTAATAAACTTTCCACTTAATAAATATTGTTAAATATTATATTCAAATCAAGTTATGGAGAACAATATTTAGACTTGAAACTTATAGTCGTTGGAATAAGTATTAGAAGTTTGTAATAACTAAACGATATAGAATGTATTTTATATTGCCCTTCATTTTTCTATTGTCAAAAATACGGATTGATCTACAGGAATACTAAAATGTCATTTACCTTTATAGTCATATATATATATATATATATATATATATATATATATATATATATATATATATATTTATATATATATATATTTATATATTTATTTATTTATATATATATTTATATATATATATTTATATATATATATATATATATATATATATATATATATATATATATATATATATATATTTATATATATATATATATATATATATATATATATATATATATATATATATATAAATGTGAAATGTTCGTCGGTTTTCTAAAGTTATAATTTGTTATTCGTATTTGTAAAAGACCGATTTTTAGGCACCGCCAGTTACCTTTTGCAATCGAATTGTATTTTGAATTCAGAGTAAATTAATGTAAATAGATGACTTTGCAGCCTAAACTAATCTATTTGTGGCCCACATTCTTATTTATATTTATTGATACAAAACTGCATCTTAATATGACATAATTGGGTAGATGCATACTTTTGCTATGGCAAGAAACATATTTATAATTTTTTAGTACTATAGTATATAATGCATAAAATAACATTAAAACGTTTACATTTATAACTTAATCACATTTGAAATTAGACACTAGTTTTTTAAAATTTTTGCTCCCCCTTCCATTTAACAATGTTTCCAATAAAATAGTAATAATTTTTTCAGTGTAGTATTATGTCACGTAATATCTGTAACTGTCACGGTTTGTTGTCATTTGTTGTAAATGAATTCAATCCACACACATACATTTGCCGCTGCTTTAATTCTGGTATCTCAATTTTGATATTCCAAATATCTATCTGCTTAACATTGGTTAATTCTTATCAATGTTAAGCAGATAAATATTTGGAATATCAAAATTGAGTTACCAGAATCAAATATTTAGTCCAATCTAGCAAATATCACCAGATATACCAAACCACGTTCATAAGCAAAACTGATATACAGTAGTCTTGAAAATTAGTTTTCTGCAATAAAGTGCATTAAAAGTTCAAAATGAAAAAGGGATTTTGAAATGTCAAATGACATCATGAATTATGTATATAAATGTGAGCCAACATCTAGTAATTTAGTAACAATTATATCTACTTGCAATGTCCTAATCTTGACAAGAAGAAGACAAGGGGAGTATGACATCATGATTACTTGGCGCAAATACTTTTAAAAATTATAATTTCTGAAAATAGAGGCTTAAAAAAACTGTAATTCTAGAATTTTATAATCTTGCATAACCAAAATTAAAACGTCAGGTGCTTCATGTCAATTTTACTGGATTTTAGAAAACTTTACACACATTATACAAAGCGTATCAAAAAACGAATTTTCAGATTGTGAATACAAGCGCTAGAAAAATAAAATAAAAATGAATAATTGTTAAGTTCAAGATATTATTGCGCGAACGCATTCTTTGAGTCAAGTTTTCGCATGAAGACTGTTTTATTGCATTGAAGTCTTTATCCAAGTTTGCCAACCAATCAATAACAATAACTTTCATCATAATTTTTATCAATTTATAATTTCTACATAAATAAAAATTCCACCTACTAAACTATACGGTGAGCTGAAAACATTGGCTATACTTGTTTATTTGCATTGAGTTTGCTTGTATACATATAATGCATATAACAATCAAGAATATTTGGAATATATGTTAAAGAGATGCAAAGAACTGGAGAAATTCTTGCATTAGCAAAGAAACGTTAGTTATTCAGAAAGTTGCATATAGTGAAAAGGTGTTTTCAGTGCGCATAGAAATAGTACATCATTTGGATGGCATGGCGCCTGGATGGTTAGGTTGGCTTGACTATTATATGCGCAAGAATTTTCGAGTATGTAGCAGTGAATATAATAAAATTACACATTCTACTCATGGGTGTAGACAGAGAAGAAAGATTGAGGAGGTATTGCGTGCAGCTCATCTTTCCAGCATCCATTTCCTGGCTTGCATTCACTGCTCTGCAACGTGAATAAATCATGTCATTCCAACACCTCTATGCTTCCGGCAACATCAACTATTTACGGATTTATTTTAGTTGGTTTCATGCACAACGGCTCTAGGTATTCTCATTCAATGAATATATATATATATATATATATATATATATATATATATAT
Organism: Leistus spinibarbis; assembly: GCA_933228885.1. NCBI lineage: Eukaryota > Metazoa > Arthropoda > Insecta > Coleoptera > Carabidae > Leistus > Leistus spinibarbis. Next base: position 729,871 of record OW121799.1, read on the forward strand.
ATATATATATATATATATATATATATATACACATACGTATATATATATATATATATATATATATATATATATATATATATATATATATATATACATACATGAATTCGAATTCGAATGATTCGTTGAATGAGAATACCTAGGGCTGTTGTGTATGAAACCAACTAAAATAAATCCGAAAATAGTTGATACTGTATTCTTTTGCATCAGTGGTTCTCCATTCGTATTTGGATGAATGTTATTTTCGCATGTTAATGCATAATTCAGTAATATATAACAATTGATCTAATTTGACCTTTAATTTATTGATTTTATAAATCCATTTTTTACTAACTCATATCATTTTCGATATTTTGATAAAGTAGCAAGAATAACACGAGTAAACAAGCTCTTCCCATTGAAGTATTCTTTTGAAAAATATGAAGTATTCTTTTCAAAAATATGAAGTATTCTTTCCAGGAATATACAAATGTTAAATAAACAAACTTAGGTACCGGCATGTATACTTTCAACATATGCGATGCAAGCACCGGTTCCTCCCGACAACGCGTATGATATTCCAAATTCAAAGAAAATTGACATGATGTAAGACTCATTTTTAATATTTTTATGCCTGATCATACAATTCGAGATTTCAACGGATATACACGTTTTGAGCTTCCCTGAATCGAATGTGACTATTTTCGGAGTGACGTCTGTGTGTGTGTGAGTGTGTGTGTGTGTGTGTGCGTGTGTGAGTGTGTGTATGTGAACGCTCTAGAGCCGAAACTGTCCAACGTAAAATTATGAGACTTCAAACTTAAGACTTGTATATGGTCTAGTTGTGCACCTCCTATTTTTGAAAAGAATATTCAAACCGGTAATGCATATTTACTCTATGCATTTTTTGTTCTATCTCCAATATCACTAGAACGGCTGCACTTACGGCAGAAATAGTTATGTTCATAAAGAATGATATTAATATTACGCACAACTTTTGTTTGAAAAGTTTCTTCAATAAATGTACCAGTTACGAGAAAACCGCTACCGAAAATTTTAAGAATCTTGTTTACGTTGTCATGGATTCGAATGTAGCTTAATTAATCGGATCATCTGCGCCTGTCAATATTTCGACAAGAAAACAAAATGGTCTGAATTAGATAAATGACATTTCAAAATATTTCTGCAGAGAATTGGTTAGTTTTGATAGTTAGTACTTCGAAACCATTACAAATTGGTATTGGTATAATTTTCAACGCATTCATTTATATAAGGTAAGCTTGGTTTTCATATTGTTTCTGTTGGATTATTATTTCTTAATATTATATTTTTATAATCAATTAATATTGATAAAAACTACGTAAAAGAATGTCCCGCGTTGGCCACAACCCATTTTTTACGTTCTTTTACGAAGTGTGTGTGTGTGAACGCTCTAGGACAAAACTGTCTAACGACAAATTATGAATCTTCAAACTTAAGACTTGTATATGCCTTAGATGTGGACCTCTTATTTTTGAAAAGAATATTCAAACCGGAAGTGCAAGTTTAGTCTATACATTATTTGCTCTATCTCCAATATCACTAGAACGCCTCCACTTACGGCAAAAATAGTAATTTTCATAATAAAAGATATTAAAACGTCGCACAACTTTTGTTTGAGAAATTTCTTCAAAAAATGTGCTAGTTGCGTAAAACAAAATAAATGTTTACATTGCCATGGATTTGCATGTAGCTTAATATATCGGATCATCTGCGCCTTTGATAGGAAAACAAAATAGACTTAATTAGATAAATGACATTTAAGAATATTTCTGTAGAGTATTTGTTAGTTTGACTGCTTATTTTGGTTATATATATATATATATATATATATATATATATATATATATATATATATATATATATATATATTTCTAGTGAAAACTGCGTAAAAGAAAGTCGAGGGCAGGCCATTTCAGATATTTTATCTTCTACTCTAGCTGTTTTGTTTTCTCATCTATCATTTGACATTTCAAGTTTTCTTTATACGTTTCAAACTGTTAATATTCTTTATTATTTCAAATCAGTATTTTTCAAGGATACTGTGTATCAGTTGTGTTTATGAACGTGTTTGGATTTATCAAATGAGTTTTTGCAACATGAGACAAAACATTTGTTTGCAATTATTAAACAGATAAATATATGAAATATTTAAATTGAAATACCAGAATCAAATGTATGTGTGTGGCTTGATTTTTGAACAAATGACAACAACAAACTACGACAGAGATAGATATGAAGTGACCTAATGCAATTCTTTTTTATTACTATTTGATTGGCATCATTGTTGGAAACAAATAATTATTTATCTTTATCTAGTGATAAATTAATTGCAAATGTGAACAAATATTTAATATAAACGTTTTGAAGTAACATTATGAATTATACACTAATAATAATAGTACACAATATTTATGTATATGCTCTTTTCGCCATTGCAAAAGCCATGCATCATCTCAATTGGTATTAATTATCATGACCTTTGGGTTCGCAATTTGAAGAAAATAAATGTTATTAATTTAATAAGTCTAAATTTTTATTATATATTCAAACAAGATTTGGTACGTACAACGCACCGATGCGTCCAGCTCGCCTATAGGTAATATATACGTTGCGAGCAGCGGTTTTTAATTATTATTGTCTTTTGGCTAACAATTTGAAAAATTGTTATAGTTATAAAAAGTCTTACAATTATTTGTAGATTACTTTGATAAAAGGAAATTTTTGTGCATATTTTAAATTTCAAATTTATTTTTAATATATATATTTTTTTTGCTTTAGATTAACAATATGAAAAAAATTTTGTAAATATAACATATCTTAGAATTTTTAATTGTTTAAACTATTGTTATAAGGGATGTATTAAGGATGGCTCCAAATTTTGGGGCTCTGTAACGCGGGAAGTATACGGGCGATTGGATGTAAATAATATGTGTACAAAATTTACTGTGAATCGCTCCGTTACCCTAGAGATGACGAAGAAATTACGATGGTTTTCTATTGCCCAATACCTCATGTCGTCAGATTAGTTCAACCTTCAATTTTTCGTAACTATTTTGGGGTGGTAGGTTTGTTAATATATCTCGAACTTCAATCGCGTACCTAGCCTCCAGATTGCCAGCAACATAGCCGACCTTGGTGTCATCTTTTGTTACTCCGGCGATAACAAACTGGTTTTCTATTTGTGCAAACCACAACTCCGAATCTGCGGACCAGAACGGTGGAAATGCTGTTTAAAGATCCCATCGGAGTTACCAATTGAGTATACGTCACACCACCCTAGATGCATCTGTTTATTACCAAATAATATAAAGGAAACTGGTAGGTTATATGTATGTTACTTAAAAAAAGATATAACATCCAAAACGAAAATTACGAATATTTCTTAACAGTCAAATACCGTTGCTAAATAACATCTTGCCTCGCATGCAAAAACTATTTACAACCAAAAATACCATATCACTAGATTACAGAGACACTTAATACTTGTAATTGGAGTATTATGTAAGGAAAATATGGAAAATTTGAGAAAATTGAGAAAATTGCGCAGTTAAAAAAAAATGTTGAAAATTGCCATTATTTTTGACCCTAAAATAGCGTGTGAGGGCTAGAAAAAATCCGAATAGATTCAATATAGTCCAATCCCTGGAGAAATGTATAAAAAATAATTAAAAAAATATAATTAAGATCGGTTTATTAGTTTTTCTGCAATCGTTACCACCATTTTCAATAAGTATTTAAAGTTTCAAGAAAAATAAAAATGGGTTGTGCCAACGCTGGACTTTCTTTTACGTAGTTTTCATCAATATTTATTGATTATAAAAATATAATATTAGGAAATAATAATCCAACAGAAACAATATGAACACCAAGCTTACCTTTTATAAATTAATGGGTTGAAAATTATACCAATACCAATTTGTAATGGTTTTGAAGTACTAACTATCAAAACTAACCAATTCTCTACAGAAATATTCTGAAATGTCATTTATCTAATTCAGACCATTTTGTTTTCTTGTCGAAATATTGACAGGCGCAGATGATCCGATTAATTAAGCTACATTCGCATCCATGACAACGTAAACAAGATTCTTAAAATTTTCGGCAGCGGTTTTCTCGTAACTGTTACATTTATTGAAGAAACTTTTCAAACAAAAGTTGTGCGAAATATTAATATCTTTCATTATGAACGTAACTATTTTTGCTGTAAGTGCAGCCGTTCTAGTGATATTAGAGATAGAACAAAAAATGCAAAAAGTAAACATGCACTGCCGATGCCGGTTTGAATATTCTTTTCAAAAATAGGAGGTGCACAACTAGACCATATGCAAGTCTTAAGTTTGAAGTCTCATAATTTTACCTTGGACAGTTTCGGCTCTAGAGCGTTCACATACGCACACACACACACACACACGCACACACAGATGTCACTCCGAAAATAGTCACGTTCGATTCAGGAAAGCTCAAAACGTGTATATCCGTTGAAATCTCGAGTTCGATTTTTTTGGTGATCCCTATACTTACTTATTACTCTGTAAAAGAAAGTAAAAATAGTGATTATATATTTTTTTTATAGTCATCCTCGTCTATTCTTAAACAATAGAAAAGAGATATAACAGCACTACTGTTGGATAGCATAATTAGGCCTAATACTAATAAACGTAAAAGTCAAACAAATGATAAAAGACCTGAATACCGGAAAAACAAGACGTATCTATCAAAGAGCTACGGTAAAATCAATTAAGGGGAGGTTTACGTAGAGCTGCCCAAAATAGCATGTTATTCGTAATTTTTTTTCTCCGATTAAGTAAATTATATTGACTTTGAATTTTTTGCATGTTGTTTATTAATATTTCAACTAAATATATTGGTTTTATTAAATTTTTTTTCATTTTCTGCCGAGAAATTTTGCCTCCAACATCAGCGTGCACGCCGTGCACTTCCTCTCGGGCGGAAACCTCAAGGCCGTCCGGGTCATCTTTACTGAAATCTGGCTTAAAAATCTAAAACTAGAAAAGATTAGTTGGAGTTTTGACCTCGTTGAGGTCAATTGGGCGATAAATAAAATATATATATATATATAATTAATTAAAGAATTCGCCACAACTATGATAGTGATATTTTAAATTGAACTTATTAAAAAGAAGGAAATTGAAAAATGCTTATTGAGATTTATGACTAATTCTTTAAATATACATTACTATTTTCTAACTAATTTCACCTTGTACTCTTTGGATCGTTTAATATAATAGACAATACTTTTCATTGGCAGATTTTCCAAAAATAAAATTAATATTGAATTCGAAAAATTTTAGTAGTGAAAAATGTAGAATACGATATACTATTCATTATACATAATTTATTGTTACAGAAATATGTATTTATTCATTGTTTTATTAAATATTTGTATTACAGCATGCAAAATAATAAAAATTATAGGTACAGAAACTAATTCGAAACCCGAACATTCATTACATAATTAAACATAATGCCTCTCGATTATTTCCTGATTTTCATCATCTTTGATGTGTATCAGTTTAACCGAGCGATTTTGATTGTTATATGCCATCATACATACATTATAATTTTGAATTATACTACGGTTGCCAATTATGTTATATTTTGAATAAGAATACTAACCATTTAATGTAACTCACTTTACTTAACTCACTGCACAAAAAATGATTAAAAGTACTTGTGTGCAAAGCAGCTGTCGCCCGATTTGCCTACGGTAAATACATAGACAGGTAGTTAGAGAGTTTAGCTAGAGGTAGAGGGTGTGACAGTTCCACTTCGAGCAGATCAAACAATATTTTTCGATTAAAAATAGGCTGGGATCTAATGGACCCCAAGGGTCATTTAAGTTTAAGTTTATTTACAATATTTTCTCACATTAAGCACATATTCATTCACATTCAATTACTTGGCTAAGGTTACTTATTTATTTCTGCACTGTGTTCAACAATATGTTAAAACCTTGCAGCCACTTTGTTTTAAAAGAACAAAAACATATAATATAAAACACATTATTCGTATAATAATACAGTCATATAAAACTTTGCTATTTTTCTCACTCTGAAAAACTTTTATCTGATTATTGCATTACAACTGTAGTTATAGAAATAACTGTTTGTAACACATATGTTCTTTGGTTTGAACATGCTCTAATACAATTTTCTATCGTAAGTATTCATTATATAAATTATAACTTAAAAATGAAACATGCAATTATTCGTTTTCTATTGTTTATATCAGATTGAATCTTATCCAATGATAGAAATTCTCTGAATTCTCTGAAACTGGCTGGTATAGTTGCATTTCAATAAAAATTCTTATTCTATTACGAATTCTTGGAAACATATTGTAAAATAGAGAAATTCTTGATAATATTGATGTAAATTATTCGAAAAATAGCAATTAATAATTGATTGAACGCCGTACCCAAACAAAAAAGCTGGAACGACCTTAATTTTTCATTCCTAATTTGTATTAAGTTGATTATACGGTTGCTATTAAATAATATCAGTATGCCTTTTAGCTAGGGAATGGTAAATGTAACACAGATATTTTAAAAATAGATTTTTTGGTAAATGTCACATATTTCGAATAATTATTTCAAACAAAGGTGTTAGATATTTTAATATCTTCAACTTTTATTAGAATTACATTTTCTCTAACTCATGCCATTTTCAAGATATTTATATAGTATTAAGAGAATGCCATTATTTCTTTAAAATAAAATATTCTCAGAATTAGGTTTTTTTGGATCTGTTTAGGTTTGTATTTTATAACTTTATTATAGTATGTGTGTCTGTGATCGCTCTACAGTGTAGAGCGATCACAGACACACACACAGACATCATTCCGAATATTGTCAGATTCGGTTCACGGATAGTTAAATTATATTTATGTTAAAATTTTAAGAATACATTCGTAAAAAAATAAACGTTATTGATATTTTGGAAAATTATGTTATCATGAAAACATTAACTTCTTGTTAAATTAATATTGTAATAATAATATGGACTATATAGTTAGTTAATTTAACAAAATATAAAATAAAATATTTCCTTCTATCCAAAAGTTATTATATTTATATAGTTTTTTTTTTACTTTCTTTTACGAAGTAATAAGTATGTCTTGTAATCATGAAAAATAACGAAATCGAGATTTCAACGGATATACACGTTTTGACCTTCTCTGACTCAAAGCCAAAACTATTGAACCTAAAATTGTGAAACTTCAAACTTATGACTTTTTGCCCTAGATGTGCACCCCTTATTTTTGAAAAGAATATTTAATCCGGAACTGCATGTTTACTCTATTCATTTTTTTATTCTATCTCGAATATCACTAATACTGAGAAACCGAGAAACTAATACAACTCTTCGTGATCAGCAAAGATAGTTTGAAAGACACATAAAAATATGAGGCTTTATAAAAGGCATTATTTAAAAAATATAAACAATAGAAAAGAGATATAACAGCACTACTGTTGGATAGCATAATTAGGCCTAATACTAATAAACGTAAAAGTCAAACAAATGATAAAAGACCTGAATACCGGAAAAACAAGACGTATCTATCAAAGAGCTACGGTAAAATCAATTAAGGGGAGGTTTAAGTAGAGCTGCCCAAAATTGCATGTTATTCGTAATTTTTTTCTCCGATTAAGTAAATTATATTGACTTTGAATTTTTTGCATGTTGTTTATTAATATTTCAACTAAATATATTGGATTTATTAAATTTTTTTTCATTTTCTGCCGAGAAATTTTACCTCCAACATCAGCGTGCACGCCGTGCACTTCCTCTCGGGCGGAAACCTCATGGCCGTCCGGGTCATCTTTACTGAAATCTGGCTTAAAAATCTAAAACTAGAAAAGATTAGTTGGAGTTTTGACCTCGTTGAGGTCAATTGGGCGATAATTGATAAAATGGCGGCTGTTCGAAAAAAAGTCATGTTTTATTTAGATTTTTCTGGCTTTGGCGGGCTGATAAAAATATTTATAATTGAAGGAAATGCGTGAAAGTGGTCAAAGCTTTAATAAATTTAGTGTACTTTAATATAAAACAAAGTAAACGAAAATTAAGCAAACTTTCCGTCCGATAAATAAGGACGGTTTCTTGAAAAACGGCTTTAAGGTTTTGAGTTCATATAATTAAAAAATTCAATAAAATCAACTAATTTAGTCAAAATATGAATAAACAACATGCATAAAACCCGGAGTTGATATCTTTTACCCAATCCAAGAACAATATTCATAAATAAAATGCTTTCTTTTAGGCAACGCTACGTAAACCTCCCCTTAATAAACCAGTCTTGTTTCTCTGCTCCTCAAATTGCAACAAAGTAAATATTATGCAAAACTGCCAGTTTTGGGAAAGCGTTCTCCCAGAATTCATTAAAATCCGTAATTATTAACACGCTTCCGCTTATATATGTAATATATAGTTGATGTATTTCTCTTTGCCGAATAGAGAAGAGATTGTTAATATATCTAGTAGAAAGTGCATCAGAATTGGGTATCCACCAAACCAAACTGTCTTACCTATTTCATACGGATCCTAAACTGGCATTTGTGATGGACTGAATATCTGAATAAGCAGTCTATTCAGATAAAGCATAGCAAGCGGAACGCGACTAACTTGCCGATGATTCAGTGCGAGGAGGTTTGATAAATGCGCACCTTTCTAGCTTATATATACAAGGCTTGTGAATTTTAAGTTTTTCGATATATTTTTATACATATATATATATATATATATATATATATATATATATATATATATATATATATAATTAAAATCCGTATATATTAAATAATTTTGGTGAAAATTATCACGAAATTAACTCAAAATTTTGTTAATCCAGATCCACACGGTTTTAGTTATAAATTAAAATTAGTAAAATTAATTCGATTTACAAATACTAATCCTGCAGAATTAGTGTTTTTAAATCGAATAAATTTTACCAATTTTCGTGCATTTATTTTGAGTTAAATATACTTATTTTATATATAAAATTTTACAACATTATGTGGTTAATTTAACCTAAATTAAGGTAAATATTTATACAGTTCTGAGTTAAATTTTACTAAACAATTGGTAATTATTTACACGTATTGGAGTTGAAGTTTACCAAACAATTAATAAATATTTACTCATTTCCGAGTTAACTATAATTATATATATATATATAAATACAGTTAACTCGGAAATGAGTAACAATTTGCCAATTTTTTGGCAAACTTTAACTCGAATACGTGTAAGTATATATTAAATTTGGAAAAAGAACAAAACTCTATTGAAAAAAAGAAAAGAAAAAAACTATTATAAATCATCTTTAATAATTATCAGAAATCAGTACATTATTTGTTATGTATTGTGTGTTGTATCAGATACTAGGGGATTCCCTAGTCTCTGGTTGTATATAATTAAACATTAATACAAATAGTTACGTAATATCATTGTACTTACAAAGTTTTATATATTGTTCATAAGTATCACATAATGGCTTAGTTTAGACCATTTCTTAACAACACGATATTCTAAAATGATTCCAATGATTCTATAAAGAAATATCTGGAGTGGCCTGCACTCAACTTTCTTTTACGTAGTTTTCAATAGATAGATATTAATATACATATATATCCCAACAAACTGTCTACACACATATATATATATATATATATATATATATATATATATATATATATATATATATATATATATATATATATAATCTCAAACATACGGTGAAACTAACCAATACTCTACAGGAATACACTGAAATGTCTATTTTGTCTTTCTGGCAAAAATGGGCGCAGATAATAATAATTATTATTAAGTGATAACAAAATCTTTTGCTGACCAATATAAAATGAAATTCAAATGAAATTACTATAACTTAATAATAACTGGATAATTATACCAATTTATAATGCATCTGTATTTGAAGTACGTACTTATCGTATTCACTCTTAAACTGTCAAACTCCACAGTAAAACTCTGAAATTGTTATTTAATTATGTTAGCAAATATATAATATAAATTGATTCTATAATAATTTACCTGATATAATTTATTCTAATAAGAAATCAATATTTAAAATATTAATTCATACAGATAACTGTCAATGTAATGCTTGTTTGTTTTTTATAAACAAATGATGTAACTCATGGTTGATCCGATTTAAAAATAATCAAATTTGTCACAAGTGCAGGTATCACTATGGCAACGTAAATAAGATATTTGAGTTTTTTCGTAGCAGTTATCGAATAACTGGTACAAATTATGAAGAAACTTTTCAAACAAAAATTGTGCGAAATAATATTAGCTTTCATTATGAATCTTACTATTTTTGCCGTAAGTGTAGCCGTTCTAGTGATATTGGAGATAGAACAAAAAATGTATTGAGTAAACATGCACTACCGGTTTGAATAATCTTTTCAAAATAGGAGGTGCACATCTAGGGCATATACAAGTCTTAAGTTTGAAGTTTCATAATTTTAGGTTCGACAGTTTCGGCTCTAGAGCGTTCACAGACACACAGACATACAGACACACAGACACACAGACATACCAATTTATAATGGATCTGTATTTGAAGTACTTGTCGTATTCACTCTTAAATTGTCAAACTCCACAGTAAAACTCTGAAATTGTTATTTAATTATGTTAGCAAATATATAATATAAATTGATTCTATAATAATTTACCTTATACAATGTATTCTAATAATAAATCAATATTTAAAATATTAATTCAAACAGATAATTGTCAATGTAATGCTTTTTACTTTTTGTTTTCAATAAACAAGAAACAAATGATGTAACTCATGGTTGATCCGATTTAAAAATAATAAAATTTGTCACAAGTGTAGGTATCTCTATGGCAACGTAAATAAGATATTTGAGTTTTTTCGTAGCAGTTATCGAATAACTGGTACAAATTATGAAGAAACTTTTCAAACAAAAGTTGTGCGAAATATTAATATCTTTCATTATGAACATTACTATTTTTGCCATAAGTGCAGCCGTTCAAGTGTTACTGGAGATAGAACAAAAAATGCATAGAGTAAACATGCACTACCGGTTTGAATAATCTTTTCAAAATAGGAGGTGCACATCTAGGGCATATACAAGTCTTAAGTTGGAAGTTTCATAATTTTAGGTTCGACAGTTTTGGCTCTAGAGCGTTCACAGACACACAGACACACAGACGTCATTCCGAAAATAGTCACATTCGATTCAGAAAAGGTCAAAACGTGTATATCCGTTGAAATCTCGAGTTCGAAATTTTTCATGATTACAATACTTACTTATTACTCTGTAAAAGAAAGTAAAAATGGTTATGCAACACTAATAACACTTGCTAAACTGATGTACTATGTGCGGGAGAACGCAGTAGGTCTGTCGTTGTTCTGCGGTCACTTGTTAAATCTTGGTAAAGTTTATACGAAAATTTGTTACATTGGCCATACCAGTTTGCATTTTTACAAAAATAGCGTTCTACACATTAATATAAAATCACATATAAACACATACATCTGAGTGTTTATATATATATATATATATATATATATATATATATATATATATATATAAATATAATATTTGTGTTTACCTGTGTGTGTAACATCTCAAAAAATTGTTTTAATTTTTATTAATAAGTAGATAAAATACATGTCAGTGTGTTTAGTGCATTATGAAGACCTTGATAAAGGTAAATGTCTTGTGGCACCACAAGGAGCAGAAGGATGACGCTTGGTAAACCCAAGAGCGGAGCAGCAGGAACACACGACAGTTGCCGTGTCGAGAGTATAAGGAATCAGAAAGAAGACGAAACATGGCCGTAAATCAGCGGGGCGTGTACAGCGGAAGGAAAGAGCCCAGGTGATTTATGCCGAGTTCAAACCGTACAGAATGGCAAACCGGTAGGCAAGCGAATATTCCTATGGTGGTAGAGAGCAGCTCGGTTTTAGTTCACTATGCTGTTCTCTATCTGTGTTGTCTCTTCGGTAACGGAGCCTGGCGCACCATGACACTCTGCGGATCACCGACCCATATCGATCTAACAGATTCCCGGTAACCTATATCTTTGGCACCACACCACCGACTGTGACAATCAGAGCGTCTCGCTTGTGCACTCATCCAAATGTCAACTGTCGCGTACCATAGTACATATCTACTACGCAACACAAACATGCTTCACTAGCTAAATTCCTACTTCAATACAAAACAAGCATAGGTACAGCCACCAATTCTTTCAACTCGGCGTATATTATATTCGGTAGATTTTTTATTTAAATAGATTACATTATATATAGCACTGGGGTACGTTACAAATCGTAGAGTAACTGGGCTGGAGTTATGCAAAGCGCACCCGGTTGTTCCTAATATCAGGGTGACGTTGCCTCAATGATGTTAACATGTATTCTTGAACGGCGGACTGTATCCTATCTTACCGCACCCGGTGACCACAAGAAACCTATACCCGTCAAGCACAATTTGGCCTATCAGTTAAAATATTTTCTTTCTAGCAACATTTTTAAAATAATTTAGAATCCGAATTAGCTTGTCATTTTACAATAATTTCTGTGTCTTCTTCAGATTCGAAACTGTACCACATTGTAGATTAAATAATAGTTTTAATATTATTACCTTGGAAGTACTTCCTTTTCAAATGTTTATGCATCATTCTGTAATTATTTGACACAAAGTATTTGACGTAAACTAGTATATGCTCATGCGCCAACTCTTGTATTATTTTACCTTGATGTAATCTTAATGCGTTCAGATAGAAAGTTCTGTGTGCTTGTCAGATATTACCTTTACCCTATCCTATTCATTGAATAAGAACTAACCCTCGATTTTCAAATGATGTCAACTTATCTATAATTGTCGATTTTTGAAGAGATAACATAATAAAAACAATAATGACATTGTTATTGATTGATGAATTTTCAAAATTATTTATTTTAATATCTTTTTTATGCCCCTTGGGATCACCATCTGAAAATTCCTTGTAAACATACCTTATGCATCCAGAAACTTAACAGCTACATACACTCGTCATTCAATTTCACAATCGATTTTACCATTACAAAATAACATACAACCTAAATTAATAAATGGTTTCACCTGATCTAGCTGATGGCCATTGCATGCAGTTATCGAATCTTTCTTTTCAAACACCATAATCTTTGATTTTGTAACATTCAATTCATGATTCATCTCATTTCCGATAACACTAAGATTTGTTATCATTCTACATAACTGCATTTCTGATTCACCAAAATCTGCATAAGCCAAAGCAGTAACAGTCAGATCACCAAGATTCACATCATCACTTTCACACAATTCCCTACGTAATCCATGTATAAATTATTCAGCCAATGTGACATCACTTCAACATCAATATCAAACCATTTACTCAATCTACCATCAAATCTTACTGTCGCCTTGTTACATTCATAATATACTTTTATCGCATTTAACAAATTTCCGCCGACACCATCCTCTTTCAAAATACACCATAACCACTCGCGTACGGCAGTATCATACGCCTTCTTCATATCGAGATATCCCAAAATATGTATAATAATAAAAAACTCCTTAACCACAAAGTAATTTTATTTGAGCTAAATACGTATTTCGACAACTAAGTTGTCATCATCAGTAGCAATGGGAGTATAACGTAATGTCTCTGGCTAAGGCAAAAACCATGAATGATGTACCTTAGCCAGAGATATTACGTTATACTCCCATTGCTACTGATGATGACAACATAGTTGTCGAAATACGTATTTAGCTCAAATAAAATACTTTGTGGTTAAGGGGTTTTTTATTATTATTCAAGTTATCAGCCACAGACTCCAAACTAATTTGTGATCCCAAAATATCTCTATTATTTTTTACAGTCATACGAAATAAAAATAATATTTACACATCTTCTCTCAGACAAATAACCACTTTGCATGTCATGCAATATCGTCCGCGATATACATCTCACTCTACCAATCAAAATGCTACCATACAACTTGCTCACAACACTCAATATACCAATATATTATATATATATATATATATATATATATATATATATATATATATATATATATATATTATATATATATATATATATATATATATATATATATATATATATATATATATATATATATATACATATATTATTTATATGTATATATAAATATATATATATATATATATATATATATATATATATATATATATATATATATATATACATATATACATTTATATATATATATATACATTTATATATATATATATATATATATATATATAAATATATATATTTATTTATTTATTTATTAGAATAACACAGGAAAAAAATCTTTTTCGATTTTTCTTTGGGCACTTGACTTTTTCCCTTCCAATATATTTAAAAATAATGCCCAGATTATATCAGCCAAGGATATATACCCTTACATGCCATGCTTTCCTGAGGCGCAAATCTGCGAGTACCGCAATTTCTATCTATAGGGTGCTTGCATTTTGAGTTTAAAAAGTTTAAAGTCTTATAAAGCATTTTTTGGATCGCTGAAGAACATTAAAAAGGTTCCAAGACGCTGACTTATATTTTCCCAAATACAAAGGGTAATAAGAATGACAATTTTCATACACATACATGTAACTTGACTTCAACCGCATCATGATGCTGATAAATTTGATCAATTTCTATGTTTTTGGGTCCGCTGAATCCAATGGTGCTATTAGTTTTGCTCCGCAGCCATTAGTTTTTTTCATTTTTACCCGGTATAATAAAAATAAAAATTGGTTTTGGCCAACACAGAACTTACTTTTGAGTAGTTTTCATTAGAAATACATATTCCAAACAAGCTGTCAAAAAATATCAATACAACACAGTAATACCCTGAATTTGTACCAATTAGCTTATTATTTTATTATGTAATCAAATATTGTTTTTAAATATGATACATAAATGTTGATTCTATAAAATTCACCATCTTAGTCGATCTATTTGTGCAATATGACATACATTATTTATAATTTGTTTATTTGTCAATATTTTTCAGGCATAAGTAATACGTTGGCTATAAAAAAATCTTATATATGTATGCCCATGACAATATAAATAAAAATATTAAGATTTTCCATAGCAGTTTCTGTCGTAACTGGTACATTTCTTAAAGAAACTTTCCAAACAAAAGTTGTGCGAAATATTAATATCTTTCATTATGAACAAAACTATTTTTACCATAAGTGCAGCCTTTTTCATAGGGTAAACATGCACATCTAGAGTCTTACGTGTACAAGTCTTAAGTTTGAAGTTTCACAATATTACGTTCAACAGTTCTGGCTCTAGAGCGTTCACACATAGAAAATAGTCACATTCGATTCAGGGAAGGTCAAAACTTGTATGTCCGTTGAAATCTCGTGTTCGATTTTTTTGGTGATCCCGATACTTAGTTTGTAAAAGAAAGTTAAAATGGTTGAACAGGGATAATTAAGGGTCTTTTCTGATTTACCCACCAAACCCGATGGAAATCATAAAGAATCGCTTAAAAATTAATGTTCTGATAGTTAGGTTAGTTTTAGCTTCCTAGGATATATAGATAATTTACTAAAAAACGTGTTTAAATTTAACCAAAATCCTCGATTTACACGTCAAAGAGTCAGGTTAGGATAGTACTAAAAACATAATTTATCGAATAAAATACATTTTTTTAAAATTATTGTAACCTTCATTTTTGCATCTTTATACACATAAATGTGTGAAGAAATATCTTTATTTTTCTAAATTTCATTATATATATATATATATATATATATATATATATATATATATATATATATATATATATATATATATTTATATTTTATATTTATTTAGATTTGGGGCGACGAGACAAATCCTTTTTGTTTTGAACATTTATTGATCCGGTAATACTACCAACACACGACCGAATACTTTAGGTCTTCTTCGTACGGCGAGATAAAACTATTGTTACCCCAGGTTTCAACTATAAATATCATATTTAAACTGAATTTTAATCTAAGAGTATAATACCCATTTGATCTAAATACATCAATATTAGAGAGAGAAAATTATTTAGGTAACCACAATACCTTTGAACAGGATCCATATACAGTTTCACATACATATCAGGGAATGTATACGCCTAAAGAGAGGATACACAACACAACGCATTAGATAAACAACCCCTTCCTATATCCACATGATACCGCTGTAATCAGCTCTGTTAGGACAGTCTGATGGAACAATGAGCCATCTAAAACCTAGAACATTACGAGGACTGGTGGTAAACGTTCAGTGCTGCTTCTCTCAGCTTTGCGTATAGATCTTATCGGGTCCTCACGCTCGTTTCTGTTAAACACTTGCAAACTGTTAACTCCCGGGGTTTACACTTTACACCGGGACGGGAGGTTTAAGTTGTGTTGAAATGCTGATATGAAAACCGATACCAAGTTACGCATAGAATGGAATAGACACAGTTAGATGTCAGTGTAAACGTGTCTCGAGGGTCGCGAATGTTAACACTCTCTTGTAGCGGGAAATTACGCTGAATGGCACGCACTTGCCGATTCACAAACTAATTATTCGTCAGTGGTTCCTTTATACCATGGTATAAGGATACCAGATATGTGAACTTCCACATCGATTCCTGGAAGAAATTAAATTTTGGTTACTATATAAATGTAGGCTATTTCATAGATTCTCGTATATTCCAGGCTTATTACTATTTTAACTTACAAGAAAAGGATTTTATTTATTTAATAAATATTTAATTACATGCAAAGGTACAGATATCAATGTCTTCTGCTAGCTATATAATCTATTTAGAGAATATTGACAATTTTCTCAAAATGTGTATTTTTATTCATTACTACTTGCAGAATGATCACCAGTCGCGAATAATATTTAATTTCCTAACTAGTTTGTGTATCTGTGTGTGTGTGTGTGTGTGTGTGTGTGTGCGTCTATCTATCTGTACCTAAGAACGCTCTACTGCCAATGCCGTTGCACCTAACACTATGATATTATAATTTTTTATTTATTCATGGAATGAAAACTTCTTTAATAATCTAAATGAATTAGCATATCTCAAAAACAACACGAGTTAGAGAACAAAAAAATGTTTCAAAAAAGTTATGATTAAAACGCCATTGAAAAAATATACCATTTACTGAGAAATGCTATTGAGAATTGCCATGCTACAATACGCAAGCCTTTATATATTTTTTTTCCCGAAAGGAAACATCATTTTAAACTATATATATTCTTTTTTTGTTTTTCTGAAATCTTAATATTATAGAAGATACGAACTATTTAAGTTTCGCGCCTTATAAGCTTATGATGGTACAACGCCTATAGGCTTATTTGGAGTGGGGGATAGAGCTATTACCATTATGTTAGTAAAAAAAAATGAATTGCTTTTAAAAGAAGATTTGGCAACGCTGTTAGCTGACAAGAAATGTTATCTAACCTCTTTTAATCTTATGTTCTTTATAATATGCATGTGGCAAGCCAATTATTAATTGTTTCTCGAAAGGTTAGTGCTACAAATGTACATAATTATTAAACATGAGTGATCTTGGTTATGTGATAGCACAATCAGATAATTTGCCAAAAGCGGACATAACCTCACTTACGTACTTCAAAATTGATTTTGGTTCTAAAAAAATTATTGAAGTAGAGCGTTATTTAGTAAATTGATACCGGTTATGTAATTAAATGGGTTCTAAATTAAGATGTATATGTTATTTTCTGCACAGCAAAAGCTTGCCACATGCCAATTATGTTTTTTTAGTTACCACAAATATTAATATTGTTTCATGGCAATGGTAGTTAGAATAGTAAAACAATGAAGTAACATAATATAATATCTAGTGCAAATGAAGTATATGAAAGGAGCGAAGGCCATTACAGATTCTTTAGTGAAGAAAACTTATTTATAACTACTGATCTGAATAGAGATTATCCAAACATATATACATACTTGGTAGGTATAAATCATCAAAACAATGAAACAATTGTTCAAATAAATATTTTAAATTAAAATGTTGTTATTTTTCTATGACACAATCTGAAGCATCATTATAGACATACATTGTTTTATAACTTTTTGTATTATTATTCTTTTTGAACTATCGTTTTTTTACGGCCTTAGAACACTGGATACAATGAATTTGAAATATAACGGGATCTTCTTGGGCACTGTTTACTAAAATTGGCTAAGTGTATTTAGAGAAGATGCGGTCACAAACTTACGACCGATTATTAACATTTTTAAAATAAGAAATTTGCTAAACGAATTTTTGTTTTATATTGTTTTCTCGCCAGTGTTACAGACACACGACTAAACGCTCATTGTATACAATGCGTCAAACATCGATGGAATAACTCGAATGAACTCAGTGCATATTTTGAAGAAATAAAGTGGATAAGACTACTTTTACTCTATTGCCCAGAAGACACACTTAAAATAGAGAGAAGTAGAAACGTTTTTTTTTTTTTTTTTTTTTTTCACTCGCCCGAACACTACTCTACTGTACAATTGTTCACTGAGCTAAAAATAATTGCTTTATAATCTGACTGTACGCATAAGTTTCATATATGTGCGCTCTGATGAAGCATCAGACTGTGGAATATAATCAATTTACCACATTTGTACGTTTTGGTATCTAATTCCCTAGAATTCAACGTTTCAAGTAAATATTTACACATATGTATAAACTGGAGTAATCAGTGTCACCAACAATAATATTTTAAAACTAGGGTCACCCGTGGGCACTATGTGCCCATATGGTATACAGTACATAGGTCAGTTTTGACTGATGGCGAATTTTCATGTAATATAATAATAATTACACGGTTGTATGGTGCAACTGGCCATAAGTGTTGTATCATTAAGACAGTTTACTTAATTGTATTATTGCACAAAAAGCAGGATTATAAATTTACTTACGATTGCTGTTTATTATTTGAATCGATTATTCAAAAAATATGTATTACAAACCCTTTTTACACAACAATTTTAATGATTTGACATTTGATTCATTATTGTTTTTGAATTAAATAATCAGGCTAGATTCTGAATTTTGCAGTATTAAGGGCGCATTCACCTTTTGAGCACAAAAAAAAAGCTGTTTTTTAACTTTTTTTTTCTCAGGGTACGTTCGAGATATTTGCATGCGGTTTTTTGTATCGTATTTATTCAACTTTTCTCTTTCATAAGGTATTTTTTAAAGTCAGGTACGTTCAGCCCCGGCGAAGATGTCCAGGTCCAAAGTGGGCAGCTCAATTTAGGCGCGCGGTAGCATAACTCTGGTCCCAGTTGTTTGAAAAAAATACGAAATAAGGGTTTTAAAGTATATTAAATTGTCTAAGAATTGTTCCTCGGGTGGTCCATTTGGACCATAATTAGCAAAATGGCAACCATCGTACGAAAAAAGTTATGTTTTGCCACTTTTTTTCTCCTTTGGCGGGCCTTAAAAAATATTAAC
Organism: Leistus spinibarbis; assembly: GCA_933228885.1. Lineage (NCBI taxonomy): Eukaryota > Metazoa > Arthropoda > Insecta > Coleoptera > Carabidae > Leistus > Leistus spinibarbis. The sequence goes on from OW121799.1 coordinate 749,426, forward strand.
AATTGTCGGACACACTTCGTCGAGGATCAACTCCTAGAGAATTTTATTACCTTTATGATGCATTTATCGAGAGTTAAATCGGTTAATCTGTTGTCGAGATATTCTACTGCGCGACTTAAAAAATATGGTTTCGAGAAAAACGCGTTTAAAGTTTCACCTTCAGACTGACGCGCGCGAAAACGCCGTGCTTGAGCAAAAACTTTGCTTTGTTTAAATCGCAATTTCACATATTTCCAACTCGAATTTCAAAAAACGGCTTTAGAGACCTATAGTCAACACTTCAAAGTGTCCTATTCTGCAAAAAAAAAATATATCGATTTTTTGAATCCGCAAAAGGTGAATGCCCCCTTTAACTGCAGTGTCACAACGGCAGTTTTAAAAGTGATAATTAGTTATATTCTAAAATTCAATGGACTGTGCCATCAAAAATAAACAATAAAATTGCCAACGAATCATGTTTCTAAATATGTTTGAATTATCTCTTCAAGATTTTATTTCTCTAATAATCAGAATTATAAATTTACTTGCACTTATTATAATTTGACCAACAATAGAATCTTACCGCGACTCATATTTTCAAAAATCACTGCTTCTTGGCCATTTTGAAGTGAAAATATTAACTATGAATTAAAATAAATGTACAGAAACACGTATTTGCTAAAAATATATGCTAATTCGGCAATAATATGCACTTATTTCATATTAAATACTTAAAAATTGAATAATAACATGTTACTCACCTTAAACTTAAGATTAAACTTCAAACAATGTTTCCGTAACTTGTACGTCACTAATTCTCATTGAAATACTGTTTTTTACGCTCACGTGGTAGCACTTTTATTTATATTTGTTCTTTGGTCGGTCATTTTTACATAAATACTTAATAGCGACTCACAAACTTCAAATTAGAATAAATAAGACTTAATTTTATTAACTAACCATTATTTATATTTCTCATTGAGTTACAATATCAATATAATATAGCAGATGACACTATGTGTAAAGTACACAACACACTGAATACACGTCAAATCATCAAATTAATTGAAGATTTATCACAAAAACTTTTTTGACATTTCATTCTGACGTTTGATTCGTTTTTGTCTATTTCAAAGCAGACTGAACTTCAGAATCGTAGTGATTGTTTTATTTCAGTATAAACTATTTGATTATTTTTTATAAAATTATTAATAGTCGCCATGGTGCAGTGGTTAAAAGCCTTGGCTTTCATCCTGGAGGTCGTGAGTTCGATCCCGTCTATGCCAATTTGTATTTTTACAAAGAAGCGTTCTACACATACACACATACACACTTACACACTGACATACATACATTTCTGGGTAATTATATTAATGATCTACATATGCATATATTTTCCAAGTTTTTTTTTATTTAATCTAATTTTAGTCTGCATAAATTGTGTCTTTGTTTGCCAGGTTTGTCATAAAAGTGATATTTCTCATCTTAATTCGCTAAATGTATTTTTGGTAGCAGATAACTTCTCTTTGTGTTATTTTAGTCAGTGACGATACATTAAAAAATATTTACCTCACATCTACTTTAAATACTTAACGGAGAGAGGTTATGTCGGACGAACGGGCACGTGACGGGGATGCTCACGAGTTATTCGCGACGTGTTGACGACATGAGCCGGCAGTTTGTCACGGGTTTGATATTTAATACGCGGAAGATTAATTGCTGCGCTTGCGAAGGACGATATTCATCTCCGGCCATCAAAGTCACAAGCCTGTTTCGGCTGTCAGCTGTCGACGAATGATTGACACTTGTTTGTGTTTATTGTATTCTTGCCTGTTTTTTAGGAACTTGCATATTACCGACCATAGTTTATCATTTACATTGAATATGAGTTAAAAAATTCAGATTAAAATTAATTATGTTTCCCGCTCATAATTTTTAGTTATTATGCTACTAAAATATTAGTAAGGATTATTGCTGTTGCATATGCAGTTTTTAATTTTCTTATTGCTTATATAAATAATTTTAGTTTACTGTAGCCAGGTTATTAACGCGTCGTACGATAGTACAAGACAACTTTAGCCTTTGGTCGTGTGTCTGTAACATGCTCGGATCCAAGTACAAAGCTTAACAACAAGTTCTTGTTTTTTCGCCATCTAGAAATATATTTAACTCATATACTTGGATGTATGTATCTCGCTCGGTCGGTAGTACGGCCTGATTTTGTGTCGCATCTCCTCTGAAGGTACCGGGTCGATTATATTGAAATTTGGTAAACATAAATCTTGGAGGGCCAAGAAGCCCCCGTCGCATCCAATGGTCTATATAGGTCTGGAATAATATAGTATTTTTCTTAAAATTGTGAGCCCAATTGCTATAAAAGGAAATATATAAAACATAAATCACAATAGTCACGTTTGATTCAGGGAAGCTCAAAACGTGTATATTCGATGAAATCGCGAGTTCGTTTTTTTTGTGATCTCTATACTTATTACTTCGTAAAAATACATACGAGCCTCTTCAAGATTTAATTGACTTGAATGATTTGTATAGCTTAGTAAATATAATAGTCTTCATCTAAACATGGCCTTATAAGTGAGCGTATAAAATATATTATTTAAAATTAATCATTTTCTTTTAAATTCATTATGTACTTCAAAAATACTACTAGAGAAAGAAAAGATCATCTGAAACTATAGTTGTTGGGGCTTGTATCATCTGTGTACATTTTTAGAATATAATATTTGATACAAATGTTTTTAATGGATCAAAATGATTGCACACCGGCGTGTGTATAGTATATATAAATACGCATGGAGATAAGCCGAAACATTTCTTGCTTGCCTGTCAGACAAATATATATCTTGTATATCTTTCTATACATAAAAAGCAAGCGCGTAGATAGCTACATAATTGAGCGACTGGAATGAGGCGGGTGGCTAATAAGTGAGATAGAGCGTATAGCATTTTGTTGTATGACAAGCCTTTTCGATGTACATGTGTCTGACGATTTCATATAATGGCATGCATGTCTTAGCACACAACTTTGCCCACAGGTGCCAACTGGTGTCGTAGAATCACTCCTAAGCTTAAGAATTTTTAACTGGGTCAAGTAAGTTTAATTTCATTGATTAAATACATTTCATCAAAAGTTAATGTGGCCACGGATTTTCTCGATAGCATATCCCAAACAAACTGTCAAACTAGCCAATACTCTACAGGAATACCCTGAAATGTCTTTTATCTAATTGAGTTTATTTGGTTTTCCTGTCAAAATATTGACAGGCACAGACGATCCGATTTATTGCTACATGCAAATCCATAACAACATAAACAAGGTAATTATGATTCTTCGTAGCAGTTTTCTCGTAACTAGTTCAATTTCCTGAAGAAACTTTACAAACAAATGTTGTGCAAAATATGAATGTCTTTCATTATGAACATAACTATTTTTGCCTTAAGTGTAGCCGTTCTAGTGATATTGGAGATACAATAAATAATGCATAGGGTAAACATGCACTTGCGGTTTGAATATTTAAGTCTTAAGCTCGAAGTTTCACAATTTTACGTTCTACAGTTTCAGCTCTAGAGCGTTCACACACACACAGACAGATCGACACACAGACATCACTCCAAAAATAGTCACATTCGATTCAGGGAAATCTCGAGTTCTATTTTTTTGGTGATCCATATATTAACTTACTACTTCGTAAAAGAAAGTAAAAAAAAAAAAAACTTGAAATTGGCATATTTAATTTATTAAATAACTGACATACGAAATGTATTTTAACATTCTTATTGAACTTAATCGGCGCAGTTTAAAATTCTTCATAGGTTTTGTATTTACACTTTGCCTGTAATATGTACCGGGGAGATAATATTTGTATATGTTAAAAGAAGCATGTAAATTCCTATGTACCCGATTTCCATTCACCAGCCTGTATATACAAACACACATATATATATATATATATATATATATATATATATATATATATATATATATTTATATATATATATATATATATATATATATATATATTTATATATATATATATATATATATATTTATATATATATATATATATATATATATATATATATATATATATATATATATATATATATTTATATATATATATATATATATATATATATATATATATATATATATATATATAATTCTAAATGCGCCAACTTAACTTTTCATTTGGCATGTCTATATACCAACAAGCACCATAGAATTATCAACTTAAGTAATAGGGAATGGTTAAAAAGGAATTAGATTTAATGGGATCTAGAGGCTGCAAGTGGTCCACGGACGCGTCCGTAAATCGTTTATAATCAGCGGGCAAACGAACGCCCCTGCCTGAACCTCCGAGAGGCAACTAGCCCAAGAGATTAATGAATGTCACCGGCTTAATAAATGTCGCGGGTGTTGCACGGACGACACAGGCAGAGACACACCGAGACACAGTCCATACACCGAGCCGAGCGAGCGTTGTGGACGTGAGAGGAATGACAAATGTGTGCATGCATGCGTACTTTCATGTCCTCTCTGCAGATGACGGCTCACGATAACGTGATATTCGTATACTGTCTTGTTTCTAGGGCTGTGTGGTACACCCCTGGGTATGGAGACCGGTACTATTCGTGATGCTGACATCACCGCCAGCTCAGCGTATGACTCCGGAAGTGTCGGTTCACAGCATTCTAGGTAAGCTCTTCAAATTATTCCCCTACACTGATACAAAGGATTATTAGCTTTTACTAACTAGCTTTTTTGATATAGTCAAACAAATGTATTACTAAAAACAAGATTATGTCCAGGTATCTATGCCTTCAGCTCGCCTTAAAGGAAATATATGCAATGCGATAAACTTTTAAATTTAAAAATAATAATAATGAATTATTATTGCTTTTGGGTTTAAAGTTTGAAAAAATTGATATAAATTATAGTCATACAATTTTTTTAAGATTCTTTAATTACAAGAAGAAAATCATGTATTAATTATTTTAAATTTCAAAATTATAATTTTTAATATCTGTTTAGGGCCTTTGGGTTAACAATATGAAAATATCTTTTAAACATAAAATATCTTAGAATTTTTCATTGAACTTGTTGATGTTATAATTAATTTGACCGTATGAAGGGGGTATATAAATATATATATATATATATATATATATATATATATATATATATATATATATATATATATATATACATATATGTATCAAATTTTCACTTCAAAAATAAATTTGAAAAAAATATCGAAAATTGTCCCTAGGTTCCCTATATTTTTCAGATTTATTGGGCCTATGTCCTCGGTTTTTGATGACAGATTACTCCTCGGAGTAATCTGTCATCAAAAACCAGATTTTTGATTATTTCCCTGATTTTAACTAAGCATTTTATCGCTTTCCTGCATAATTGATGCATTTATTTGAAGAAATGATACGAAGAAATCATCTTCAAAAATGAATAAGAAACCTAAAAGTCCTTGTCCCATAATTATTTGAGATATAATATCCCTCTTCCATCCCTGAGATTTTCAAAATGGACTGTGTGTGTGTGTGTCCTGTACAATCTGGAGCAAAGCATGCAAGTGCACGATCGCGCTGAGCGTAAACCACATATAATAATGCTAGAGACATTCGGTGTAACAACTGTATGAAGATTTAATGGAAATATCCGCTTAAAGGGTCTTTGTTTTTAGCTCGCCGAAGACACTAATGCTTTCGGTCGTGCGTCTGTAGCATTCTCGGGTTAAAAAATTTCCTTAACAAAAAGTGTTTCTCTTGTCGCCCTGAATCCAAAAATATATATAACTTATATACTTGGATGTTAATCGTTGTTCGCTCGTAAGACCAAATTTGTGCCCTCCACTCCTCTGAAGGTACCAGAGCAATTTACACCAAATTTAGTACACGTATTATTTGGCATCCCATTTAAATCCGCTCGCATTTTAAATCCAATTGTTGGTATACTTCCCGAGTTATAGGACCCCAAAAATTTTGAGCCCCCCCCCCTAATACAGCCCTTATAAAAATAATTAAAACACCCAAAATTTTTACTAATGATTCTAAAATATTTTACGTCTACAAGATATCTTCATACAGTTAACCCAAAGGCCATATAAAATTATTAAATATTATAATTTTGAATTTTAAAATATGCACTAAATATTTCTTTATCAATATAATTTGCAAAAATTGTAAGACTTTATATATCTATAACATTTTTTCATGTTTTAAGCACAAAGACACTAAAAAATGTCCGAAAATATTATAATTTTGAATTTTAAAATATGCACAAAATAATTTTTTTTAATAAATTTATTCTACAAAAATATGTAAGACATTTTATATTTATAACATTTTTTCAAATTGTTAACCAAAAGGCCATAATAATTAAAAACCACTGCTCGCAACGCATATCTTACCTAAAGGCGAGCTCTACGCGTTGGTGCGTTTTCCGCGTACTAAATCTTGTTTATTAGCTCGCCGTACGACAATATCAAAAATTGACTTTATTTTTAAATTTTTTTCAAAATGTGGAACCATAGGCCATAATAATTAAAAACAATTATTTTTCAATTTTAATGCCAAGCGTTAAATAGGGGAAGTCGCTTAGCATAATTTACCTATAAGGCGAGCTGGACGTATCGTTGCGTACCGAGTCTTGTTTCAATGCCGTAGCTGTATGTGTCGGTGAACGCTCAACAACCAACACCATTGCATATAAAAATGTGATGTTTTGAATGTAATATTTGTATATAGCTTGTTTACCCGTGTCATTTTTTGACACGAGGTAAAGAAAATGTGAATCTAATAATAGTAAAGAATATTTTGTTTTACATGATTAGCAGTCTGTACTTAGGTCATACTAAATCAGTTGTGACCTACATTTTTTGGAGGGTTTGATTTTTCAACTTGCAGGATTCTTTTATTACATATTATTGTTTGTATTTCTTTAAAAAGATAAATAAATATATTGGCCAAATTGTGTTTTGCGGACGAATGATTACAGAAAATAATAATTATAAAAGACACCGTTCAGAAAATAGACCTCTAGGAAATATTAAATTCAAAAAAAAAAAATACCACCAAAGATGGACACACAAGTTGTAGGTTCATAAACATTATCAAATTCCGAATTAGCATACTAATATGTTACATTTGCTATTTTTTACATGTATCGATTTTAGAATCACCACATTTCGTCCTCTAATGAACTTGTTCAAATACGTGGCGTTCTTTGTATTACTCCCCACTGTGACAGATATCAGCTGATCGATCAGCACTATTATACAAGCATCAGGAATCTTTTATTAAATTTACACGTGTTGTATACGCCCATAATGCGTATTGTTTTAGTATATAGGAGTACATACGTAGAAAATGAAATTTATATACAGGGGGAAATTGAATAGTGGCTATACCGTGGAAACGATGGCCCGTTTGGCAATCGCTTGGTGCCAGAACGCTTTGGCTAGCAACCGTTGCTTTTCCGCAGTTCGTTGCTGATCCGGAAATGCTTTTAGCGGAATGTTATTCCGTCAATCCCCATCAGCGTTTTGCTATATTACTGGCATACCTGCATGGTGTGGTCTATAATAGTCAGCCACAAACAGGGTCAATTTAATAACTGACTTGATCCGTTTATTTATATATATTTTCTCGATCAGATAAGTTAAAGATACATTATCAACCTAAAAAATAAAAAATAAAGGTTACATATCCGTCAAATTTTTTTTAAAAAAAAATTGGTTGTGGCCAACACTGAACTCTCTTATGTAATATTCATAAGAAATATATATTTCAAACAAACTGTCAAAAAATACCAATACTCTACAGTAATACTCTGAAATTGTGCTTATTATTTGATTACTAGGGTCACCCGTGGGCACCATGTGCCCATATGGTATACAGAACATAGGTCAGTTTTGACTGATGGCGAATATTCATGTAATTTAATAATAATAACACGGTTTTTCTTCATTTTGTATCGTTTGACTATAATAGTAATACAAATTTCCACATCGCAAATAATAATAAAGAAAAAATCGAGTCCTTTTTTTGAACGCTATTTTGTTCTTAGATCACTATGCTGAGATTAACTAATCGATCGCTTATCATGCACTGTGTAACATCCGATAAATTTAAACAAAATTTTGTTTAACTTTGATTTTAACCTTGTATGGTGCATATGTGTTGTATCATTTAGACAGTTTCTATGATTGTATATAAATTTACTTACGATTGCTGTTTATTATTTGAATCGATTATTCAAATAATATGTATTACAAATCCTTTTTACACAACATTTTTAATGATTTGACATTTGATTCATTATTGTTTTTGAATTAAATAATCAGGCTAGATTCTGAATTTTGCAGTATTAAACTGCAGTTTTAAAAGTGATAATAATTAGTTATATACTAAAATACAATGGATTGTGCCATCAAAAATAAAAGAATAAAATTGCCAACCAAACATGTTTCTAAATATGTTTGAATTATCTCTTCAAGATTTTATTTCTCTAATAATCAGAATTATAAATTTACTTACTTGCAGTTATTATAATTTGACGAACTATAAAATCTTACCGCAACTCATATTTTCAAAAATCACTGCTTCTTGGCCATTTTGAAGTGAAAAATATTAACTATGAATTAAAATAAATGTACAGAAACACGTATTTGCTAAAAATATATGCAAATATATTAGGCAATAATATGCACTTATTTCATATTATATAGTTAAAAATTGAAAATATAACATGCTACTCCCCTTAAACTTAAGATTAAACTTTGTATTGAAGATTTATCACAAAAACTTTTTTGACATTTCATTCTGACGTTTGATTCGTTTTTGTCTATTTCAAAGCAGACTGAACTTCAGAATCGTAGTGATTGTTTTATTTCAGTATAAACTATTTGATTATTTTTTATAACATTATTAACAGTCGCCATGGTGCAGTGGCTAAGTGTCATGCCTTTCACCCTGGAGGTCGTGAGTTCGATCCCCGTTTATGCCAATCTGCATTTTTACAAAAAAAGCGTTCTACACATACACACTCACTCACATACACACTCACATACAAACATTTCTGGGTTATTATATTAATGATGTTATCAAATATTGTTTTTACTTTCTTTTACAGAGTAATAAGTAAGTATAGGGATCACCAAAAAAATCGAACTCGAGATTTCAACGGATATACACGTTTTGAGCTTCTCTGAATCGAATGTGACTATTTTCGGAGTGACGTCTGTGTGTGTGTGTGTGTGTGTGTGTGTGCATGTGTGAGTGTGTGTGTATGTGAACGCTCTAGAGCCGAAACTGTCCAACATAAAATTATGAGACTTCAAACTTAAAACTTGTATATGGTCTAGTTGTGCACCTCCTATTTTTGAAAAGAATATTCAAACCGGCAGTGCATGTTTACTCTATGCATATTTTGTTCTATCTCCAATATCACTAGAACGGCTGCACTTGCGGCAAAAATAGTTATGTTCATAATGAATGATATTAATATTTCGCACAACTTTTGTTTGAAAAGTGTTTTCAATAAATGTACCAGTTCCGAGAAAACCGCTACCGAAAATTTTAAGAATCTTGTTTACGTTGTCATGGATTTGAATGTAGCTTAATTAATCGGATCATCTGCGCATGTCAATATTTGGACAAGAAAACAAAATGGTCTGAATTAGATAAATGACATTTCAGAATTATTCTGTAGAGAATTGGTTAGTTTTGATAGTTGGTACTTCAAAACCATTACAAATTGGTATTGGTATAATTTTCAACCCAATCATTCATATAAGGTAAGCTTGGTTTTTACTTTCTTTTACGAAGTAATAAGTAAGTATAGGGATCACCAAAAAAATCGAACTCGAGATTTCAACGGATATACACGTTTTGAGCCTCCCTGAATTGAATGTGACTATTTTCGGAGTGACGTCTGTGTGTATGTGTGTGTATGTGTGTAAACGCTCTAGAGCCGAAACTGTCCAACGTAAAATTATGAGACTTCAAACTTAAGACTTGTATATGGTCTAGTTGTGCACCTCCTATTTTTGAAAAGAATATTCAAACCGGCAGTGCATGTTTACTCTATGCATTTTTTGTTCTATCTCCAATATCACTAGAACGGCTGCACTTACGGCAAAATAGTTATGTTCATAATGAAAGATATTAATATTTCGCACAACTTTTGTTTGAAAAGTTTCTTCAATAAATGTACCAGTTACGAGAAAACCGCTACCGAAAATTATGAGAATCTTGTTTACGTTGTCATGGATTCGAATGTAGCTTAATAAATCGGATCATCTGCGCCTGTCAATATTTCGACAAGAAAACAAAATGGTCTGAATTAGATAAATGATATTTCAGAATAATTCTGTAGAGAATTGTTTAGTTTTGATAGTTAGTACTTCGAAACCATTACAAATTGGTATTGGTATAATTTTCAACCCATTCATTTATATAAGGTAAGCTAAGTTTTTTATATTGTTTCTGTTGGATTATTATTTCTTAATATTATATTTTTATAATCAATGAATATTGATGAAAACTACGTAAAAGAAAGTCCCGCGTTGGCCACAACCCATTTTTTATATTGTTTCTGTTGGATTATTATTTCTTAATATTATATTTATATTATCAATAAATATTGATGAAAACTACGTAAAAGAAAGTCCCGCGTTGGCCACAACCCATTTTTTCAATATGAGACATAAATGTTGATACTTTAAAATTCACCTTCTCAGTCGATCTATTTGTGTTACACAGTGCAAATTGACATATATTATTTATATTTTGTTAATTTGTCAAATTTTTTTCAGACATAGATATCTATATATGTATAAATATATCACAAATGTATTTCCATGACAATATAAATAAGAATTTTAAGATGGCGGTTTTCTCCTAACTGGACCCCTATTCTGTAGCAAATAGCCACAGTTGTTATGCAACAACAGTTGCTATTTTTAGGTTGCCATCTAGCGGTTTGTTTACGGAACAGAGCTATATGACGTCATTGTTTTTGATATTCTGCATCAACAGTGGTCGAGGTGTTGCTGCATGCATCAACCATGGTCGAGGTGTTGATGCATTGGTGTGGTATTGCTATTTTGAATATTTTTGTCTCATTTCTTCGCGGTTTTCTTGATGCATAGTTTGTGGTTAGTTGTTGTTATACGTCATCAACTGCAGCAACATCAACTTGCATCAACAGTTGTTATATTGCAGAATAGGGGTCCAGGACCCCTATTCATTTTTTAAAGAAACTTTTTAAACAAAAGTTGTGCGTAATATTAATATCTTTCATTATGAACATAACTATTTTTGCCATAAGTACAGCCGTTCTAGTGATGTTAGAAATAGAACAAAAAATGCACATCCGGTTGAATATTCTTTTCGAAAATACGAAGTGCATAGGCAAGTCTTAATTTTGAAATTTCACAACTTTAAGTTCGACAGTTTTGGCTCTAGATCGTTCACACACAGACGTCATTCCAAAAATAGTCACATTCGATTTAGGGAAGCTGAAAACGTGTATACTTACTTTATATATATTTATTATATTTATTACTTTGTAATAGAAAGTAAAAACGTTAAAACTTGACGAAACTGAGATAATTGGGTGCTATTAACAACTATATTGATAGTGTTGGCTGGAAACCATTATGAGTCAAATTCCACTATATGATTCTAAGGCGTGAGATCCGATTTCATCAAACTTTATTATGAAATGAGTAAATTGATTAAATTGTTTGCCATAATTCTCTCTATACTATTTGCTATAAATTTCACTGATTACTCCGACTGACAAGCTTAGGTACGAGTGTGTGTGTCTGCAGCATTCTCGGATCAAAAAATTTCATTAACAAAAAGTGTCTCTGCGCCCTGAACTTATATACTTGGATGTTAGTCGTGGCTCGCTCGCTCGTAAGACCAAATTTGTGCCCTCTACTCCTCTGAAGGTACCAAAGTGATTCACACCAAATTTGGTACACAAATTATTTGGCATCCCATTTGAATCCGCTCGCAGTTTAAATCCAATCGCCTGAATACTTCCCGAGTTATAGGGCCCCAAAATTTGGAGTCCCCTTTAATACTGCCCTTATAAAAATAATTAAAACACTCAATAATTCTACAAAAATTTCTAAGATACTTTATATCTACATGATATTTTTATATTGTTACCGCAAAGGCTCTAAAAAATTATTAAATATTATAATTTTGAATTTTAAAATAAGCACTAAATTTTTTTTTAACAATATAATCTACAAAAGATTGTAATACTTTTTATATCTAGAACATTTTCTCAAATTATTAGCCGAAAGTCCATAATAATTAAAAACAACTGCTCGCAACGCATATCTTACCTAATGGCGAGCTCTACGCGTTTTACGCGTACCAAATCTTGTTTATTACCATTAGGAAAAATCTCTTGTAGACATATAATACCTTAGAATTTTTTGTAGAATGTTTGGTTGCATTAATTAAGTAGGGTTTTAAATTTAGCGCCCTATATCTTCTGAAGCATGCGGACGATTGGATCTAAATTCTGAGCAAATTCAAATGGGATACTAAATTATATGTGTAGTAAATTTGGTTCAAATCGCTTTGTGACCTGCAGAGGAGTAGAACAAATGTGGTCTTACGATCGACGGAGAGAACGACGAAACAAACACTTATATTTAAGTATATTTCTTTATCTGAGAATGCAACGGGACCGATGCTACACGACCGATTGCTATAGCTCTTCTGTAATTCCTACGGCGAGAGTTTTAATGACATAAATAAATGTATTATATACGAGGGGCGTTCAATAAGTTCTCGGTATTGGTATGAAGGAATATAGGAACATAAATCTCATTAAGGGATCAGGTAAGTATGCTCATTATTAGTATAAATATGAAGTTTCAAAACAATCGGTCCACCAGTTTCAATTCAATCGTTGTATAGTACGAGCAATATGAGCGATGTTTTAAAAATGAAGAATTTTGAACACAGAGCCGTGATAAAATTCCTCACCAAACAAGGGAAAATTCAAAATATTATTCACGAAGAAATGTTAGGAGGCTTATGGAGATGCTGGCCCTTCATTATCAACTATCCAAAAATGATCTAGTGAATTTAAGAGGGGTAGACAGAGCATAGAAGACGACGAGCGCCCGGGGCGGCCCATAGGCGTCAGTACCCAAGAAAATGTGAAAAATATCGAGAACTTGGTGTTGGACGATGGCCGAATAAAAGTGAAAAAATTAGCAGAATTAACCAACCATTTCACTGGATCAGTTTTCACAATTTTACATGAGCGTCTTGGTGTGACAAAGGTTAGCGCCAGATGGGTGCCAAGAATGCTTACGCCAATTCAAAAAGCACACCACGTACAAACCAGGTTGGCTAGAGGTGCTGCTGCTACTGTTCAGACCTGTGGGTACCAAGAAAGTTATCATCCTCCCTATAGTCCAGATTTGACCCCGAGGGATTATTTTCTCTTTCCAAATTTTAAGAAGTCTCTGCGTGGAACCAATTCTCTTGATGATGCATCGTTAAATACTGCTGTAAACGAGCATTTTGGTAACAAAAATAAAAAATATTTTTTTGATGGCATAGAGAAGTTAATTAAACAATGTAACAAATGTATTGATGTTCATGGAGATTATATTGATAAATAGAAATATAATATAATTTCTAGTACTTTCATTTCATACTCCTACCGAGAACTTATTGAACGTCCATTGTATCTGAAAATTTTCATACGCATTCTATTTAATATCCTGAACAACTTATTTAACTTCCCTTGCTCTACTTGCGCCGGTAAAATTGATATGTCTGCTCTAAGTGCGTCATATAAAATATTGAAACCCGTTCATACAATTCTAAACATTTGAATACATGTTATATATCATGCTTTACTTAACATTATTAAATTCCTGTGCCTGCGTCGATATACTAGTACTAAAAGTGCGTAAATCACATAAAATACCAAAATGGGAAAATGATATTTACATATGCTTTATTTATTTTAGGTTTGGCGTCTGGTTGGTTTTGGAATAAAATTTCATGTTGCAACATGATACAACAATATTTGTTACTTATTTGTATCATCTCACTAAATTATATTCAAACAAGCATAGCTGAGATACATCAATACCTTTAGCTCGCCGTATTATTTATTCAGTGGATGATTTTATTTATATAAGCGTAAAAAGAACACCTATTTATTACCAACTGATTGCAACAATACACTGTCTATTAATGCAATTGCTTTTAAAATAATTGTTTATATATTTTTTCTAACCTTTGGGTTCTTAATACGAATAAAATAATAAATATAAGTAGTCCTACTAAATTTGAAAAAAGAAAACAATTTAATCCGGAAGTGCAGCATGCATCATTCGTCTTTTCTCTAATGGCAAAAATAAGCAGGTTCATAATGAAAGATAATAATATTTTGCACAATTTTTTTTTTTTTTGAATAGTTTTTTCAAAACATGTAGCAGTTACGAGAAAAGCTGCTGAAAATCTAAAATTTCTTGTTTATGTTGCAATAGTTACGCATATATGGTGATTATATTTGATAAATTGTATGAACTATATCTGACATCCCTTTGACAAGTTGCGAAATATGCTATCGGTTATATTATACAACGAACGAACACGAACACAAAACTATCTTTTACGTAGTTTTCATTAGAAATATTTATTTCTAACAAACTGTCAAAAAATACCAATACTCCGCAGTAATACCAATTAGCTTATTATGTTATCAAATATTGTTTCTTCAATATGAAACAGATGTTGATTCTTTAAATATCTTCGTCATCTTGTGAAAATTACGTAGGTTTCATTAGGAATATATATTCCAAACAAATTGTCAAAAAAAAAATGCATAGAGTAAATATGCACTTCCGCTTTGAATATTCTTTTCAAAAATAGGAGTTGCACATCTAGAGCATATACAAGTATTAATTTTGAAGTTTCACTATTTCATTTGCCTCTAGAGTCTAGAGCGTTCACACGCACACCCACAGACGTCATTCCGAAAATAGTCACATTCAATTCAGGGAAGATGAGAACGTGTATATCCGTTGAAATCTCGAGTTCGATGTTTTTGGTGATCCCTATACTTACATTACATATTACTTCGTAAAACAAAGTAAAATATATATTGCAAATTTCAAAATGAAGTTTTTTTGTGTGTATATGCCTATGATTTACCAATATGAAGATATCTTGTAGGCATAAAATATCTTAGAATTTTTTGTAGAAAAATTTTGGGGCTCGAGAAGTATACAGGCGATTGGATTTAAACTGCGAGCAAATTCAAATGGAATACCAAATTATATGTGTAACAAAATTGGAGTAAATCGCACCGGTACCTTCATCAAAATAGAATAATGGCACTTGACTTTTCCTTCCCATTAATCTAAAAATAATGTCCAGAAATTTTCAGCCAAAAATATTAACTCTTACAGTGCACGTCCATCCTTTTTAAAAATTCCATATCTGCGAGAACCTCAATTTCTGCCTATGGGGTGCTTGAATTTAGGAGTTTGCAGTCTTATAAAGTATTTTTTTATAAACATACCATGTAAATTGACTTCAACCGGCCCATGCTGCTGATAAATTTGGTTAATTTCCATGTTTTTGGATCCGCTGAATCCAACTGCTATTTGCAGCTATGAGTTTCTTAATTTTTACCCGTTATAATAAAAATAGAAATGGTTGAACAGGGAAAATTTATGGTCTTTTCTGTCTTAACCTCCCACCCCCTACCACCAAAACCCAACCTAACTCATAAAGAATCGCTTAAAAATCAATGTTCTGATAGTTTTAACTGGATATACCATAAAAAGTAGGTTGAGGGCTAGGTTAGGTTAGGTTTAGCTAACAACGTTATATACAAAATTTACGAAAAAATGGGGTTAAATTTAATTAAAATTCTCGATTTACACGTCAACGGGTCAGGTAAGGTTATTGTTGCAAAGCTGTTTAAATTAATAAAGTACCATCTTTGAAAACTATTATTGTTGCATAGGACAAAAAAAAAACGATATGGCACCTTTAAAGTGATAAATTACATTAATTTAAGAGAAAAGGCGAATATTCATTGAAAAATACTTATTGAATATTTACGGAACGATTTCTGGCGCATGAATATTAAAACTTTGAAATAATGGATTAACAAAGATTGCAACTTGTTTTGAATTACCTTTTCAATTAAACCCAACCTCAAAAATTATTTGTTTTCATGTCGAATGTCAAAGAGAAGAAGCTATCTTGCTCGAAAATTCACAATCTTTCAATTATAGTATTCAAAATTAGAAAATACGAGTTTCGAATAATTGATTATTCGTATTTCAAAATAAATATGATCTGAATTAACAGCACATATATTCAGTGCTGAAATTTTACGCTCCAACTTTTATTGTTACTTATACAATTTCTATCAAATATATCAATTATGAAAATATGGCACATGACGTTACTCATAGTGTAATTTAGAAATTTCAATTAAAATAATCTATTATGAAAACATTACGGGACACGACCTATCCATCCTAATAGTACTTTGATGTCAAATCATAGTCGAAATTTTGTCTGGAGTAACATTTGGCCTGCAACCAGTAATACTGCCGTAGCGCAAAAGACATTCATTCGAAAGTCGTACTGAAAACTATACAATTCACGAGATATTTTCTTCTCCAGTAGTACAAACACGTTTGTGCCCATTCGTTTGGTAACTGATGCTCCAGTATTGTCTTTTCGTTGGCATCTGTAGTCGCTCGGTAGCAGCCAGTAATTCAGTTTTGACCGGAAATTCAATTGCTATCTTTGTCTGGGTCGGCTGGTGGTGTGTCTCCATAGTTTGCTGGAATGTTTACTACGCTTCCTATAGCGGCAATTGTTTTAGTAATTGTAAGATGAAGTCTATACAGCATAGAACCTTCTGTGAACAAGCAAACAAATACAGTATTAATCTGTAATTCAAATCAGTACCACAGTAAGAAACTAGTATCGTTTTTTTGTTCGCTGTGCGAAGTTCAAAAGAACTTAAGCTTTCGGTCTTGTGCAACATTCTCGAATCAAATAATTTCCATAACAAACAAAATTTGGTACGCGTATAACGCACCAACGCGTAGAGCTCGCCTTTAGATATAAGATAAGCGTTGCGAGCAAAGGTTTTCAATTATTATGGCCTTTTGGTTAACAATTTGAAAAAATGTTATAGATATAAAAAGTCTTACATTTTTTTGTATATTAAATTGATAAAAAAAAAATTGTACATATTTTAAAATTCAAAATTATTATATTTAATCATTTGTTTCGGGCTTTGAGTTAACAATATGAAAAAATCTTGTAATATCTTAGAATTTCTAGTAGATTTTTTGAGTGTTTTACTTATTTTATAAGAGCAGTATTAAGGGGGGCTCTAAATTTTGGGGCCCTATACCTCGGGAAGTATACAGGTGATTGGAATTTAACTGCGAGCGGATTCAAATGGGATGCCAAATAATATGTGTACCAAATTTGGTGTGAATCGCTCCGGTACCTTCAGAGGAGTAGAGGGCACTTACGAGATACCGAGCGAGCGAGAGGAAGCGACGACTAACATCCAAGTATATAAGTCATATACATTTTTGGATTCAGGGCGACAAGACAAACACTTTTTTCCAATGAAATTTTTTGACCCGAGAATGCTGCAGACATACTACCGAATGCTTTAGCTTCTTCGGTACTTCGTACGGCGAGCTAAAAATGCTTGTCTCGCCACCCTGGATCCAAAAATTTAAGAAATCCTTATACTTGGATGAAGAATTTACAAGGAAAAGAAGTATTTATTACCTAGTGTATTATCAAGAAATACAATGTTATTTATTCATCTTCGGAATCCATTATTCCTATCGCAATAGACACAATAAATAAGTAAAACACAATGATAACATACATTACAGTCAATGCGTGGAACTGCACAGGAAAACCAGAAAGACCACACTGCGTTGCACAGACCGATTTTCTTTTTATGACAACTGAACGTAGAGTTAAAAGTTAAAATGAAATTTTGTACAAATGCTTACATAAGATAACAACACAACACTTTTTAACTTCTTAAATTTAAATTAAATTAGATTTTATTAATTTTCTACTCCTATAAAGTCGGCATTATTATAAGGCTATCTGCAGGCATAGGTGCCAGTACTTATGCTTATTTTCCTTTTTGGTGGAAGCCTACATAAAGTATAGTATTGTATCATAGGATATTTTGAACTCGGAATTTTAACGGAAGTTCACGTTTTCAGCATTCCTGAATTGACATTGATTAGTTCAAAGGTGTGAGTCAGAAAGTGCAGTCAATCTTTTAAAAATATTGTATCAACACGTTTCAATATTTCGAAACCACTTGTGTTATCACCAGGACACCTATTCTGAGTGTCACAACTCAACCAGATTTCACTCAAAATCTCTCCTGCCATCTATTGGATTCATTGTGGAAACATGATATAACGTCATGTAATTCAATCAAGTCGTAAATATATCTCAGTACCTCTCTAGGTAGTGAGATCAGAAAAGTTATTAGTGAAGAAATTGACAGATGTATTGAATTTAAAACGTTTGTTTTGTCGCATATTTTTACAGCATCAATAACCTAATATTTCTGGAAAGCAAACAAACTTTCAATCAATTTTAATATTTGTATTTATTATAGTATTATATCTGTTTCAAATAATAATTGGGATGGGGTAATATACGAAGATAATCGTGTCCTCGAAGATTTAGAAACGGAGAAAAGGATAGAACAAGATCGTTTGTTTAGAAGACACATAGAAAATTTCCAAGTTTGTTTCTCTCTCCCAAAAGTTTCCCTCATGCAAATTCTTTATTCACATTCATAAAACAAATTATGCCATCTTTCTGCTCCGCAGGTACATTCGTTACTACATTTCGTTTTCCTTCCATTTTTCTTAAAAATAAAAATAAACGCAACTAAGGATCTAACAATAACGATAACTATACAATATGAAAGAAATAACATATACATATTAAAAGTCATAAAAAGTTATAACAATTTAAACCCAACACAAATAAACAAATACAAACAGGTTAGAATGCAAGCAATCGGTAGGGTGGCAAACTTAAATTCTCAGATGTCCCTAAAAATTTCACATGTGCGTTTCACTATTGTCGCTATCTCAAATCTCATTTCAATATATTTGATTGAGATACTCAGAATAGGGATCCAGGAGTCTGTTAGTCGTTATATTCAAAATTTTATATAGCATTTTATTTGAAATATTTTATTGTATTTTTTAAGTATTACATTTTTAGTTTTTCTAAATGAATGTCAAAAATTAATACAGATATTGCCAACACTTTTATATAGTTGTTATAGATATAACAAGTTAATCTACGTACATTTATTTATTAGGGTTGGCCAATAGACAAAATACAAATATGTATGATTGCTAAAAGTTCTATATCTGACAAACGTACTAACTGAAAAAGGACGCCAAGTGTATACTTTTAAAAGCACACTGTCAATCTTAGTAGGTTATTCGGGAAAGGTACTCGTCAGTTTTAAATAACAATTAAATGCAGGTTTCTCATGTCATATTCAATATTCGGGAAGCTTATGCATTCAACTATTGGGCATTGAACGTTGAATTCCGATATGTTTTCAAATTAATTTTCTTTTGTTTCAGCAAATTTCATTTTATACTAATTTATTTATAAGAATATTTTTATGCTGTACACCACGATATGTTATTTGGAATCGCAAATATTATTGACCCGTGAAGGATTCCTAGAGTAAAATATGTTTTATTCACTCATTCGTGTGGATTTTAAACAAATATCGCTGGTCCTGAAGAGGTGCTAGTTATATTCTTGTTATATCAAGCTAGTGCTGCCACCTATGGTTACGCTTTTACTAGCGAGCAGCCATTACAGTCAGTTGCTACTGTTCAGCTGCTAGTGAACATATATTCTCTTATGTTAATAAAACTTATATACCTTACAAACGGCGTTGCGGTTTCATTTCGCGTACTTACAGCTTTTTTAACAAGAAATAAATAATAAATCTCTTACTACCAAAACGTCCTTATTCACGAATTCATTTTATAAGAACCTTGTAAACTGAATTCGTCAATAAGGACTTTAATAGCATATATAAAACATCAAATAAAACTTGTTTTAAATAGTTACCAATTTTAGAAAGTAACTAATAATTTATTTAAATATATTACTTTATTTATAAACACCATGCATAACTTATCAAATATTTACCATAACAATGAATAAATTAATTCAAGATATTACATTCTTGATTTAATTTGTGCATGTGGTGTGAAAAAATATTTCCAACAAGCATAGGTACAACGCACCTATGCGTCCAGTTCGCCTTATTAGTATAATATTTGCGATTCGAGCAGCAGCTTTTAATATATATGGCATTTTAGTTAACAATTTGAAAAAATGTTATAGATATAAATAGTCTTACAATTTATTGTAGATTATTTTGATTAAAAAAAAATTGTGCATATTATAAAATTATATTCAATATTTTTTTATGGCCTTTGGGTTAACAATATGAAAAAATCTTGTGGAAATAAAATATCTTAAAATTATTAGTAACATTTTTGGGTATTTTAATTATTTTTCTAAGGACAGTTTAAGGGGGACTCTAAATTTGGGACTCTATAACTCGGGAAGTATATGTCAAATAATATGTGTAAATCGCTCTGGTACGACTAACATCCAAGTTTATGAGATACATATATATATTTTTGGAATCAGGGCGACGAGACAAACACTTTTTGTTAAGGAAATTTTTTGATCCGATGCTACAGACACACGACGAAAGCTTCACTTCGATAAAATATTTCAAATGAAAACGTGGAATTTCAGCGAATATTAACAACTTCATTCTCAGAGATATGTTGTCTATTTCGTGTATTTACTTTCTTTTACGAAGTAATAAGTAAGTATAGGGATCACCAATAATATCGAACTCGAGATTTCAACAGATATACACGTTTTTACCTTCCCTAAATCTAATGTGAATATTTTCGATGTGACGTCTCTCTGTGTATGTGTGTGTGTGTGGGTGTGTGGACGCTTTAGAGTCGAAACTGTCAAACATGATACTCAAGACTTGTATATGGTCTAGATGTGCACCTGTTATTTATGAAAAGCATATTCAAACCGGAAATGCATTATTTGGTACGCGTAAAACGCACCAACGCCTTTAGGTAAAATATGCGTTGCGAGCAGTTGTTTTAAATCATTATGGCCTTTTGGCTGACAATTTGAAAAAATATTATATAAATAAAAAATCTTACAATTTATTACAGATTATATTAAAAAAAAAATTACTTCATATTTAAACAAATTTAGTGCATATTTTAAAATTCAAAATTATAATATTTAATAATTTTTTTTCGGGCTTTGGGTTAACAATATGAAAAAATCTTGTAGTTATAAAATATCTTAGAATTTTTATTAGAATTTTTAATGTTTTAATTATTTTTATAAAGGGAGTATTAAGGGGGGCTCTAAATTTTGGGGCCCTATAACTCGGGAAATATACAGGCGATTGGATTTGAACTGCGAGCGGATTCAAATGGAATGCCAAATTATATGTGTACCAAATTTGGTGTGAATCTCTCGGGTACCTTCAGAGGAGTAGAGGGCAATTAGGTCTTACGAGATACCGAGCGAGCGACGACTAACATCCAAGTATATACATTTTTGGATTCACGGCGACAAGACAAACACTTTTTGTTAATGAAATTATTTGATCCGAGAATGCTACCAACACACGACTTTAGCTTCTTCGGTACTTCGTATGGCGAGCTAAAATATATGACAGTTAAAAAATTATTTATATATATATATATATATATATATATATATATACATATATATATATATATATATATAAATAATCGTTTATCTGTCATATATTTTAGCTATATATATATATATATATATATATATATATATATATATATATATATATATAATTACCCAGAATTGTTTGTAAGTATGTGTAGAACACTTTTTTTGTAAAAATGCAAATTGGCATACACGGGGATCGAACTCATGACCTCCAGGGTAAAAGGCAAGACTTTTAACCTCTGCGCCATGGCGACTGCTAATAATGTTATAAAAAATAATCAAATAGTCTATACTGAAATAAAACAATCACTACTCTTTTCAAGTTGCTAGGTTGGGAAAACAAATCGAAAGTGACAGTACGGATAAAAATAAAATATTACCAATTGACAATTATTTTCTGTCAATGTCACAATGAGCATTTATGTTAAAATGACCGCCCAAAGAACAAATATAAATAAAAGTACTACCACGTGAGCGTCAAAAACAGTATTTCAATGAGAATTAGTGACGTACGAGTTATGGAAAGATTGTTTGAATTATAAAACTTAAGTTTAAGGGGAGTAACATGTTGTTATTCAATTTTTAAGTATTTAATATGAAATAAGTGCATATTATTGCCTAATTTGCATATATTTTTAGCAAATACGTGTTTCCGTACATTTATTTTAATTCATAGTTAATATTTTCACTTCAAAATGGCCAAGAAGCAGTGATTTTTGAAAATATGAGTTGCGGTAAGATTCTATAGTTCATCAAATTTTATTAACAGCAAGTAAGTAAATTTATAATTCTGATTATTAGAGAAATAAAATCTTGAAGAGATAATTCAAGCATATTTAGTTACATGGTTGGCCATATTATTTTTTATTTTTGATGGCACAATCCATTGTATTTTAGCATATAACTAATTATCATCCCTTTTAAAACTGCCGTCACACTGCAGTTTAATATTGCTAAATTCAGAATCTAGCCTGATTATTTAATTCAAAAACAATAATGAATCAAATCCGTGTAATTATTATTAAATTACATGAAAATTCGCCACCAGTCAAAACTTACCTATGTTCTGTATACCATATGAACACCTGGTGCCCACGGGTGACCCTAGTCTATAATAATAATAATACTCTGGAGTATTTGTATTTTTTGACAGTTTGTTTGGAATATCTATATCCAAGGAATACTACGTAAAAGAAAGTACTGTGTTGGCGACAACCGATTGTTTATTTCGTGATTTGCTTTATATATTTATTTACTGTTGATTCCGTGTAAATAAATCATTTCACATGTCACGCGATGGTGCCAAATTTGAAAAGGAAAATGCTTGTCGGTCTGAGAAACCGGCCGTCTCCACTACAGGGGTAAATAACGTCACTATTATTTCAGTCAATTAGTAATAGTGCGAGTATGTTGTTTTTGCACCAGAAAGAACAACTCTGTGTACAAGACTTAAGCCAAGTTACAATTACGATCGTCGAATCTTGACTGATTCTCGAATTTCTAACGTGTAGTTATCTATGTTACGTGTGGTATTGTGTACCGTACTGTCACACATTTGACGATCTATCAATACTTGACGAACTTTTCTGCCACTGAACAATAAGTTTATGATGCGGTGGAGTCGCATAAGATAAAAATATCTCTGTCGAAATATTAGTGACATGTACGCTTACAAAATATAAATTTCTGCACTATTTTCAACAATATTAACGCTATTCGCAATACATTTGATAGCTGCCCAGTGGCGTATATGAGTATAGGTCTTTGAGGTAGAACCCCCCTTCCCCCCAAAATTATATAATTTGTACGAGACCTCCTCCTCCACCAATGGTAGGACCATTTGGGGGGTCCAAATGGTTGGAATACCCCCCTAAACCAACGTCTAGCTACGCCATGGCAGTTGCCTGATTCCAACCTACAAAATTTTGCCAATCTTGCATATCTCCCAATTATAATTAATGAACTGCAACTTATAACGTATGCAGTTTCAAATGTTACGAATGCTATATAAAATCAACATTAAAATACTTTTTTATTTTTTCATCAATCTAACGTTACAATATGACAACTGATGAGATTATCAAATGTACTAATCGTACAATATAGTTTCACAGTACAACTACACCTCGCACAAGTGGGCCCCATGTCTTAAGTAAGGTTATATTGCGCTATCCTTTCCCCACTCACGCTGTGCCTGAAAATATTTTAAGGAAGTTAACGACCAGGGTAAATTTATTTCTTTTAATTGATAACTTCATCATTCAGAAGTAAGAATTGACTAAAATGAAAATAATCCGCCACTTTTTTCGTAATGTCATTTGTTCTATTTTTCGATTTCATATTTTTAAGAAATATTAATATAAATTATTTATATGAACAGTAGACACCTGTTTTATTAACCTGCACTCTTTTATAATTCAAAAACATAATATTTATATTTGTAAAAATTATTGATATCTCCAAACAAAAATTTAGTGCATTTTCTAAAATTCAAAATTATAATTTTTAATATTTTTTATGGCTCTTGGGTTACCAATATGAAGAAATCTTGTAGATATAAAATATTTATGCCTATATTTATAATTTTACACTATTTTAACACCACTAATAACTGCATAAATCTTATGTGAACGTACTTTGTTTTGGAATTTTCAGAAAAATATTGTTTATTTTTTTCTAAGGTTTCCAAATTATGTGTAGCAAATTTGGTTCAACACGTCAGTAGTAATAAAATAGTAAGGTGCATAATTTTGGTTTTATTAGTGACGAGTTACAGTTATGTATATGAATTATTTATATTTTAGCATTCAGGGCAACAAGACAAGAACTTATTGTTTTGTATATTTTCTGTTCGGACAATGTTACAAACATACAACCGAATACTTTAGCTCTTCTGTAATTCGTACGGCAAGTTAAATAAATCTGGTGTCTGTGGACTATTTGTCAAAAATTCAAGGTAGCAAGTGTTATTTATTATTAAACAAATATTAAAAAAAAAAAAAAAAGTTTACATATTTTTCAAATTGATAAAGCAAAAATTACAATAGTACATTCGATTAGTGACATTCATAGCTACTAAATTGAACGATATATAATTATTATTTTAGTGATTAGCGTAAGTAATTGTTTTCATTTTATTGTCTGCTGTAAAACACGACACTGTACAGTTTGTTTGAAAAGTTTCACAGGAAACTGCTGCCTTCAAATTTCTACCCCATGATATCACATCATCCAAGCATTGACATTTCCACGGATTCTCTTCAAGTGTAATTCTTCGTAATTTTTTCACTTTACTTCGCAGATCTTCTGACAAACATTCGATATTATTGTTATGTAGTATGAAAAACAGTCCCGTCGTGGTATCAAAATCAGGTAGAATATTTGCGGGTATTTCTTTAATTTGATTGTGTGACATGTCAATTAGTTCCATTTTCTTACAATTTTGAAAAATATGTTCTTCAATAGTGGTAATTGAATTATTTGAAATTGACAAGCCAATTAGTTCTGGAGTTGTTTCGAAACGAGGAATCGTTGTTAATCTATTATCATTTAATCCTATTCCTTTGACAGAACTTTCTCCTAAAAGTCTTTTTGGTTCAAAAGATACTAATTTATTAATATGAAGTGTGATAAACATAAGCTTAGTCATACCACAGAATGCACAATCTTCAACTGCTGCTATGGAGTTATTTGATAAGTCTATTTGTGAGATACCAGTATTACTAAAAACATTCGATGGAATGTTTGTTATTTTGTTATTATTTAATGTAATCAAATTCAATTGCGGCAATTCTTTGAACATTCCAGGTTTCAAACTCTTCAAGTTAGTATTTGAAATTCTTAAATAAGTTAAAGGCAATCCTTCGAAAAGAGAATCCGGTACATTGTCTATCGCTATATTATCCAGTGTTAATTTTTCCAGCTTTAGCAACCCGCGAAAAGTGTTCTTCGATATTCCATAAGCACCGTTTATTGTCAGTTGAATTAAATTTGGTGTGCTATTGAATGCATCATCGCCAATTATATGTTCCCAACTGTGTATTGTTAATTTCTTCCATTTGGGCTGATTTCTGGTTTTGTATGCCTCCAGTGATGTGCAAATTGCTTCGTCCTCAATTATTTCACACCCGTTTATTGCAACCAAGCAGAACAAACTCACAAAAACATAAGTGTAAGTATACATCTTTGTTCACGTCTCACTGACAACTAAATATTTATAAACGTTGTCACTTATATTAACATAATATCCCCAAGGTCAGTCGAGTTTTTTTCTTAATCTAAATCAGGCATTTTTATATTTCTTTGAGCAAGTGAATACATAAGTAGCGATATGAGTAACATTATGATCTTTTTTATATGAACATAAAAAACCTAATTCATGTTTTCCAATATTAAATAGATAAGTGACGTGTTTCTGTGTCATTCACAGTATAATTTAATTGTAGTCTTCTCTATGGTGTTAAGAAAATTAAAACAAGTTAACACATTTTTTTTTTTAAAGAAATATTCTGGTAAAACTCTTGTATACAAATAACTTTCTATTTGTTTATTTAACCTCGAGGAACCACTTTCAATTCTACTTAAATTTATATTATTGTTTTGCAGTATTGTAGTATAATTACTGATGGAAATTTATCTGTAATTAGTACAAGTTTGTGAATTTATATATATATATATATATATATATATATATATATATATATATATATATATATACATATAAACGCTTACAGTATCTGTTGTTTTACAATACAAAATATGTTTGTCACTCATTTTAACACAAATACTTGACAGATAATCACAAGTATTGAGAGAATTAAATTTTTAGTACATAATATACTTAAAATGTCAAATTTAAATAATTTTAATTATTCTGACGTATAACCTAGTTTTTATTTTTACAGTAGGACAGATTTCTTGATTAGAAATTCATAATTGCTGTTGTGTAGTTTTACTTTCAATACGGACTATTTGATTATACTATAATGAATTTTTAATACCTGTTATAACGCACAGGCTGAAACTCTCGGCTCACCCTGTCTATGTCAATATTTGCATTTAAACAAAAAATGCGTCCTACATATTCATACACACCAACAAATATATCAGGGTGTTTATATATAAATATATACTATATATATACAACGTTGCGTTTAAGTATAATTTGAAAATGATTTATAAATTTTTGAAATTCGATTATTATATATATATATATATATATATATATTTAATAAATATAACGTTTCGGAACATAATGAATCAAATTTAAAGTAAAAATTGTGATTTTTGGGAACTATAAGGGAATTATATCACCCTAGGAAATGTTTGGCATATCATGTTATTACAGTGTTCTTATTGGGGGTTATCTTGAAATTAAATATCAAAAGTTGAACCAGTTTCGATTGATATAACATGTAGTTTTGATATAAAAACTAAAATAATTACGAAAGAAAACGTGTTTTGGAGCAATCGGTGCCCCCTGTGCAATGATCAGATAGTATTTCTAGGTAAACGAGAACACACTATGGTTATTTGTTGGTTTTTATATATGGACAGAACGCTCTTATTGTAAAAATGCAAACTGGCATGGACAGGAATCGAACTTCAAATTTCACCGTTAATATCGAGAGTTACCGTTATGCCATATCTTCATAATTGATTTTCTGTATTTATTCAAGAAAACTCCCACAATCTTGAGATAATCCAAACATATGTAAATATTTTATTGGTGGGTTAAAATATTCTATATTTTGAAATGATTCACTTTAATAGCATTCCAATTATATTTTAGCAGATGGCTATTTCTTACATTTAAATAATGCTGTGACTGCAACATTTAAATTATATTTTGTTAAATTAGCAAAATTATAGTAAATAATTTATTCAAATAATATTGAAGATTTCATTTGTATTTTATGTGTAGTTTACAGATAGTGGCTTCTGATATATTACATTGATATTGTATGCCAATGACAAATATATTATTATTTTACACAATAAAA
Organism: Leistus spinibarbis; assembly: GCA_933228885.1. NCBI lineage: Eukaryota > Metazoa > Arthropoda > Insecta > Coleoptera > Carabidae > Leistus > Leistus spinibarbis. The sequence continues at coordinate 777,331 of OW121799.1, forward strand.
ATGACTTACGGATAAAATAACAAATATACAATACTATACTAATTAGAAAACATCGGACATTATTTATATAGTATGTTAGGTCTACATTTGCAAAAAAAATTACAAGAAAATCCGCCACCCGTCAAATGATATAATTAGACATTGATCTGTATTCTGTATATGATATGGGCACAAGGTACCCACGTGTTAACCTAGTATTATAATAGTGGCAGTATAACCAAGTCGAGAGAATGTCAATCCAGCTTATTTCAGATTGTGAACCCAAACAACATAATAAATAAAAATATTTCTTTATAAATTTAAAATATCATATACGTGGAGCTGTCAGTGGGTTGAAGAGGAAGAATTTGTTATGTCTTAACGGATGCTGTAGGCTGTAATGCTACACCCTGCGCTGTTTGAATTTATTCGGCGAACTGAAGGCATAGGCGCTTGTACTTTATCTTGTTATTTTTATAATTATAGCACACATTTATATATACACACAAACACTTACATATCAATAACTGAAATTTTACTAAGGACCAAAGTGGTTGTGGTTCAAGCTGTCTTCCTAATTGATTGGAATATTACCACATGTATTTTCTGAAATTAATTAAAATTTAGTAGAATGTTAATAGGGCGTGGCGGGTGTATAATAATAATTTGTATGATAATGGTCAGGTATGCAGGTGGTGAAGACGATCGACGGGTTGCGGCAACTCGTTGTAGTGCAGGTTGTTCTACTCGCAAACGTTTAGGGATCGTACACCTCCTGAAAATGTACCAGTATGAGCATACAAAATACTCAGTGAGGAGTCAATAAAACACATGCTTCAATTTCTATAAAACTTGCACACATTAGGTAATTCCGGGTATAACCATGCATTTGCTTGGATAATGAATGATATGCTCACGAAGAGACGGTTCAGGATTATTGGTATAAATAGATGGATCGTTGGGTTACCACCAATGATGGCTACAACACTCGCCAATCAGGAGCAACACCGTTGGCCCCAAACGGTTATTATATCCTCCTGGATTTGGACATCGTTGACTCACAAACGGATACACACTGGATGTGAGCTGGTTGCCCCTAATCGGTGCCATGAACTGAGGCCACAATCAGACATTGTTGGGGTACACAAAACGGAAATCACACAGAGAAGTGACCCATCTGCCTCTCGGTAGCGGAGAGACCCTATTCATCCAGTGCACATTACATAAACACGTACACTCACACAATATAATCAAACATACTGACGCAACAATGCGTCGCTCGGCTTATGCCAATAGTCATGCTTTACTATGGCGTTTTGGTTAACAATTTGAATACATGTTATAGATATAAAAAGTCTTACAATTTGATTATTTTGATATAATAATAAAGAAAAATAGAGTATATTTTAAAATTATAATATTATTAATATGTCCTTAGAGTTACCAATATGAGTTAATATTGTAGACATAAAATATCATAGAATATTTAGAGTATCTTTTTTAAGGGGGCTCCAAATTTTGGGATCATATAACTCCGAAAGTATACGGGCGATTGTATTTAAACTGCAAACGAATTCAAATGGCATATTTAGTTCAAATCGCTATGGTACCTTCAGAGAAGTAGAGGGCACAAATTTGGTCTTACGACCACCCGAAGACAAACATTCAAGTATATAGGTTATTTATATATTGGATTCAGGGCGACGAAACAAACATTTTGTTTATCCGATAATGCTACAGACACACATGCCCGATTACTTTAGCTCTGTTGTACTTCGTATCGCGAGCTAAAGATGTAATCTAAAAGCTAATTCAATTTGATTTTAATATTTTACAAATTGTAAACGAATATGCTGTACACTAGCGCAAAACATAATTATTTAATGAACTTGTGGCAATTGTGGCATTAGGCGAGTGATGCAATTGAAGTATACTTTAATAAAAAATAATGAATGTTTAATAATATAACTGTGTTTTATAATTTTAAGCACGTGTATAACATAAAATGTTCTATTTATTTTTGAAAACAAAACATGAAAATTGTTAGATGGCAAATCCCCTATTATGGGTACAATCCTTCTGTAAATATACAATACCATGCTGGTGCAATATAAACAAGATAACTGTATAAAACACAGAATTCAGTTATAAAATTCATTGAAAAATTCATGAACAAACAAAAATATTAATCAGATTCATGGCTACATCACAAATGTGCAACGAAAACATCAAATATATGTTACACTAAAATTTATGGTATCCATTTGATGTAGGGTGAATTATGATGGTGGGTAAAGTGTATAAAGGGGTTCATATATTTCATGCACGTTATCTCTGAGAGGTGTTTATTTAACACATTTTTATCCCGGCATGCACACTCTCCAATTTTTATGTACATGAACTGCGAGCTGATGCATATAACGGTTAACGTACATTACAGATAAATTCAGTTTCAGTGTAGGTACTATATGCATTACACAACACATATGTGCTCACTTCATGCTCGCTCACTCACTAACTCATCCCATAACGAGTGGTCTCCATTAGGTACACACATCATCATGGCGTATCTACTCTTACGTTAGACCTTATTTCCATGGTGCTGTTGTTGATTGATAAATGCGATACACAAATAGAGTTACGATCAATTTCCTTGAATACGTATTCGTCGCATACAAACGAACGATAATAACAAAATTTCCGGCGAGTTTAGAAACATAAAGGAACAAACGATTACAATATTCTATAAATTATGTATACATTTTGCCAATAACGTATTTTTGATTTCGTTCAACCACATTACATCGTTTGGATAATAGCATGTATGAAGTGTAGTTATATATGACTGGATGATTGAATTGGTAAAATTATAAGCAGGCTTGCAGTCAATACTTGAATTAAATTAATTGTGCTCGGCACTATCAGCTCATGTATGCCTTCATCAAGCGAAAAAATAGTCAGTTTTTTTTTTAAATGTGGTTGATACATGAGTAAGAAATATAACAAGCATAGGTGCTGGCACCAATGCTTCCAGTTCGCTGTATATTTTATTTGGTGAATTTGTTTATTTATGTGTAGACATTCTATTTAACCACTGATGTTGTTAAGGGGTCTTTCTGGTTTTTTGGGGTTAAGGAAGGAGCTTATAAAATATTTTTAATATTTAAATCAAAACCATTTATTAAATAGCAGTTTTTTCTATACATTAATATATACTTTTAGGAACATATATAAAAAAATCTCCAGTATTTCCTTCGATATGTTTAAAAAATTGCTACTTTTCTCAAACTTCAAAATTTGATGTAAGGATATCTATGCCGCTTCAAGAAGTAATTCTAGACGAACTTGGTATTCAATTGGAAAACAATCCCAAAAAATTATCAGTCATATATTTTTTCTGAAATCTCGGGCATCGCCCGAAGAAATCTCGTTTTGAGAAAAACGGAGAAAAAAAATCAGGTTATTATAACATGTATATATATATATATATATATATATATATATATATATATATATATATATATATATATATCTCGGGTTAGATATAATCTTCAAAATAACCTTCACCAGTATATTCTAGAGAGATGTGGGATCAATAATATTTGAGCATTGTAGCCATGCAATATTTTAATTAGACATACAACCGAATTATATAGCTTTTTTGTACTAGCGATCGATGATCTAAAAATAGTAATATAAAATGAGTTCCAATTGATCCCAATCTGACAGGAACCGGCGATGAATATTCAATTGAATTAAAAATATTTTTGTACCTAATAGATACGTTATTGCTTGAATGCTACTAAATACAATTTATATTCTTGAACAGTATTAACATAATATCTTTAATTTTATCCCAAAATATACACCTTCTGCCATAGTTTAATTTTGATTTAAGGGAGGGTCCTTTTACAATTTTTTCAAAATATCGATTTTTTTATTACATAAATCGAATGCTACAAGTGTGCAGAATATTTGGTTAAAATTATTTGGCGGTCCGTCAATTAGTTCCGTCGCTACACGGCTTTCAATGGACCATTGTCCTGAGCGCGGACGGGCGCACAGGTAGCAAGTTCGCCGCGTTGTCCAAACTTCAAACGCGTTTATCTCGAAACAAGATTTTTCGAATCCGCGGGAATTGTAACTGTTAAAGAAAGTGGAAAAATCATGCGACAAAACTGTACCTTATTTTCAAGTGGCCGCCATTTTGTTTCTATAAGGAATTTTTTCATGTTTGTTAGGTATAGATGCCTCCTCGGAATGTTTTTTTTTTTGTTTCATGCTTCTAGGTGACGAATTGCAGGTTCTATACTTCCCGCAGATAACATTTATTTTAAAAAAATGACTTCCTGGAGCCACCATTTTGAACACCATTTTGTAATATTACATGTTGAAAAAATCACGGTTTGTAGACAAAAGATAAATAAACATTTTGCCAAAAAACCGCAATTATCTAAGTCATTTCAGTTCCTCAAAAAAAAAGCCAAACATCAGGTAGTTTTGGCACAATTATAAAAGGACCCCCCCTTAAAAGTAAAACTAAGCATATTCGAACAAATTAACAACGAAATACATAGTTGATTAACATGTTATAGTTTTGTTATAATTTAAATTTTAAAATTATAGTATGATATACCTGACCTTTGTTGTATAACTGCGTACTATATAGCTATGCGATTTTAGTTTATTTAATAGTTAATAATAATATAATAAATAAAATGAAAACGTTAAACGAAATAGTATTAGATTTTTTGTTTTTAAGTGTAGCACAGTGAAAGATTTCTGACATAAAATTCGACTATGAAAATTCTAAATTATTTATGAACGCAATGAAAATACTATTCTGCCAAAAATTGTATTCTTATTCATGATAAAATAAGATGAAACGTTCTTTACCCGACTCTCTTGTACTTCTATCTATTTAAAATTAAATTGCCTTACTTTGTTTTTAATTCATGTTATATTGCCGTGATACAATATCAGTATACATGGTATCTAGCTAAACGTAAATGTAACGTTGCTACTTTCAAAAGCGAATTTTAAGTAAATGGTATAAATTTTAAAATTTCATTAATGTAACTTCAACTCACACACACACACAGACGTCATATCGAAAAATCTCGTATTCTCTATTTTATTTATTTCTTATTGCTAATAATATTATTTCGGAAATAGAAACGTGATATGTTACACAGCTTTTGAGATTCCGAATAAACTACACTACATTTTGAAAATTTAAGCGAACTTGTGGAATTAAATCAGACCTATTGACAAAGTGGTTTAACGTCTGTTGTCAAAAACATTTCAGGTTAGCATATATCTTGTTTTAGTTTTGAACTGGTTGTATTTTGTTTTAAATTCATGCTACCATTTCCATTTAACAATATTAAATTGTGTGATACATGCTACATTTTAGTATTATCTAAATAATACTAAAATATAGCATGGCTATTTCAATAGAGACTTTGCAGTAAAAAAGTTTTTAAACATAAGTAGCTAGAATTCATAATATTTTCACTACATACATTGGACGTACAACATATATTGGACTTTGTCTCATAGCAATCGTAAGACAAATTTAAAAACAAATACAGCAATATTATATTATAATGATAGCAACAGTATTAGAAAGTTGACTTAAATTATATTTTCGTGATATGCAAAAACAAGCATTTTCGATGATATTTTCAAAAATTGAAGGATTTATTTCTAGAAATATATATATATTTCAAAACATAATTTTGTTTTGTTCAACGGTATTGTCACACACAGCCAGACTCACACACACATGCGACTTTATTGTGAAAATAGTGCAACTAAACGTACGGCAACATAGTTTAGTTGGTAGAACAGTTTCCCGGTGAGAAGATGGTACCGGGTAGGAATCCTGGCGCTATTGATTATGTTTCTCTCATTTAACTTGTATCAAAAAATAATGACCACTTTAGCTGATATACTTGACATGTCAAATAACTCATCAACGGTCGAGAGAACATTTTCAATGAGTTCTTTAGTTATTTAATTACCTTGTAAATCATAGGTTTTCAAGTATCACATACACAACTAGTAGAATGAAATACCGGTTGGAAGCCAGTAAAGTTCTGCATTTAAATATTATAATAGAACAAATAAATGAATATGCTGAATATTGTAAAGGTTGGGACGTACGTAATCGTTTCCGGTATTGTTGTATGTGTAGCACAGGAACATCATGTGCCGAGCTAAATTATGCATTTTTATCCATCAATCCGTCATCAATGAACCAGGCCAGCTGTGTGGATTTCATTTGCAGTCGTAAACAAAAACATCCGTGCACATATTATCTAAAAGCAGATGATTCCCCTGATTTTGATCGACATTAAATGTCCTCTATTTAAGCGTGCGAAAGTAGTGAATAATTTTTATATTCGCATCGCATCATGGGGCATTATGGGTTATTAAAATACAATTAATGGTCTCTGTGCGCTGCGCTCGCAATATCCAGCCAACTGGAATGAAAATAGTAATGCTTTTATTGATTTCACCCTCCAATTATTTCGCACAATATGAATCTGCGCTGTAGATTTTGTTTTTATGCATTTGGATTTTCAACGAGGTTACTGTGTATTATATTAACACACTTTGTTGAAAAATTATATAAGTACAAGTATATAAATGTATGACCATTGTATTATATATTTACTCAAAACATATGTTTAATTGATACCTACACGGAGAAAAGAAAGAATTTTATTTTATTATACATACATACATAAATATATATATATATATATATATATATATATATATATATATATATATATATATATATATATATATATATATATATATATATATATATTCTTTATTTACTCTTGTATAGTCTTGTTTTAATGTAAATTAATTAATTTATAAAATAGGTTGTGGAAAACACAGAACTTTCTTATACGTAAAGCCGATTAATAAACATATATGTTTCATGATTTAACGTAATTTCTCGAGCATTGATATTCGGAATCTGTTTACGTCCCACTATTAAAATTTATCATCATGAAATTTCAATTTTGTCAAAGATCTTGCGCTCATTTACTTTTTTTTACAAAGTAATAATTATGTATAGGGATTACCAAAAAAATTGACTTTGAAATTTTAAACTAAATATCCATTTTCAAAGTCCCTGAATCAATTTTAGCTATTTTCTCAATTATGTCTGTGCATGCTCAACAGTCTATACCATTTAATGTAAAAATATAAAGTTTTGAATTTAAGATTTGTGTATCTCAGAAAAGAAATTCTCTTATTTTGAAAAGGATATTTCAACCGAAAGTGTTCGTTTACATTTCTTGTTTCTTAGCAAAGGCTGCATTTGAAGATAAATTTATAGAATTTAAGATATTCTAATTATAAACTAAATCAAAAGTTATCTCTTAAACTACACCATTCTCTAAGAAATTGCAATTGAAATATTTTAATTATTTTTTTAAATCATAATTTTCTTTTATTGGTGATTAATTCTATTTGTCGAAATAAATGTCATAAAGAAAATACCAATAATAGTTTACTATATATTGCAAACTTTCCATGTGAGTTATTTTATGTTATTCTATTTCCTGTATTTCTATAACGAGTTCATATTTATATATAGTTCTTTGCTACAAAATAATGATTTGCAAATCGATAAAAATAGTCTAAGCAATTTTAAATTTTTATTATTTCTGGGTAATATATATCGATATACTTAAAATACGAAAAAAAGAACGAAAACACAATATGTATATCAAAGATCGAAAAATATCGTTTAATTAAAAAAATTATATTTATTTATATTATATATATATTTTCTTTTTAACAAAATAAGCATACTACTAAAACGTAAATGAAAGTTCTGTGTTGGCCACAACTGTTTATTATTATTATAAATTTCGTATAAGAGAATAAATAATATGAATAGAATTACGATAAATCTTATAGCAAAAACACTGTTTTCTTGTCGGTTATAGATTGCGGATAGATAAAAATGGAGGTGCTTGGTGTCCGAGACAAATGGTGTCTTCTGATACAAAGGAATACCTACAGATTGATCTCAAGGAGTTACACGTCATCACTGGGTCAAAAAGTCAAGGTCGTTTCGGCAACGGTCAAGGACAAGAGTACGCTGAAGACTATAAACTTGATTATTGGAGGCCAGGTTTCACTAAGTGGACACGATGGAAAAATCGTAATGGTAAAGAGGTAAGAAATTCCGTTTTATTTGTGTTAATTTACGATCCTTTGTTATTTTTAACGATTTGTTAAATTTGCGTGAATATATCTTGAAGATTGTTTTGATATTTTATAACACATTGAACCGTATAAATTCATAATACTTTCGATGTTCAATTTAAATATACGGTGGCAAATACCAATTATAAATAGTAAGTAAAATTGGGATTGTTGGCATGGTCTTTCTTAGGAATTATTTTTGGATAATATTGCTAGAAACATTGAAATCTAATTTCTCATAGAAAATTCTATATTAGCTATCACGAAGTCGTATTACGACGTAAGAACCAAAAAAATATTCACAACTACTATGTTGAATTTGCCAAATTTAGAATTAGTTTTAAGGTAACTGGGAATACGCGAATATTTAATTGTATGATATTCTTTTGTTTATAATAAATATTTTCAGAGAATTATCAAGAAAATATTAACAGTGGATAATTAGCATATTATAATGTTTATCTTTTTCATGAAAATTTCAAACATCTATGACTAGCTCACCGTGCAGCGAAAAATAACTAAAATAAAATATTATTGATTTTATGAAGAAAATAGTTTTATAACTATTTATAACTACTAAGAGATAATCCAATTGTGCAAATAATTAAGCAAATGGAACCATAACAAGCAAAGCAATTGTTATATAATATTATAAAATTTTATAATTATTATTTTTTCGGCCTTGGGGTTTATTTTAAAGAAACTTTATTTACATCAAAATTCTAGGGTTTCCTTTTTTTTCTATTTCTTTTTCGAAATTCAATTCTTATGGTGGAACATATAGGATTATTGAAATTCTATATATGTTAGGATTGAAAAGAGTATTCATGCTGTATTGAATGTTTACCAAATTTGTCTTACATCGTTCCTGTACTTTCATAGGGGGTTGGTTCACAAATCTGGTTTTACAAACGATTGAGTGAGCGCTATACATCTATAAGTTATGCATATTTTCGTAATCAGGGAAACATGAAAAACATTGCATTGTAAACAGTTATTCATATTAATTTTTTATATTATTAGATGCATCAGAATACAGGACATATAAAACTTATATCGTTTAAAGACAATTTAAATCGTTGGAAGGTAAATCCAAAATAAACTACAGTTTGTAATAGTTTTGCATTGCAGCAAAAAAAAAGACAATGTCGTTTAAAATGAATACAAATTAATTGATACTAACAAAAAGATATTATTATATACAGCGACATATTATCTACGGTAGTGAAAATATGGTTAAAATGCCAACTTACCCTGGTTTCTTCTAGTTATTAGTAAATTTACTATCCTTGTAAGGTTTCCAGGGGTGAAACTTCAATGAAATTCTAGTTTAAAAATAATATTTTATTTTATTACGTAGATGATTAAAAAACCACAAATATTTCATGTGGCTAATAAGGATAAATTGGAATTGATTGTTGAAACGGATACCTAACCACTTGAAAAATTGTTTGGTAGAAATTGCTGAATGAGCCATTATTTTACCAGATATTGTAAAAAAACGAAGTTAAATCAACTGAGTTATTCGTAAAAACTTCCTAAACGAAAGTCGCCGGTCGTTCCGTATGACTAATTGACAATTGATTCAAATTCCTCTTTCGGGAACTATTCTATAAAATATTTTATGAGTGGTAATAACAAGTCGAAGTTGAACAAAGTTTTGTTTTTGAACTTTCCTGAGCTAAAGCAAAGATATAAAAAGTATATTAATGAACCTAGTCATTCTAATCTATTAAACTTTTAACAGAAATTTAGCTCCAATGAAAACAATTTTGAGTTGAATTGAAAAAGTTTGTGGTTTGCCATGTCCCGCTTAAAAGTAAATTATTTGTGAAGGCTTCTATTATATCAATTAATCTTATATACATAAAAAAACTACATACATAGGTACCTATTAAAATGCTTTTTTTTTTAGTTCATTCAAATTATCTTAGAAAATGGTTCTTGTCTAATTTAACTAACCTCGGTAGCTCTTATGATTGGCTTAGTGTACACTTGTAATCTTGAAAATTTTCCTACTTAATTCTCTAACGAAATACAAGTTTTTGCCATTTCTGAATCGAATCTAACTATTTTCGGAATAACGTCTGCTTGTGTGTCTATGTATGCGAACGCTCAAGAGCTAAAGAAAAATATCTGGAGTGGCCTGCATTCATTTTTCTTTTACGTAGTTTTCAATAGATAGATATTAATATACATATATATATATATATATATATGAAAATAACTGGATAATTATACCAATTTATAATGGATCTGAATTTGAAGTACTTCTCGTATTCACTCTTAAACAGTCAAATTTCACAGTAAAACTCTGAAATTGTTAATTAATTATGTCAGCAAATATATAATATAAATTGATTCTATAATAATTTACCTGATACAATTTATTCTAATAAGAAATCAATATTTTAAATATTAATTTATTCAGTGAACTGTCAATGTAAATGCTTGTTTGTTTGAAATAAACAAGAAACAAATGATGTAACTCATGGTTGATTCGTTTTAAAAATAATAAAATTTGTCACAATTGTAGGTATCACCATGGCAACGTAAATAAGATATTTGAGTTTTTTCGTAGCAGTTATCTCATAACTGGTACAAATTATGAAGAAACTTTTCAAACAAAAGTTGTGCGAAATATTATTATCTTTCATTATGAATATTACTATTTTTGCCGTAAGTGCATACGTTCTAGTGATATTGGAGATAGAACAAAAAAGAAACGTAAAAGAAAGTCCCGCGTTTGCCACAACCCATTTTTTTGTTCTATCTCCAATATCACTAGAACGGCTACACTTACGGCAAAAATAGTTATGTACATAATCAAAGATATTAATATTTCGCACATTTATTGTTTGAAACATTTCTTCAAAAAATGTACCAGTTGCGAGAAAAATGCTACAAAACATTATAAATATCTTGTTTACGTTGCCATGGATTCGCATTTAGCTTATAAAATCGGATCATCTGCTATTTTGACAGGAAAACAAAATAAACCCAATTAGATAAATGACATTTCAGAATATTTCTGTAGAGTATTAGTTAGTTTTGATAGCTAGTACTTGAAAACCATTACAAATTGGTATTGGTATCATTTTCCACCCATTCATTTATATAAGGTAAGCTTGGTTTTCATATTTTTTCTGTTGGATTATTATTTTCTAATTTTATATTTTTATAATCAATAATCAGTGAAAACTGCGTAAAAGAAAGTTAAGTGCAGGCCACTCCAAATATTTTTAAAAATGATTAAACTTGTTTTACAATCACTGCATATTGAAGATCTGTAAGCACTGGTGCTTGCACCAATGCTTGTTTGTCATATTTGGGTGATTTCATATTTTGAGATACCCCAACATAGACGTACCATTTATTTAATTGTATCTGTGGCGAATTAGTTGAGTTAATCGTATCCAAATATGTGTAAATAAAGGAAATTGGATAAAGTCGGATAATAAAACAAAATTCCCAAATATCGTTTCGGTCAATCCTTCTGACTTTCATCGGAGCTACAAACCATATTTTTATTTAAATGTAAATGTCTATCAATTAGTTACATCGTTTTACATATTGTTAATTTATTTAAGTTTATTAGTTCCTAAGTTTTACAATATATATAGTTAAATTATTTTATTGCTTACCGTAAGGTTTATATTTAGTCCATTGGCATTATAAAATAACAAATTTTGATTGTGTTATGTAGAATAAAGAATTTGAAAAATTAATAACATGTTGAACAAGATTTGGTACGCGTAGAACGCACCAACGCGCAGAGCTCACCTTTAGGTAAAATATGCGTTGCAAGCAGTGCTTTTTATTATTATGGACTTTTGGTTAACAATTACAAAAAATGTTATAGATATAAAAAGTCTTACATTTCTTTTTAAAATATATAGATTAAAAAAAAATAGTGCACATTTCAAAATTATAATGTTTAATAATTTTTTTCGGTCTTTGGGTTAACAATATGAAAAAATATCTAAAATATCTTAGAATTTTAGTGTTTCAATTATTTTTATAAGGGCAGTATTAAGAGGGGCTCCAAATTTTGGGGCCCTATAACTCGGGAAGTATACGGGCGATTGGATATAAACTGCAAATGGGATACCAAATAATATGTGTACTAAATTTGGAGTGAATCGCTCCGGTACCTTCAGAGGAGTAGAGGCTCAAATTTGTTCTTACGAGCGACGACTAACATCCAAGTATATAAGTTATATACATTTTCGGAATCAGGGCGACGAGACGAACACTTTTTCTTAATGAAATTTTTTGATCAGAGAATGCTACAGACACACGACCGCATGCTTTAGCTTCTTCGGTACTACGTACGGCGAGCTAAAAACGCAAATCACTAAGACACATGTGACTGTTAATTAAATCGACTTAACAGTGAGGTAACTCTGTGGAGAATGTTCTATAGGTAATTTGCATAAGAATATAATAAAGTACATTTTTGGAATTTATAATAGGAATAATTTGAGACAAAAATCGTTGGTATATTTTGAGCAATATATGGTCTTCTTCAGAGAGTTCGAGATGATTGGTGAGATGAAACATCTCAAACAAATATACTTCCAAAAAGTTGGTCTTACGAGCTTGCGACATTATATAAGTTTATATGATATATAAATTTTCGGATTCAGGCCGACGAGACAAGAATTTCTTGTTAAGGAAATATTTTGATCCAAGAATATTACAGACTCACAACCAAATGCAATATAGCTCTTTTGTACTGCCGTACAACGATCTAATATACTGTTTCACAAGCAATGGCGACGAGAATAAGGTTTGTATTATATAGATCTTATGCAAAATTCATAGAACCGAAATATGATTGAAGTTGTTAAAATGATCGACTGGAATAATAATATCGAAACGTGAAATTAAACTAATTTTATACAAATGACTGCAATCCTGCTTTCAAATTCACATATTGAATTTATAATTCTATTGAATCTGCATATCATAATTATGCAACGTAAATTATCCTATCATTGATAATAAGCAAAACACTCCATTTTGGAATGTAGCATATATATGGTGCATTAATAATGTAGCATCATTATATAACAATCTATCTCAGTATATAATAGTGTTTTTATGAATTGGAAAGTATATGAATAGAACTTTACATATATTTATATAACCTATTTAAGCTTTACAGGTACTTAAGGAAACGTTTTAATTAACGATCTAATAAATCATAAGTCGAACGCGGCACTATGTTGCAGATAGGTGCTGTAGAGAATACTTTCATTATGTTCAAACGTCGGTGGTGAATAAAACACTCGCAATTTCACGTCATTAGACATGCAAATAATAAACTGACGGCCGAAATATTATAATGAGACACAATAAAACCTATTACATTTTATATTACGCAAATTAACGGACGTACGTAGCACAGCTCAATAGTGAGCCATGAAAACGAAATTGCAATTTATAAATCCTGTGTTAAAGATGGTTTTGTACTTACTTGTAGATTTGTTGTAGTCGGAAGCTTATAGACGATATTTAAACACTGCTACTCTTCCTGCATGGCACTTTATTTAGGCTCTGAAATTAGAATACAGGTTTGAGTATAAACTCAGTGAGGAGCCAGTCTATAATTCCCTCACACACACGCATACACACTCAGACAGAGCCATACCAAAACCCCATATATTTAACAGTCAACCGTCAAGTAGTCAACCTTATACGTAAGCATTAAGGTTACGTATGAGGGGTCTTCCGTGGGCGACACACGCCACACTCTGACCGTCGTTGAGACCACCTCCTGAAGAACACACCAACCAGTGGTGTCACCGTTGCGACTACCCCCTGACGAACGAATATATCAGTGGCGTCTCGTTGGACACACCAGACAGGCCAACGTTGGGCCCCCAAACACATCGTCCGCCAGGCCTTTGTCAATAGTCATCGTCCTCACATATTCAACATAGCTCATATCATATATACTCAACTCTTTAGTATTATCTCAATACTCATTTAATATGTCTAGCTCATATTCTTTACTTTACTCCATAATTATACTTCAATACCAATCCGGACACTTCGTCCCATAGTTCATATATCAATATCAATAACAATTCATTAGATTAGTCTCCTTTCACACATACCTATTCATTCATTTTCATTTTTAATATATCTTTATTGTTTTGATTAATTTTTTTACATTTTGTTGGAACACATGACTGGTTTTTTCAGAGATCCTACTCACAGGGGGAGTGTATATCTGAGTTTGATTTTTGTTGCGTGAGGTATTTGTGCGTGAGTTGTGTTAGTTTTTATTTATTTGTTGTTTTTTGTTGGTCGGGTATTGTGTATGGGAAAGGAGGAGACATGAAAACCCATTTTCAATAGTGAAAATTATTTTACATAAAACTTATAGACTAAGATAACTAGGTTTAAAATCTTACTTACTAACATTTTTGTTGGTGATGGATGAAACATATTGTGAGTGATAATGTTCTGTGTTGTTGTAGGCTTTAGTGACGTGTTGTGTGGTCAGTGTTATTGGGTGCTTTAATGTTACGTGTGGCGCTCTGGAAGGTTTTCTTGGAATATTGGAAGCGTTTGGTAGGGGAGCTTGTGTTTCAACATGATTGGGGTGTTATCATGTCTGTGTATTGTGATTTTACGTTTGAGTGGGTTGGAGTTTAGTTGTATTTTATAAAATTTTTGTGATATTTTGTCAATTTAGGCTCGTATGTATGGTATGTTGTTTTTTCGGTGGAGGTGCGTTATTCTAGTGTATCTGTCGGCGTTTGTAGCTAGTCTGAGACACTTTTTTTGGAGTCTCTGAAGGGGTAGTAAAGCGGAGTTTGATGCGTTGCACCAGACTGGGGCTGCATAGGTCATGATTGGGCGTATGATGGATGTGTAGATGAGGATTTTGTTTTTGGTGGTGACAGGACTGTTTTTAACTAGGAGGGGGTAGAGGTTTCTGATGGAAAGCTGAGTTTTTTCAATTGTGTGTCTGATGTGTGGTCCGTGCTTTAGTGTGTGGTTTAGATATACGCCTAGGTATTTCACACTTTTTGTGGGTTCTATTTATTTGTCGTAGATGGTGAGTGGTGTCAGTATGCGTCGTTGTGTAAATTTACGTGAGAAAACAATGGCTTCAGTTTTAGTCGCGTTGATTTTAATTTTCCACTTGTCCCAGTATTTTTGTAGTTTGTTTATGTGTGTTTGTATATGTTTGCTTGCGGTCTGTGCACTGGAGGAGTGGGAGTATAAGGCTGTGTCGTCTGCAAATAATGAAATGTTGGTAGGTTGGTATGTCGCTAAGGTAGAGGATGAAGAGCTTAGGGCCTAGGACACTGCCTTGTGGGATGCCTGCCACTATGGGTTAGATTATTATTTATTTTTACTTGGAAGTTACGAAGTGTTAGGTAGGTGTGTATGAGTTTAACAAGAATTGGAGGATAGTTGAAGTTAATTAGTTTGTGAATGAGTCCTATTATCCATACCTTGTCAAAAGCTTTTTCTATGTCTAATAGGGTCATCACAGTGACTTTTTGTTTGTTGAAATTAAGTGTTGCGTCAGTCACAATTCTACTTACCTGCTGCACAGTATAGTGTTTCGATCTGAAACCGAACTGGCAGTCAGGGGTAGTTTTTAGTCTTTGGTCTATTTCATTTAGTCGGGATAGGATGACTTTCTCCGTGAGTTTTGCCAGGGTGTTAAGGAGGCTTATGGGACGGTAGCTGGTTGGCATTTTGCGGTCTTTGTATGGCTTGGCGATGGGATGTACGGTGGCAGTTTTCTAGACAGTGGGGAAATGTTGGAGTTTTATGATTGAGTTTATTAGATATGTGAATTGGACTATTGCTTTGGTTGAAAGGTTTTTTATGATGAGGTTTTCAATTTGGTCTGACCCTGGGGATTTTCGGTTTGGGAGGGTTTTTATTATTTGGGATAGTTCTAGGGGTGAGGTGAGAAGTTTGGCTAGTTCTTTGGGGTGGGTTTTGTGTGAATGATTTAGGTATGTGTATTTCTGTTGTATGATGTACGTCTGTTCGTTAGTGTCAGTAGTGTCTGTCTTGTGCACATTTTCAAATATGCACGCGATTGTCTCAGATTTCTCTTCGTCAGTGATAAGTGTCATATTGTTATGTATGAGTGTGGGGATGGTGATGTAAGGTTTTTTGAATGTCCTGGTCATTTTCCAAAGAGATTTGTCAAAGGGATTTAGCGTAGATAATTTTTGAGTCCATATGTTGTTTCTGTGGGTTCGGATTAGTGTTTTGATTTGGGTGTTCAAAGTGTTGATGCGTTGTTTGAGCTGGGGGTCGTAGTTCCGTTGCCATTGTTTTCTGGTATGGTTGCGGTCGTTGATTGTGTCCAGTATGTTTTGTGGTAGTTTGTCTTTGTGCGAATGTATGATTATGCTTTCTGAGTGCTTACGTTTGGCTGAGGTAATTGCGTCAGTGAAAGTCTTTATTTGTTTATCCAGTTCGTTTGTTATGTTTATGTTGTTGTTTATGATTATGTGTTGGTCTAGTGTTTTTCGGAATGCTTGCCAGTTTGTATTTTTGTATGAGGTGATTTGTTTTATATGATGTTCTAGTCGTTGGTTGTTAATTGTAAAAATGATGGGATTGTGGTCAGAGTTAAGCTCGTGTATGGATTCGGGCTGGGTTATGTTGGGGACGCTTTTGTTCATGATTATGTCTATTGTAGAGGGAGTATTGCCGTTGCATGGGAAGTGTGTGTGCGTGTATGGGTGCATAATAATGGCTATATTTGTGTTGGTGTATGTATTCAGTGTATTGCCATTTGTGTTATTTCTATTGCAGTTTCAGTTTGTGTGCTACGCATTCAAATCTCCGATCACAAGTGTTTTGTTCGTTCGGAGTAATGTCGAGATGTCGGGTAGTGTAAAGTTATTTTGCGGTCTGTTGTATGCTGTTGTCATTATTGTTTTGTCTAAGAGTTTTATGCTGAGTGTTTCAAGTGAAGTGTTAGGGGTCTGCATTAGGTATGCGGGATGTTGTTTTTAATAATTATTGCAACACCACCCGCCGGCATTGCTCCTTGTATGTCTCTGTCGTGTCTGTGTACCGTGTATTGTCTAATTTTAAGCTTTGTTGTGGGTTTTAGTCTAGTTTCATTTAGTAACATAATGTCAATTTTGTGAGTATGCATGTAATGTATGAGTTCCCCTACCTTGCCCAATATTCCGTTAGCGTTCCAGGAGCTGATGTTTGTTGTCTTTGTATTCTAGATGTTGTATGTGTGTGCATTGTTTGTGAAATTTAAAAATACTATAAAATATTCTTTTTTATTTGCTTTGCTAAGGGCTATGTTAAGGTCCTTTATTGCCCTTAGCATATTTGTTAGGTTGAGTGCTTTGCTTAATTTCTCCATTTCGGAGAATAATTCAGTCAGTTCATTGACGTCGTTGTTGTTATTGTTTGATGCCTGTTGGTATGTGTCAGTGCTGCGCTGAGTGGGGAGAGGGGGGAAGTCGACTTTGGGTTGAGAGTGTTGCTGTGAGTTGATTGTAGGTGGGGTTTGTCGTGTGGGTTCGGTGCGATTGGTTGTTGTGTGTTGGATCCAATAGTTTTTTACTGGAGGGGGTGCTGGCTTGAACCTCGGCGGAGCAGTGGGTCTGTGGCTGTTCTGCTCTCTGTCCGTCTTCAGTCGTTGGTATACCGGGCAAGCGATATTATTAGCCGTGTGTGCGCCACTGCAGTTCGCACACGTGGCCGGGGTGTCTGGTGTCTTTGTGCATGTCTTTGTCATGTGGTTTTGCGCGCATTTCAAACACTTTGGAGCTAGTCGACAGTTGGCTGTTGCATGGCCCCACTGTTGGCAACGATGACACTGTATTATGATTTTCTTGTTGTAGTGTCTCTCCCACGAGATCTTGGTGTGGAAGAGTACACTACAGTTTTGGTTTAGGTCTACCAACTTTGCGGAGTTGTCCATGGTGATGAGGTACAGTGGGCGTCGTGTGTTTTTCATCTTGTATACGTGATGTATTTGTTTGGTTAGTGTGTCGACTAGCTCTTGTTTTAGTTCTTCTGTCGGCTCGCTGTCTAACCCTCTCAGTACGAAGGCGTGCGTCTTGTCTTGTTTGTCTGTAAATGTGTAGTACTGAAAATTTTCGTCAGTGTTCATTTCGTTTAGGAGGGTTTCCCTTTCTTGCCTGTCTTGTATGTATAAGTTTGTGTTGTTATTTGTGTATTTTAGGTGGAACCCCTTTTTTACAAATTTTTCGATGTAGGTTGTCACCATCTTTGCGTTTTTGCTTGTGCCTGGGATTATTATTGGTGATGGTGGTCTCAGTTTTCGTGTCTGTGTAGTAGGGATCGTTCGGTCAGTGTCTTGTTTGTCTGTTTCATCCTCTGTGTCAAGGTCTGAGAGAGGGTTATATTTGTTCTGCGTGGTTGTTTTGCGAATGCTTTGTGCCGGTGGGGGTTTGGCGGTTCTTCTGAGGTGTTTGAAGTCCCGGTGTTCCTCATCGTCGGTGCTTCGTTGTCTCGTTTGTCTTATTTGTCTGGGTTTGTCGTTGTTGTTGAACATATCGCTTACCCGGGTTGATGATGTTGTTGGTGTGTTGTTGGGTGGTTGATTTTGTTGGTTTGGGTCTGGTTGGTCCTGGTCCATTGTGTGTTGATTGCTTGCGGCTGCTATGGTCCAAGCAGCCCCGTTAATCTTTTTCAGTGTGAACTTTATGTTTTTGTTTTTTTGTTGTGTTTGTTTGTGGAGTAGTTTAGCACCCTGTCTGGTGCTCTTTTTGTTTCTTGTAGTCTGCTTTCGTTTGGTTTTTACTTCAGTCTTAGTCACTATTTTATTCACTTTTTTTGTGTTTCTATGTGGCGTATACGCATGAACGGCTTTGTTTAGGTTAGTATTCGCACGTCTACTCGTTATCACTGTCGTCTCACATAGAGTGATACCTATTCAGTAGAATACTCAAATATCATAATACGTTATAGATTAGCTATCAACCTCACCTCAAATAATAATTCACAACACTTTTGTCACTCACTAAATCACTCTCAATACACGACCTATTTCACTGGTAGATAGACAGTAAATGGTTATACGTTCTGAAATAAAGAATTAAAAAAGACTGGTGTTCACATAATATCCTATTTAATAAACGAATTTAGTTGTAACACATATATTTAAAACGCATCGTAACACCTGAAAACATAAAATAGGTAACATATAAAAAATCAAGTCTAAATATCGTAATAAGCGGAAACAGATGGAAAATGATAAATGTGAAGGTGTGACAGCACAGCTTAAATTTAATTATTATTACTTCATCTCTAGAGAACATGATCGACTTTCACGTATATTTTACTAGCCATGTTGAAGAACTACTCAGAAAATTATGATTTCCCTAGTCATCAAGAAGATATTATTTCAAACGAATTTACATACATTGAAAATTTGAAAAAATAAGATATTCATCGTGCCTATTATCATAGTACCGCGTAGGTATGAACCCGTATATTTAACTCTGCTCCATATTTACTCGTTTTTCTCAGCGCTTATTGCCTATTACAAACTACAGTATAAACCAAACTATGCGACTCGTGATTATATGACTTATGGATTAACCAGCTTTTTTGGATTATCGGGATTCGAAACTTCTATTCGTTAGTGGATGTCATTGATGAAGGCAAAAATATAAAACATCTGTAAAATATAAATATGAATGATGTTTCTTATCGGACAGCTTAAACTTGGTAATAAATTAAACTAAACATGTTTACGCGTTCTAGGAAAATAATGTTAGCTAAATCCGTTATTTTCGTAAGATTCTCTCCGGTCTCGATTATATCCAATAATAGGGATTCTACTGTATACTAAAAACATATTGACACAGCCGTTCTTGTGGTATTGGAGACAAGACCACTAGAATATGATAAGACTAAGAAAATGTATGTGAGGTGGACAATATAATAGGAAGAACAGATAAATTACTTGATTTTGCATAACTTGTTACTTTTTGCAAAAACATATACAAGGTTTACAAAACCACTGAACGTGGGACTTATGCCTTATTGGTTTTAAAATATGTACCAGAATATCCTCCCCGTCAAAAATTATTCATTAAAAATGGTTCTAGTACAACGTGTGACAGTGTTTACAATTTAATTTATGATGGTTAGCAAAATATGTATTATATTAGTCGAATAATCGATTTATACAGTCTCTGGAGTTTTAATGAAGTTAATTTTAACTTATCATACAAAAAATTGCTAACGAACGAATTCATAATCCATGTAATCCATCGCTCTGAATATAATAAAGTGAATTTAAATATGCGATAATCTTATTTATATTTATTTATTGTTCTACACTTCGTACATATTTAATTTGTTGGATTTCCAGTGCTGGTATCGTAAGCTACTTACAATTTTTTTTCTTTATGTAATATTATATCCTGTGAAAGTTTTAATCCTTTTGTTAAAATAAAGAGAATTATAATATAATATAATAATATGTATATATATATATATATATATATATATATATATATATATATATATATATATATATATATATAATAAATAATTAAAACACTTGGATCTATCTAAAACACAATTATAATATAATATAATAATATATATATATATATATATATATATATATATATATATATATATATATATATATATATATATATATATATATATTGGATTCATGGCGATAATGCAAAAATAAAGGAACGTAAAATTGTGAAACTACAAACTTAAGACTTGTGTTTGGAGGTCAATATTTGAAAATAATATGCAAAACGGAAGTGCATGTTTATTCTATGCGACCTTGGAAGAGTAAAGCGCGAGCCGCCATCTTGAATGAAAGGTTCAAAAATAGGTTTGTACGAAATAACTCGCCAACAATTGATTCTTAGAGAAAATATGATTAGTACAAAGTTGAAGTTGATAACATTTGTATCTTTGGTGTATATTAAAGAGACAATCTAATTTTTATATTGAAGAAATAGTGCAGGCCACTTCACATTTTTAACTTTGTTAATTGTAAATATATGTTAATGTTTCGTTCTCTAGAAACAAGAAGAGTTAATAATTTCTCTCTGTATTACGTACAATTTTAATGTTGCACAATAAGAATATAACGACGCGATAATACATTGTAATAATTGTACGAGAGTATTCTCTTCGGTACAAAACATTAGTATTATCAAAAGTGCAGCTTTAAAGGAAAATTAAAATGAACAGACAATAATGATTATGCTTTAAATATAGGCCAACGAATAGGGAAGACCGGGGTAGGGTATGTTGAGTGGCCTGTACTCGACTTTCACAAACGAAGTTTTCACGAGAAATAACATATATATCCCAAACAAACTGTCAAACCAACCAATACTCCACTGTAATACTCTGAAATTGTACCATTTAGCTTATTATTTTATTACGTTATCTAATACTGTATCTTCAATGTAAAATATAGATTGTTTATTTAATGTTCACCTTATTAATATATTATAATATAATTTTTAATATGTATGTTTTTCAAAATATATTTCAATTTTTAACACGTTCTCAGTCGATCTATCAACATATGTTAAGTTATATAGTAATTACGAATTAAAATATAATCTCATAAATGTATTTCTATAACAAAATAAATAATAATTTTAAGATTTTCCGTAATTGGTACATTTGTTAAAGAAACTTTTCAAACAAAATTGTGCGAAATATGAATATTTTTCATTATGATCATTACTATTTTTGCCATAAGTGCAGCCTTTCTAGTAATATTGGAGATAGAAGAAAAAATGCATAGGGCAATCATGCGCAATTTGAATGTTCTTTTCAAAAATTAGAGGTGCACATCTAGTCCATATACATATCTTAAGTTTGTAGTTTCACAATTGTACGTTCGACAGTTTCGGCTCTAGAGCGTTTATAGACAGACAGACACAGACATCATTCCGAAGGATAGTCACCTTTGATCCAGGGAATATCAAAACGTGTGTAACAGTTGAAATCTCCAGATGATTATTTTTCATGATAACAAGACTTAATTATTATTTCGTAAAAAAAAGTAAATGGGTGAAATATCAGCCTTTCTTTGACTACATAATTTTGAATACACACATTATTATTGCTAGTATATAAATGCATATTTGATATATTATTCAGTCACAATAAAATGTAACGACGATTTAAAATTACGCCTAGTTGTTCAAAGTCCCGACATACGTTATACATCGTATGTTGTATGCTCCAGGAGTAAATTAGATTCTGTAAGTATCGGTTTCATAAATTTCCTTAATGCTGACTTTAAGGGGGCATATACCTTTCTATCGCCTAAAAGTAGCCTATTTTCATGATTTTTTTTTTGGTACAAGGAAAAAGTTTAGACGCATGCAGCTTATAGAGCATGTATTTCTCTTTTAAAAAACATTTTTTTCATCCTTGTAACTCCTTTGTTCCGCCCCATACACCAAATTCCGTAGGCCATGTTTAAAAAACAGAGGGGCACAGTTCCCAGAATTTCTTCGAGCTAAGTTAAATGAAAAAGAAAAGCGAAACGGATATTTGATGTCAAGTTAATTTCGCGTCGTTTTACGGATTCTTTTTTCAAAATTCGAATTTGTCATAAAATGGCGGCCTGTTAAAAGAAAAATGTCGATTTTTCGTCTAATTTTTTCGTATATATTTGTGTAAACCAAATAGAAAAAATGTAAATTTCTGGAAAAGAATCCGTCAAACGATGACAAATTTTATAAGCTACAAAGGGGAAAAAATCAAAGCAATTGGATAAATCGTTCAAAAAATATCCTGGGCATAGTTTTGTGAAAACGCATCTAATGTCGTCTCGAATTCCGATTCCAAGCTCAATCTGTGCGGCGGCTTACATTTGTCCGGTCTATCGGTCGATATGTATCGACATTTATTAATAACCGCAAACCTTTATGCGTGCTCATCGCGATTTCACTGGTAACGTCAAAACAAAGTAAACAGCACCAACTGAAGAGCGCGCATAGGTAGCGCTCGGAGGTTGCTCGATCTAAACCGCTGTAACATTTGTAATAATTCGAATTTCGATAAACGGCTTGGAAAATCGAATTTTTCTAATGACTTTTCCAAACTATGTAATACATCAAAAATCCTCTTTTTTCTGTCGATATTAAGTGAGTTTCCGTTATTTTCTCGAAGTATATGGGCTATTTATTTTCTTAATCAGTTAGGATATGTATTCGAAATTTGGTTAAAATCTAATCCGTATCTTCAGTGGAGATAGGGCGGCATAGTTGGTTTTACGAATGAGCGACCAAAATACATCCTAGCATATGAGTTACATTAACTATTGGTGACGAATTTCAGTGCATTTTTATAAATCCACCATTTCTGCATACCCGACTACCGTACGATTATCTAAAAATTATATTATGATTAACCTTGACAGCGAAACTAAGATATATAATAGATTCAAATTTGGATATTCCTCAGACAGAACAAGGCTGATGTCGTAGACAGATAGACATATATTATATGAGAGAAAACCGTGTTCGTGGCACAAACAAACATATTCTGAAGCCAACGTAAACACTACGTTCCTCATAAAGACGTGTAATTACGTTTAGATAGTACGCTTTTAAGCTTCTACCACTTGTATTTGATGAGCATATACTGAATTTTGAATGTATACGATTTCTGATGCTAACTTATATGAAGCAACGTGCTGTAATGAACAGAAATGTGTGAAGTCATCCCAAAAGAAAAGCCGCAGTTGTTTTATGTTTATAAAATCTGAAATATTTTTCAAATTGAGAAACCCTACAACAAATAAAACTCTATATAAGCCGAACCGAATAACTCAACTATTGCATTCAGAAGAAAACATGAAACGTATTTCATTGCAAAATTACTGACACATGATCGAACACTATCTTTTGTATTTTCTGTAACTTTCTCGGAATTGAAAAATGTTTCTACGGAACCTTGTCTTTTAATTTTTTTATACGAATTTTGATCATCCCTGAATTGAATTTGAGTATTTTTAGAATGACGTTTGCGTGTGTGAATGTTCTAGTGTCGAAACTGTTGAAGGCAAAACTATGCAACTTAAAACTTAAGACTTGTATAAAGCCTGGGTGAGCAAAATTTTTGAAGATAATATCTTAAGGCGCGATACTTGTAGTGATAATTGAAAGGAAAACAGTGGTTGGCGAATTCGTCATGAAGCTATGTTTCTACACGGGCTCAAATCTAATGTACATTTAATTATACTAATTTAGATATATACTACATATTAACAAATTGATACTTTTTTAAGGCATTGTTAGGTCTACATAATTAACATTTTGACGAGAATTTTTTCGGAGCCGTGTAGTTTAATAACTAAACCTTGCATAAGTTTTTAAAGAAATGCATTATCGTCCATAACTATTTATTTCGAATTTACGAGCAGGTATTTTTCTCATTACCGACATGACTTACACAATCTAATTTACTAGGGTCACCCGTGGGCACCGTGTGCCCATATAGTACACAGAATATAGGTCAGTTTTGACGGATGGAGAATTATCTTGTAATTTTCTTGTAAATCATAGTTACAATATAAAAATAAGGGATTACCCTTACACGGTTTTCCTTCAGTTTGTATCGTATAACCTGTAACAAACCTAAATATAATTAAATATTCATAATTTTATATATTTTTCCAGCCAAAATATGTTTGAATTAATTCTTCAAGATTTTGTTTATTATTTAATTTATAATTTAATTCATAAATTTATTTACTGCATCTATTTGGAGTTAAATATATTGTACAATGCACGTTTTATATTATTTAATAATTTGATGCATGTTTTTATTGATTTTTAAATGCCTATGAATTATAGAATATAATAAAATAATTAAAGATTTTGAAATTTGGACAGTTAATTAAAATTGATAATAATCATTATTTGAATAAATGTTTGCAATTGAAACAATTCATTCTGATAACAAAGTCGGAAAATGCGCGGTAACTTTGAAGTACTACTTGATGGCACTTCATACTTCATACACTTGGCCGAAGTTTATAGTTTGAATTTACGATATTTGTCAACATGTATAAAAAGGTGTTAATTGTGTTATCCGAATTTCTGAATGACGATGCAACGTCAAAAATAGTTGTACAACTGGCGGACAGTATTTATTTGCAGAAATAAATAACAAATTCTGTATTAATACATAAAAATAATCAAGATATTTACGTTGATTTAATACATCCATGTGTGTATTATTACACAAAAATCGGGAATATAAATTTACTTACGGATTCTGTTTACTAATTGAATCGATTATTCAAAAAATATGTGTATTACAAACCTTTTTACACAACACTTTCAATGATTTGACTTTTGATTCGTTATTATTTTTGAATCAAATAATCAGGCTAGATTCTGAATATTGCAGTGCCACGGCAGTTTAAAAGTGATAATGGATCATATGCTAAAACACAATGGCATAATGTACACAACTCGATATGCATTTTGAAGATTCGGAATATATTTAAAATTGACATTTGAATTATTCTGACGTATAACCTTTTATTTTTACGTAGAGCAGATTACTTGATTAGAAATTTATTCATTGCTGTTGTGTAGTCTTTTATTTCAGTACAAACTATTTGATATTATATATAAAATTCATATCTGTCGCCATGGTATAGTGGCTAAGACTATCGCCTCTTACCCTGCAGGTCGTGAGTTCGATCCTCGTCTATGCCAATCTGCATTTTTACAAAAAAAGCGTTCTACACATACACACTCACTCACTCACATACAAACATTTCTGGGTTATTATATTAATGATTCTGGAGCATACAAAATACGTTGTATAACGTATATCGCAGAGTCTATCGGCTGCACACAAGTATCGCCCCAAGCGGAAATAACAGTTAACTTACTTATTCAAGGTCCTGGGAATGGTATGAGTAAGAGAAAAGAAAATTTCAATAAAACTTGAATATATTACCATTAACTAAAGATTGAAATGAAAATTGACTTGTTACATTTACGTTTTCCTAGTTACCATTCATATTGATTTTGTTTCACGGTATCAATCTAGCATGAATTTAGAACAATATAAAGCAATATTATAATAAACATAACTTAGACAAGTGATGACAACTCCAGCTTTTACTTTCTTTTACGAAGTAATAAGCAAGTCTTGTAATCATGAAAAATTTCGAACTCGAGATTTCAACAGATATACGTACATGTTTTGACCTTCCCTGAATCCAACACACACACACAGACGTCACTCCGAAAATAGTCACATTTGAGAAGCTCAAAACGTATATATCCGTTGAAATCTCGAGTTCGATTTTTTTGGTGATCCCTATACTTACTTATTACTTCGCAAAAAGAAAGTAAAAATGTGCCTGTTGTGCGAAAATTCTATGAAACATTATAAATATCTTGTTTACGTTGACATGGATTCGCATGTTCGCAATTAGATAAATAACATTTCAGAATATTTCCGTAGAGTATTGGTTAGTTTGACAGCATATTTTGGTTATATATGTATATATATATATATATATATATATATATATATATATATATATATATATATATATATAATCTAGTGAAAACTGCGCAAAAGAAAGTTGAGTACAGGCAACTCCGGATATTTAGTAATACATTATTGTTTAAGTTAGGCAAAGTATATAATGCATTTTGTACCTATATTCCAAGACGTCGCAGATGGGTTTGTCAGCAGATAACTGCTTAGAATATTTACCGTATCGTGTTTCCATGCGTATATATCCAGTTTTGGAATGACGGTTTGCTTCTGATGTGACATCACCGAATTGAACGGGTAGAGGTATAGGTAAGTGGCCTGTCAAAACGTTAACTGCGGCCGTATATTTCATGCAACGCAATAGCTCCCGGCCGATAACAGATGATGGATGGTCGAAGGCAGATTTGCAATACTAATATCAGACGCAATTCTGTTCCGCATCGAGAGCATTTTTCACTTTTCAACTGAACCCAAACCCAGAACCGATGTTGACCGACCGACTGGCCGGCTGATACACAGCACTCCACTAAACAATTTTATCAAAACAGGTTGAATTTGTATTTGGAGTTATCTATTTCTGCTAAAGTTTACTATTAAATAACTTCGTTACACAAGAACACGTGTAATATTTGGGACAGACGATCATATGTGTAAGTTACAAAAATCAGAGAATCCAATTGGTTTGCTATTTCCAGAAAACAAAACACAAAAAGAAAAATCGGTTGGGACCAAGACAGAACTTTCTATTACGATTCAGTAGTAGGCTAATTGTATTGATTTCTATGCGAAAGAAAAATATAAATTTTAAATTTGATGAAACATCTCGAGCGTTTTACGTTATAAAATACTGTTTCTTCAATGTAAAATATAGATTATATCTATAATATTCATCATTATATTATTATATAATTTTTAATAGGTACTGTTTTTCAAAATTTATTTCAATATTTATCTGCAATAACCATTACACTGAAACACGTTCTCAGTCGATCTATTTTTGTTAACCAGTGAATAATGACTTAATTTATTTTAGTTTATTTTGTATATCGGTCAAAATATTTTTAGGCATAAGTCAGAGGATTTATTAAACATATTCTGCATATATGCTTATGTCTGGCAACATATATAAGAAACATTAGTGTAAAAGATGATTTTGAACTTACTTGTAGATTTGTTGTAGTCGGAAGCTTATCGACGATATTTTAACCCTGTTACCTTTCCTGTAGGGCACTGTGTTTCATTAAAACCAATAATAATATTATACAATTACATAAGTATAAATATACAAAGATTTATACGTGACGGCCCGCGGAATCCGGGCTATCAATCTATTTAGGCTCTGAAATTAAAATACAGGTTTGAGTATAAACTCAGTGTGGAGCCAGTCTATAATTCTCTCGCACACATACACACACACAGAGTCATACCAAAATCTCCATATATCTAACCCTTAACCATCCTACGCAAGTCAAGTAGTCAACCTCATACGTAAGCGTATACATAGGTTACGTATGGGGGGTGTCTTCCGTATACGACACACGCCTCCCTCCGACCAAGATGGGACCATCACCATAAGAACACATCATTCCGGGATGTCACCGTTGGGACCGCCGGACGTACCGGACTGGCCACCGTTGGGACCGCCTGACGTACCGGACTGGCCTCGTTGGGACCGCCGGATCCACCGGACTGGCCTCGTTGGGACCGCCGGATCCACCGGACGGGCCACTGTTGGGACCGCCGGGATTACCGGACTGGCCTCGTTGGAACCGCCGGATCCACCGAACTGGCCACTGTTGGGACCGCCGGGAGTACTGAACTGGCCTCGTTGGGACCGCCGGATCCACCGTACTGGCCTCTGTCAATAGTCATCATCCTCACACATTCAACACAACTCATATTATATATAATCAACTCTATAGTATTATCTCAAAACTCATAATTATACTTCAATACTAAATCTGATACTTCGTCTCATCGTCCATATATTAATATCAATAACAATTCAACAGAATAGTCTAACTTCCACATTGATTCATACCTATTCATACCCGGTATTAATACATATTGTAAAATATCCAAATATCATAATACGTTAATGATTAGCTATCAACCTCACCTCAAATAATAATTCACAACACTTTTGTCACTCACTAAATCACTCTCAATGCAGGACCTATTTCACTGGTAGATAGACTGTAAATGGTTATACATTCTAAAATAAAGAGTTAAAGAAGACTAGTGCTCATATAATATCCTATTTAATAAACGGATATAGTTATAACACATATTTTTAAAATGCATCGTAACATTAGATTTTCCGTAGCAGTTTTCTCGTAACTGGGACATTTTTTAAAGAAACTTTTCTTACAAAAATTGTTTCGCAATATTCATATCATTCATTTGGAATATGATTATATTTGCCATATTGCTGCCGCGTTAGTAATTTTATAGATAGAACAAAAAATGCACTTTCGCTTTAAATATTCTTTTCAAAAATATACCTCCATATCTTTATCAAAAAAGGAGGGACCATGTACAAGTTTTAATTTTAAAGTCACACGGTTTTAGGTTATACAGTTTAGGCTCTAAAGCTTTCACAGACAGGCAGACACAGACGTCATTCCGAAAATAGTCTCCTTCGTTTCAGAAAAGGTCAAAACGTGTATATCCGTTAAATTCTCGTGTTCAATCATTTTCATGTTAAGACACTTATTACTGCGTAGAAATAGTATAAAATTGATATTTTGAAAAACATTATTATTTTCAATAACTTTTAATGGTTTTTGGGTTTACAATATTATGAAATTTTGCGGACATCTTTTTGTAGTTTTTAAGTTTTTTTTTAAGGTAGTGTTAAACGAGCTTTAAATTTGAGGCCATATAACTCCGGAAATATATAGGCAATTAGATTTTAATTGCAAACAGATTCAAATGGGAAACTGACATCCAACTATATGACATATATATTTTTGGATTCAGGGCGACGATAAAAATACTTTATGTAAAGAAATTCTTTTTGATCCGAGAATGTTACAGACACGCGATGTACTTCGTATGGCGAGCGAGAAATACATATTTCTATACATATATCTTTCTCCCATTCCACGAGACAATATTATTATGAAAGATGATACATAAATATATCTAAGCCCCCCCCCCCCCCCCTCCGCATAAATGTGCTTCCCAGAAGTCCCTAGAATCTTTAAATCAGCACTTAAGGCTGACATTTTACCTAATTTAAATTTCAAAATTGTAAAATGTATAGGTATTGAAGTAGTAAGCCAACGATTTCAATATATATCCGTCTGTCATATCGTGCAATTCAGCATATTGCTTTTGAATTTATACCGTTAATATGTGCGAAAGTTCAGATCTCGGCTACGTGCCCAGCACGCATGAGCATATCTATATTTAGGTAGATGCCAGACAAGCAAGTAGCAGGTCGCTAGCTACCACAGAATAGAGAAAGATGGATAACCAACCTCGTCGCGATAATGAGTGGTAGCGCGATGGAAACGCGAAGAGAAAGAATGCGCGACTGGCTGACGCGCGAGTTCATAGAGCAACCTTGCATCACACTGTGGTGATATGGATGGAGTACCGCTTTTCAACTGTGACGACCGGAAGTATGTGGAGCTACAACGCGCTCATTACAGCTAATGGTGGACCAGAGTCAGCCCTCAATACTCACCCTTAGAACGTGCAACACCACCCACTCGCTCCCCATATACTACAGTATAACTGTAAAAAAAAAACTGGGTTCAAAAGGGGAATACAAATAATAAAAGAGACCACTATTGAAATGAAAGCCATTATACGAGTACGCATGCGGCTAGATCGAAGCCAAACGGATTGTTATTTACAGTACTGTATCACTGCGATGCATACACGGAGAGTGCTCGCAGTGGAAATGGAATTTTCGAGTGGTAATTGTGGTAAATCAAGTAGGGTTTAAAAGAAAAATACATGGGTGTATGAGAATCACGTCATTTAGAGAAATGTTGTACGAAGAGTCGGTTATGGACAAATCAGATGGTTTTGTCATGGCATGAGAACGTCCGATGAAAGATATCTATAGGTGATGTAGATGTAAAAATGTGGAGTCACCTCTGATAGAAAATTATTCATCTAACTGCGGAATAAAAAGGAATGGGTATAAATATTGAAGTAATAAAAAAAAAGAACATTGTAGTATTTAAAAAGATAAAGTTAAATATGTTTTTCTTTAACCAAAAATTAGTTAAAAACATTTTTAAGTAATTAAAGGGTTGAGTAGATGAAGGGGTCACGTTACATTTTCTTAAATACTTAAATTTTGTGGCTGATAATAGAATTAGGTGCGTATGCGAGCATCCGCCACAAAATTCAGAAACGAACCCTTCATTAATTTGTCCCTTCAATTGAATTAATACATACAATAATGACTATCAGTCATACAATATTTTTACGTATTTTTTGAAATCCGTCTGAGTTATTTGAATTAAGTTTTCATAAAAGTTGTTTATTTATTTTTCAAATCTCTATCCTACGACCTGGATATATTCCAGCCGGCTTTCTCAAGAAACGCCACAGGCAATAAAATAATATAAATAATAAAAGGCACCCTGGTCATTGGATAGAGCTTTCAAAAATAAATTAACAACTTTTATAAAAACTAAATTCAAATGTCTCTTACAGGTTTCAAGAAATACGTTAAAATATTTGTAATGTCTGCATTATTTTAAGTTTTCGAAATTTCGGCCACCATGATTCACAGATTGCGTAAAATTAATTGTAATAATAAAATAAGTTGCAGTGATCTACACTATACTTGCATTATATATTTTGTTATATTTTGTTTCATATTCATGTGTAACAACAAAATCAATAGTATAGTAACTAGGCAAACGTAAATGTAACATTGCCATTTTCAAGGGCGCATGTTCAGTAAATGGTTTATTTTAAAAAATCTAAACCAAAATTGTTAGATATTTTCATAATTTTATAAAAATCATCTATTCTATAAATAAAAGTAGCAGGTTAAGATATTGTATTCATTAATTAGAGATTTTCATCAAGGGGCATATTCGAGTATTAAGTTTAAATATTCATATACTTTTCTTCAACTGGTTTAGCTCTAGAGCAGTGGTGCCCAATCTTTTTATTCTCCTAAGCCACATTGAAATACCAAAGAAAAAAGAAATGGGTTGTGGCTAACGCAGGACTTTCTTTTACGTAATTTTTATTATTATTATTATTATATATATATATATATATATATATATATATATATATATATATATATATATATATATATATATAAATATATATATATATATATATATATATATATATATATATATATTCCAAATAAACTGTACCAATTATTTTATTATGTTATCAAATTTTGATTATAAAAATATAATATTAGGAAATAATAATCCAACAGAAACAATATGAAAACCAAGCATAAATGAATGAGTGGAAAATTATACCAATACCAATTTGTATGGTTTTGAAGTACTAGCTATCACAACTAACCAATTCTCTACAGAAATATTCTGAAATGTCATTTATCTAATTCAGTCTATTTTGTTTTCTTGTCGAAATATTGACAGGCGCCAAAGATCCGATTAATTAATCTACATTCGTATCCATGACAACGTATACAAGATACTTATGATTTTTAGTAGCAATTTTCTCGTAACTGGTTTATTTATTGAAGAAACTTTTCAAACAAAAGTTGTGCGAAATATTAATATCTTACATTATGAACATAACTATTTTTGCCGTAAGTGCAGCCGTTCTAGTGATATTGGAGATAGAACAAAAAATGCATACAGTAAACATGCACTGCCGGTTTGAATATTCTTTTCAAAAATAAAAGGTGCAGAACTAGACCATATACAAGTCTTAAATTTGAAGTTTCATAATTTTACGTTCAACAGTTTCGGCTCTAGAGCGGTCAAACTCACACTCACGTCACTCCGAAAATAGTCACATTCGATTCAGGGAAGCTCAATATGTGTGTATCCGTTGAAATCTCGGGTTCGATTATTTTGGTGATCCCTATACTTACTTATTATTTCGTAAAAAGAAAGTAAAAACAACTTAAAGATTTTCACATTTTTTGGGGTTTATTTGCTTGTTTCTTGGGCCGTTTGATACTTGCCTTGGGCTTGGAGAGAACACCGACACATACAGACGCCATTCCGAAAATGGTCAGATAGAATTCTGGGTGTATATATCTGATAAAATACATATACCTGACAGTTCATGAATTCTCTAAAAAAATATTAACTGACTCATTACACATCTAAGTGAATTCAAAACATTGCGCTTGAATGTTTTCTTTCAAATAAAAGACAACCCAGTTATTTAAAAATATCTTGCAACACCTTCATAATTTATTATAGTTTATTTATAAAATAAAGAGTACCTAAATTTAAACATCTAGACAAATTATAACTATAGTATACATATACCGGCAGGGTTAAAATTCTCACACGAATAGCTTTAGAGTCTACTACTTCTTTTTATATTTCCGCTCCAGAAATAATACGAAATATGAAGTTATGTGGTGCTGCGAACTTAAAACAGGATGTACAAATTTCACAGTCACGGAGTCCACCTGACGTAAAACCAAAACATTACGACACAAACAGTTAGAGCGCTAGATAGTAAAAGAAAATATGTCTTGGTTATAAACCTTGAAAATATTTGTACAAACTGTTGAAACTTAATGAAATAACTTCGTGTGTTTTAGATTTAAGTTCGTGCATCTTAAAAATAAATACAATTATATCCATTATTTATTTTTCGTTAAAATTTATATTTCCCCCTTCTGTATAGAGCACGAAATAAGCAGTGCACATGCCATTCGGAAATTTCACTTAATCATAGTAACTGACTGATTTCAGTCTCAGGCGTTCTTAATTTATATTTCGTTTATAAAAAATTATACAAATCTGCATATGAATTGAATATCTTTTTCAATTACAATTATTATTTAAATGGTTGGGTGGAAGAGTATGCGACTAGAATAGCCATTTGCATGAGATACATAATCTCACATCATTTTTTAATGTAAATGTGACATTTTATTCATTCATGAAATTCAAAGGCGGCGGAGTCACGGTTTCCGAAGTGAACGGTGACAGATTACAATAAAACGGTTTTTGGCCGTGGACCAACCCCCACAATCGGTCACAGTTGATTACAGCGGTTAGCTTGCTGCGCCTTTTGTGTCTCTTTAAATTGTATAAAATTACCGGCTATCTAATTTCACACTGCTCATTAATAATTCATCGCACTTTTTAACCTCCAATGGCTCGATGTCCAATTCAAACATCGGAGGTTAGTCTGCATAGAAAAATCACTATACACTTTTAATATAATAATAAAAAGTTATCTATTTTAAGTTGAACGAATAATAATTGGCTATTATTATCAAATAAAAGATTCATATTCGATTTCACTACTCTAACTTAAAATATGAAGTTAAACTTAATCTATAATATATTTGACAGCATTGCTAATTTCCCATAAGAAATATATTTATTTGTTTATTAAAGCTACAATAAGTTTCAAATATATTAAAGTTAAAAATAATAATTTTGAATTATTATGGCTTTGGGTTCAGACTCTAAAAAGATCTACTGAGTTGTTGTTTGTTGTTTTTACTTTCTTTTACAGAGTAATAAGTAAGTATTGTAATCATGAAAAATTTCGAACTCGAGATTTCAGCGGATATACATGTTTTTACCTTCCCTGAATCGAATGTGACTATTTTCGGAATGACGTCTGTCTGTCTGGCTGTGTGTCTGTGTGTGTGTGTGTATGTGAACGCTCTAGGGCCAAAACTGTCAAACGAAAAATTATGAAACTTCAAACTTAAGACTTGTATATACCCTAGATGTGCACCTTCTATTTTTGAAAAGAATATTCAAACCGGTAGTTCATGTTTACTCTATACATGTTTTGTTCTATCTCCAATATCACTAGAACGGCTACACTTAAGGCAAAAATAGTAATATTCATAATGAATGATAATAATATTTCACACAACTTTTGTTTGAAAAGTTTCTTCATAAATTGTACCAGTTATGAGATAACTGCTACGAAAAAACTCAAATATCTTATTTACGTTGCCATGGTGATACCTACAATTGTGACAAATTTTATTATTTTTAAAACGAATCAACCATGAGTTACAACATTTGTTTCTTGTTTATTTCAAACAAACAAGCATTTACATTGACAGTTAACTGAATGAATTAATATTTAAAATATTGTTTTCTTATTAGAATAAATTGTATCAGGTAAATTATTATAGAATCAATTTATATTATATATTTGCTGACATAATTAATTAACAATTTCAGAGTTTTACTGTGAAATTTGACTGTTTAAGAGTGAATACGATAAGTACTTCAAATTCAGATCCATTATAAATTGGTATAATTATCCAGGTATTTTCATTATATATATAAATATATATAATTATATATATATATATATATAATTTATATATATTTATATATATATTATATATATATATATATATAATTATATATATAAATATATATAATTATATATATATATATATATAATTATATATATTTATATATATAATTATATATATATATATATATAATTATATATATTTATATATATTAATTATATATAATATATATATATATATATATAATTATATATATATAATATAATTATATAATTATTATATATATATATATATATATATATATATATATATATATATATATATATATATATATATATATATATATATATATATATATATATATATATATATATATATACTAGGTTAACCCGTGGGCACCATGTACCCATTTCACATCGATCCATCCGTCTAATTGAATAATATGACGGGTGGCGATTTTTCATTTAATTAGAATTATAAATTTTCTTACTGCTACTATTTTGTACTAGGGTTACCCGTGGGCACCTTGTGCCCATATGGTAAACAGAGTATAGGTCAGTTTTGACTGATGGCGAATTTTCAAGTAATTTAATAATAATAACACGGTTTTTCTTTATTTTGTATCGTTTGACTATAATAGTAATACAAATTTCCACATCGAAAATAATAATAAAGAAAAAATCGAGTTCTTTCTTTGAACGCTATTTTGTTCTTAGATCACTATGCTGAGATTAACTAATCGATCGCTTATCATGCACTGTGTAACATCCGATAAATTTAAACAAAATTTTGTTTAACTTTGATTTTAACCTTGTATGGTGCATATGTGTTGTATCATTTAGACAGATTCTATGATTGTTAAAAAACAGGATCATAAATTTACTTAAGATTGCTGTTTATTATTTGAATAGTTTATTCAAATAATATGTATTACAAATCGTATTTTCACAGTATTTTTAATGATTTGACATTTGATTCACTATTGTTTTTGAATTAAATAATCAGGCTAGATTCTGAATTTTGCAGTATTAAACTGATGCAGTGTAACGGCATTTTTAAAAGTGATAATTAGTTATATGCTAAAATACAATGGATTGTGCCATCAAAAATAAAAGAATAAAATTGCCAACCAAACATGTTTGAATTATCTCTTCAGATTTTATTTCTCTAATAATCAGAATTATAAATTTACTTCCTTGCAGTTGTTATAATTTGACGAACTATAGAATCTTACCGCAACTCCTATTTTCAAAAATCACTACTTCTTGGCCATTTTGAAGTGAAAATATTAACTATGATTTAAAATAAATGTACGGAAACACGTACTTGCTAAAAATATACGCTAATTAGGCAATAATATGCACTTATTTCATATTATATACTTACAAATTGAAATTATAACATGCTACTTCCCTTAAACTTAAGATTAAACTTCAATGTTTCCGTAATTCGTACATTGAAATACTGTTCTTGACGCTCACGTAGTAGCACTTTTATTTATATTTGTTCTTTGGTCGGTCATTTTACCATAAATGCTTAATAGCGACTCACAAACTTCAAATTAGAATAAATAAAACTTAATTTTCTGAACTAACAATTATTTATATTTCTCATTGACATACAATATCAATATAATATAGAAGATGTCACTCTGTGTAAAGAACACAACACACTAAATAAACTTCAAATCTATTTAATTGAAGATTCACAAACACTTTTTTGACATTTCATTCTGACGTTTGATTCGTTTTTTACAAAAAAGCGTTCTACACACACTTACTCACATACACACATACAAACATTTCTTTCGTTATTATATTAATGATGATATATATATATCATCATTAATATAATATATATATATATATATATATATATATATATATATATATATATATATCATCATTAATATAATATATATATATATATATATATATATATATATATATATATATAATATATATATATATATATATATATATATATATATATATATATATATATATATATATATATATATAGATATGTATATTAATATCTTTCTATTGAAAACTACGTAAAAGAAAGTTGAGTGCAGGCCACTCCAGATATTTTAATTTTATAAAACTAAAATATTTTAAATTTCATAATTATAATATTTAATATTTTTTTATGATCTTTGGGTTTGCAATATGAAGAAGTTTTGCAGATATAAAATATCTTCTTTTTTTGTTAAATTTTCGAGTATTGTTCATTATTATGTCTAGTAACTTTGAATTTAATCGCTACGGTACGTTCAGAGAAAAAAAAACTTTTTGTAAAGAGAATATTACAGACACACGACCGAATGCTTCGTATGGTTTATTAAATCTATCTAAAGTAGTAATTATGGGCGAGAAAATTAAAATGCTGTCCATATTCATGGTTACACTTATAAGAACATCGGTATCTTAATTAGCAGTATTGCTGGTGCGTATTTTTAGTAAATACAAAATAACTATAGTATTCAGTTGTATGCCTGTAACACGGATACTTATTATTCCTTTTGATTTTGAAAATGTATATAATTTTTGTATTATCTCTGTAGATAATATTGAAATTAAGTGTTAATCTGGTAATGCTAAAATATCTTTAAGTTAGGCGAATTTAAGTTTATATCATAAACATAAAATATTTAATATAAATCCGGCAGAAATAATTTTCCACTGTGTATTTGAAAAACAGTGCGGTTCCATTATAGCTGGAAACCTGGTGTCATCATAATAAGCCACCTACCTGTGTAAATGCTCGACTGCGGTTCGCATTCGTTCATTCCTGTTCCAGTGATCATTCGTTTGATCGTGTCCCTACCCCGTAAGCAGATAAACATGCAGCTATTTGCGCGATCGACGAAGAACAAATAATATATATTTATGGGTGACCTAAATTCGAATAGATTAAAAGCTAATATCGTAAACGTACATTACTTTTACAAGGCTCTGGTGTAACATTCATACAACGTAACGTAAACGTTGGTATGTAATGAAAACTGCATTCCACCGGTTTCGTGATTACCCGGGTGGATGTTCATTTTCGCGCAATTCCAACTGCAACAAGAAAACTATAACCAAGAAACGTACATGCTGCAGGCAACCCATCATTCTTCGTTCATGTTGTTTTTTTGTCGTTTTTTTCCTAATATATAAACTGACTTGT
This sequence comes from Leistus spinibarbis, assembly GCA_933228885.1. NCBI lineage: Eukaryota > Metazoa > Arthropoda > Insecta > Coleoptera > Carabidae > Leistus > Leistus spinibarbis. The sequence goes on from OW121799.1 coordinate 815,696, forward strand.
ACGACACCATTATTTTTCAAACTTTAAAAAAGGAGCAAAAATATAAATCTGATTTTTCTTTTACTCGTACTAGTTTCATTTCAGGATAGTTATTATTGTAACTAATGTTTTATTTGTTTTCTAAATAACAATAATAAATAAAAAATGTTTATTATTGTTCTGTATATTATAAATATAAACACCCTAATGTATATGTTTTTATGTTTGTTTGTATTTAAGGAGTCTTTCTGGTTTTTTAGGGTTAAGAAAGGAGCTATTATTATTGTTTTTAATATTATAATCAAAACCATTTATTAAATAGCAGTTTATTCTATACATTAATATATACCATTAGGAATATATATAAAAGAAATAAGCGCGTGCTCAATAATGATCAAAAGAAATGAAAGCGCTCTGCGGTGCCCACGAATGCTCCTCGTTGGTAAATCTAAAACCAAAATGGGTTGCGGCCAACGCGGGACATTCTTTTACGTAGTTTTCATCAATATTTATTGATTATAAAAATATAATATTAGGAAATATTAATCCAACAGACACAATATGAAAACCAAGCTAACCTTATATAAATGAATGGGTTGAAAATTATACCAATACCAATTTGGAATGGCTTTGAAGAACTAACTATCAAAACTAACCAATTCTCGACAGAAATATTCTGAAATGTCATTTATCTAATTCAGACCATTTTGTTTCTTGTCGAAATATTGACAGGCGCAGATGATCCGATTAATTAAGTTACATTCGAATTCATGACAACGTAAGCAAGATTCTTAAAATTTTCGGTAGCGGTTTTCTCGTAACTGGTACATTTATTGAAGAAACTTTTCAAACAATAGTTGTGTGTTTCATTATGTATGTAACTATTTTTGTCATAAGTGCATCCATTTTAGTGTTATTGGAGATAGAACAAAAAATGCATAGAGTAAACATACACTTCATTAGTCATGGGACAGTTGGATAATGGGGGTGTGGACATTACGATATAATTTAGTTTTTTTTTTTAACGACACCTTTGATACCATTAATACCATTCATTCATTATGAACATAACTATTTTGGCCGTAAGTGCAGCCGTTCAAGTGATATTGGAGATAGAACAAAAAATGCATGGAGTAAACATGCACTGCTGGTTTGAATATTCTTTTCAAAAATAGGAGGTGCACAACTAGACCATATACAAGTCTTAAGTTTGAAGTCTCATAATTTTACGTTGGACAGTTTCGGCTCTACAGCGTTTACATACACACACACACACACGCACACACAGACGTCACTCCAAAAATAGTCACATTCGATTCAGGGAAGCTCAAAACGTGTATATCCGTTGAAATCTTGAGTTCGATTTTTTTGGTTTTTATCAATATAATCTAAAATTAAATGTAAGACTTTTTATACCTATAACATATTTTCAAATTGTTAACCAAAAGGCCATAATAATTAAAAACCACTATTCGCAACGCATATTTTACCTAAGGGCGAGATCTACGCGTTGGTGCGTTTTACGCGTACCAAATCTTGTTTGAAAGGGTAGCTGTATGTGTGAATAGTCTAGAACCTTAACCGTTGATAGTAAAATTATGAAACTTTTATGTTTAAACTAATTGTATATAACCCGGGTGTCCACCTCCTTTGCTTGCAAATAATATCTTTTCTGGGAAGTAATAGTGAATTTCTGCTACTTTTTTTTTTGCAAGTGTTTCTAAATGTATATTCGTAAAAATGATAAGCAAAGGCTTTATTTTAAGGTGTATATTGTTTATGAGTTCACTGTTATGCTTTTCCTCCTCTGATGGTATCATGTACCAATTTTAATCGGATTTGGTACACATATAATATGAGTGCTCCAATATCGGTGCTTATATAAATGGAAATCTGAGTATCAAAGAGAATATAGAGACAATAATTCATAATCAACAAAGGAAAGTTCGGAGAGTGGGGCTGAGAGCCTAAGTGGACATGTAAATGGTTTATTCAAAAGCTTTAAATAATATTAAAATATAGACAAATCCAAGTATGTCATTCATTTTTACTATCTTATACGGAAGAATTATAATCATGAAAAATGTTGAGCTCAAGATATTAATGGAAATATACGTTTTGACCGTTTCTAATTTGAATCTGACTATCTCTGTGTTTGCGTGTGTGGTTGTCTGTGCGACATTCTGTGTTTTTGTGTTACTGTGTGTCTATAACTGTGAGTGTGAACGCTTTAGAACCTAAACTGTTGAAGGAAAATGTATGATATTTTGAACCTCAGTCTTGTTTGTGACCCGGGTTATGTACTTCCTATTTTTGGAAATAATATCTTAACTGAAAGTAACAGTTTACTTCTGTTTCTTCTTTTAATATCTAGGAAATGACATGTGTTACGAAAATAGTGATTCTCATACTAGTTCAAAATATATAATGTACCATTTAATGAAGTATTTCCTTTGAAAATTTAAATATTACATTACATATTTATCAGATTCTAAAATAAGGGTTAAATTGTAACTTATAAATCGGCTTTGACTTAACGTATTTCTTCAACGTTTAAACAATCATTCTATTACCTGAACTGCATAAGCATATACTTATCAACATTTGGGAAATCATAATGAAAGCATGTCCTGCCATTATTAAAAACACTACGAAATGTATTAAAATGTGTATTTCATCAAAGTCGCAAGCGTGAACAATGTTCCTGACGTCACGATTGCATCGTGTATTTTCGACAACGCTCGTGTTGTGGTGGGAAACGCAACAAATAATTGAACTTTATTCATTAATTACTTTGAATTAAAAGCATATTTTGATGTTACTTAAATATGTATCAAAGGTGTCGTTAAAAAAAAAATAACTTAAATATATCGTATTGTCCACACCCCCATTATCCAACTGTCCCATGACTAGTGAAGTGTATGTTTACTCTATGCATTTTTTGTTCTATCTCCAATAACACTAAAATGGCTGTACTTATGACAAAAATAATTATATACAAAATGAAACACACAACTTTTGTTTGAAAAGTTTTTTCAAGAAATGTACCAGTTACGAGAAAACTGCTAAGGAAAATCTTAAATATTTTATCTATATGGTCATGGACATACATGAGATTTTTTTTTTAAACAAATCTGAATGCTATATCAGAAAATATTTTAACAGCTAAACAAAATATTAATTATTTTTGTAATTTTTTACATTTAAACACAAAGCGTGTTTGTAATGGTAATTGCAGATAAATATTGAAATATATTTTGAAAAACGGTACGATCAACATCTATGTTCCATATTGAAGAAACAATATTTGATAACATAATAAAATAATAGGCTAATTGATACAATGTGAGGGTATTACTGTGTAGTATTTGTATTTTTTGACAGTTTGTTTGGAATATAAATTTCTAATGAAATCTACGTAAAAGGTGTTGGTCACAATATTATACAAAAAAACATTGGTTAATCTGAATTTTAATATTTATACGCAGGCTGCTAGACCGACTTTTATCTAAACGCGGAAATACGACTTTAGCGTTTTACTCTGGGAGTAAATTTTATACCAGAGACAATTAAATTTAACTAGAGTTGGAAATACCGGCCCTTAGTGAAAGTAATGTGTAAAATATTTATAAATTTTATGTTTTCGATTGAGACAATTTTCTGTATGTTTAAGGGTAACCTAATTGACATGACTTAACATGATAAACTTGAGATTCAAACTTATAAATTTACCGCTATCCTTCAGCTCTCTAATTTTTAGCAGTGCATTTCGAATCCATCATATATAAAATACTATCGAAATTTCAAATTATATTCGACAGATATTCAGCTCACCTGAATGGACATCTATTGTATATATTTCTCGTCTACCCAATATCTCACCGCAGTAAATAAATCTTCCATATGTTATCAACAAATATATGACTCAAATAATGTATCATTGCTATAGATGGCATTAATCTAAAAATGTTGTGATTTTTCATATATGCCTAGTTGATATCTAGTGCTGTAGTTATTCCAGTCATACATGACTATAATAAATTCGCGTGCATCGGAAACGGGAGAATATTTAATGTATTTTGCATCACTACATAACGGCCTCAACGTCCGAACTATCTAGTGATGCCATCTAATATTTACTACTAGGGAAAGTACATTGCCTGGATCGTTAATATAGACTGGATTCGGAAGCTCACAATGACAGTCATTTATAACAACCGAACATCAACAATGTGTGGATTGGATATTGCCTCTAACAAAAATCATCATTTTAACCAAATCTGATACATGTTCTGGCTATGATTAAATCGAGTTTCAGCATGCATATCTTCAAAACAAAAATACATATTATTTCCGTTGAATCGAATATATATATATATATATATACATCTTAATATAGAACCCATTTAATTACTATAACCGGTATCAATTTATTAAATAACGCCCAAATTCAATAGTTATTCCATATTGAAATTTGTAACTAGAATTTCTAATTTTAGAACCTGATTTTTGTATGCCCTCCACTTTATAGTACCACTGTTGCATGTAATCCAAAATCAATTTTGAAATATGACATAACCTCACGTATACGTAAGTGAGGTTATGTCCACTTTTGGCAAATTGTCTGATTGTGCTTTCACATAGCCAATATCACTCATGTTTAATAATAAAGTACACTTGTAACACCAACCTCTCAAAAAAAAAAAAATTAACACATGCCACATGCGAATTATAAAGAACATAAGACTAAATGAGGTTAGGGAACATTTATCTAACAGCTAAAAGCGTTGCCAAATCTACTTATGAAAACAGCTAAAATTAATAACCACCTTATGGTAATAGCCCTATCTCCCACTCCAAATTAGCCTATAGGTGTAGTATCGTCATGGGCTTATAAGGTGCGAAACTTAAATAATTCGTATATTCTGTAATATGAAGATTTCAGTATAACAAAAAAATCAGGATCACTTCACTACGCTTTCCGTGGTAATGCCCTTTTCATACCAAGACTTTAAGATAGGATGCTGAAGTGAGCCTTTTTTGAAGTACTAGTGTGTTTGCGCATGACCTGACTTCAAGTTCGCCTATCTTGATGATAGAGTTTTGTATCTTAAAGTGCGGCACGTGGTATTCGTTGCCAACTTAAATTATAACAATTTCCAGAATATAAAATTATTTATTTAATGCATTTATCTATGTATTTGAAGGTCCAAATTTGTTAAAATATGATATTTTAAAATACATTAATTTTTATTTCATAGACTAAATACAAAATCAAAATTAAAACATTAAATATCTTAAAATATCCATTATTTTGACAGCGCGACCTATTGCCAACCCAAGAATAAATATGTAATTACAGAAGACAGCACTAGCGATTTAAAAATCTGGTGTGAGCGTCACATGAACTTTAAGATCCGCGAACTTAAAGGGAGGTTCTGGTCGAGATCAACCAAAAATCGTTTTATTTACATAATTTGTATCCCTGAAGTGTGTAGATAATGTTGTCAATAGAAATTTGCCAGTTGAGTGAAATAATGCGCTGGCTGGAAAACAGATAGGAGGGGCGACGCGCAGTGGTCGCAATCGAAGAATTGGTGGCCAAAAGTCTAAATATTATATTATAATATTTCTTTTATCCTATCCTGTTAAGGATACATTAGACAAGAAGAAGCCATATAAGCTGAAATAGCTGATTAAGTGTAAGTGTAATTAACATTACATATACATATTTCAGAGCGCCGGGCGCTCTACAGCTTCAACGGATGAACAGATTCATATAAAACTTTCTTCACCGGATAGGGAATTTAATTTGTGGGACTTTTTGAGCCGTTTTTCAATTTTTTTTTTCTTCCTTTGAAGCTAAAGAAAACATAGCAAACATTTTTTTTTAAACTGCTGCCATTTCGTTTTCCATGTATTTTAAAAAAGTAAAGTCAATATGGCCTCCCAAATTTAGTCTTATTTAATAATTTAAACTTTTTCTTTGTTTCACATAAACTGACAGTGCTGAGGAACGCCCCGCGCAGATCCATGTACTGGATGTTTTGACAGGGAGCTGGAGCCGCCATATTTTTCTATCGCAACTTGTTTTTGTTTCTTGATGATATAAATAATAAAATGAGTTAACCTCATTTCCAAAAATACATATTTTATATAAAAAATAAATAAATTCCCAAAGTTAATGCATATTTCATGCCTCTCGACCAGAACCTCCCCTTAATGTGACCCTGTCTTAAAGTCTTGGTGTGAAAGAGCGTAAGATCCTTAGTTTGCGCATGCGTATAATATTTCAAATACAATAATTATTATTTTAAAATATTATAGCTTTTGGGTTAACAATCTGAAGACATAGTATTGAAGCAAGAAGTCTAACAATTTTTTGAGATTAATTAATTAATATTGCATATTTTAAATTTTTATAAACAATGCGTTCTATTCCCAATATATATATTTTTTAATCGCTGTACAAATATCTGCAATAATATTCTTTTCATAGCTTCAATTCGGATCTATATATATATATATATATATATATATATATATATATATATATATATATATATATATATATATATATATAAATATATATATATATATATATATATATATATATATATATATATATATAAATATAGATATATATATATATATATATATATATATATATATATATATATATATATATATATATATATATATATATATATATATATATGTAAGAAACATCACGAATGTACGGTGTATTGGGTAATAGTGATGGGAAATAAAACTCCATAAACTATTTTATGACTCTTTAATTTTCAGAATCGATATATTAAATTAAATTAAAGAGTCATGAAATAGTTTATGGAGTTTTATTTCCCATAACTATTATCCAATACACCGCACATCCGTGATTTTTCTTACATTCAACTAGTCGGTGGTGACTACTTTTCAACAAAACAATATATATGTTTGTGTGTGTAGAACGCTATTTTGTAAAAATACAAATTGACATAGACGGGGATCTAACTCACGACCTACAGGATGAAAGGCAAAGCTCTTAACCACTGCGTCATGACGACTGTTAATAATGTTACACAAAAAAATCAAATAGTTTATACTGAAGTTCAGTCTGCTTTGTTGTTAATAATGTTACACAAAAAAATCAAATAGTTTATACTGAAGTTCAGTCTACTTTGTTGTTAATAACGTTACACAAAAAAATCAAATAGTTTATACTGAAGTTCAGTCTGCTTTGAAATAGACAAAAACGAATCAAACGTCAGAATGAAATGTCAAAAAAGTTTTTGTGATAAATCTTCCATTAATTGGAATTGAAGTGTATTCAGTGTGATGTGTACTTTACACAGAGTGGCATCTGCTATATTATATTGATATTGTATGTCAATGAGAAATATAAATAATTGTTAGTTAATAAAATTAAGTTTAATTTATTCTAATTTGAAGGTTGTGAGTCGCTAAATATGAGTTGCGGTAAGATTCTAGAGTTCGTCAAATTATAATAACTGCAAGGAAGTAAATTTATAATTCTGATTATTAGAGAAATAAAATCTTGAAGAGATAATTCAAACATATTTAGAAACATGATTGGTTGGCAATTTTATTTTATATTTTTGATGGCACAATCCATTGTATTTTAGCATATAACTAATTATCATCACTTTTAAAATTGCCTTCACACTGCAGTTTAATACTGCAAAATTCAGAATCTAGCCTGATTATTTAATTCTAAAACAATAATGAATCAAATGTCAAATCATTAAAAATGTTTTGTAAAAAAGGTTTGTATAATATAATCGAATCAAATAATACACAGCAATCGTAAGTAAATTTATAATCCTATTATTTGTGTAATAATACAATCATGGAAACTGTCTTAATAATACTTATGGCCAGTTGCACCATACAAGGTTAAAATCAAAGTTTAACAAAACTTAGTTTAAATTAATCTTAGTTTAAATTTATCGGATGTTACACAGTGCATGATAAGCGATCGATTAGTTAATCTCAGCATAGTGATCTAAAAACAAAATAGCGTTCAAAAAAAAACTTGAATTTTCTTTATTATTATTTGCGATGTGGAAATTTGTATTGTGTAATTATTATTAAATTACATGAAGATTCGCCATCAGTCAAAACTGACCTATGTTCTGTATACCATATGGGCACATGGTGCCCACGGGTGACCCTAGTATATATATAAATATATATGTATATATATATATATATATATATATATATATATATATATATATATATATATATATATATATATATATATAATATATATATATATATGGGTCTGTCCAATAATAATTATCTTGTGAACCCACCTACTATGTTTACCGCCTAACCAATAAACTTTAAGTAAACAGCAAACAATCTGTTTGACAGTTATTTTGTTCGTACATTGATTACATTCTATTTCCTTAAAATAATACATTTTTTGTTTATGGATTTGCTACTTTTGTTCATAAAACACAATCAAGCATCAGTAAGCATTTGATCGTTGGTGTTTCCATTTTTTTTTTCTTAGTCTGAAGTGGGGAAACACTTTTAAATTAATAACTTTCTTGTTTATGAGTTTGCCACTTCTGTTTATAGATCACAATGAAGCACTTACGAAGCACTAACGAACCGTATGCTTGATCGTTAGTGCTTCAAATGTGTGTGAAGTGGGTAAATTTTGTGCATATTTCAAAATTCAAATTAATAATATTTTATGGCTCTTGGGTTAACAATATAAAAATTCTTGTAAACATAAATTATCTTAGGATATTTAGTAAATTATTTTGAGGTTTAATTATTTTTTATAAGGGAGTTTTAAGTGGGACCCCGATAACTCAAGAAGTATACGGGCGATTGGAAACGAGCGGATTCAAATGGGATGCCAAATAATATGTGTAGTAAATTTGGTATAAATCGCTCGGGTACCATCAGAGGAGTAGAGGGCACACTAACATCCAAGTATATGAGTTATATACAATTTTGGACTCAGGGCGATGAGACAAACATTTTTTGTTAAGAGGTATACTTACAATCTTTGAATCGGCCGCCATTATGTCAAATATAATTTTTTACTTTCTTTTACGAAGAAATGGAACACGAGATTTCAACGGATGTATGCGTTCTCCTTCTCTTAATCGAACTAGGGTCACCCGTGGGCACCATGTGCCCATATGGTATACAGAACATAGGGTCAGGTTTGACTGATGGCGAATTTTCATGTAATTTAATAATAATAACACGGTTTTTCTTCAATTTGTATCGTTTGACTATAATAGTAATACAAATTTCCACATCGCAAATAATAATAAAGAAATAATCGAGTTCTTTCTTTGAACGCTATTTTGTTCTTAGATCACTATGCTGAGATTAACTAATCGATCGCTTATCATGCACTGTGTAACATCCGATAAATTCAAACAAAATTTTGTTTAACTTTGATTTTAATCTTGTATGGTGCATATGTGTTGTATCATTTAGACAGTTTCTATGATTGTATATAAAAAACAGGATTATAAATTTACTTACGATTGCTGTTTATTATTTGAATCGATTATTCTAATAATATGTATTACAAATCCTTTTTACACAACATTTTTAATGATTTGACATTTGATTCATTATTGTTTTTGAATTAAATAATCAGGCTAGATTCTGAATTTTGCAGTATTAATCTGATGCAGTGTCACAACGGCAGTTTTAAAAGTAATGATAATTAGTTATATGCTAAAATACAATGGATTGTGCCATCAAAAATAAAAGAATAAAATTGCCAACCAAACATGTTTCTAAATATGTTTGAATTATCTCTTCAAGATTTTATTTCTCTAATAATCAGAATTATAAATTTACTTACTTGCAGTTATTATAATTTGACGAACTATAAAATCTTACCGCAACTCATATTTTCAAAAATCACTGCTTCTTGGCCATTTTGAAGTGAAAAATATTAACTATGAATTAAAATAAATGTACAGAAACACGTATTTGCTAAAAATATATGATAATTAGGCAATAATATGCACTTATTTCATATTATATACTTAAAAATTGAAATTATAGCATGGTACTCCCCTTAAACTTAAGATTAAACTTTGAATTGAAGATTTATCACACAAAAACCAATTTTGACTGATTTCATTCTGACGTTTGATTCGTTTTTGTCTATTTCAAAGCAGACTGAACTTCAGAATCGTAGTGATTGTTTTATTTCAGTATAAACTATTTGATTATTTTTTATAACATTATTAACAGTCGCCATGGTGCAGTGGCTAAGTGTCATGCCTTTCACCCTGGAGGTCGTGAGTTCGATCCCCGTCTATGCCAATCTGCATTTTTACAAAAAAAGCGTTCCACACATACACACTCACATACACACTCACATACAAACATTTCTGGGTTATTATATTAATGACTAGGGTCACCCGTGGGCACCATGTGCCCATATAGTATACAGAACATAGGTCAGTTTTGACTGATGGCGAATTTTCATGTAATTTAATAATAATAACACGGTTTTTCTTCATTTTGTATCGTTTCACTATAATAGTAATACAAATTTCCACATCGCAAATAATAATAAAGAAAAAATCGAGTTCTTTCTTTGAACGCTATTTTGTTCTTAGATCACTATGCTGAGATTAACTAATCGATCGCTTATCATGCACTGTGTAACATCTGATAAATTTAAACTAAATTTTGTTTAACTTTGATTTTAACCTTGTATGGTGCATATGTGTTGTATCATTTAGACAGTTTCTATGATTGTATATAAAAAACAGGATTATAAATTTACTTACGATTGCTGTTTATTATTTGAATCGATTATTCTAATAATATGTATTACAAATCCTTTTTACACAACATTTTTAATGATTTGACATTTGATTCATTATTGTTTTTGAATTAAATAATCAGGCTAGATTCTGAATTTTGCAGTATTAATCTGATGCAGTGTCACAACGGCAGTTTTAAAAGTAATGATAATTAGTTATATGCTAAAATACAATGGATTGTGCCATCAAAAATAAAAGAATAAAATTGCCAACCAAACATGTTTCTAAATATGTTTGAATTATCTCTTCAAGATTTTATTTCTCTAATAATCAGAATTATAAATTTACTTACTTGCAGTTATTATAATTTGACGAACTATAAAATCTTACCGCAACTCATATTTTCAAAAATCACTGCTTCTTGGCCATTTTGAAGTGAAAAATATTAACTATGAATTAAAATAAATGTACAGAAACACGTATTTGCTAAAAATATATGCTAATTAGGCAATAATATGCACTTATTTCATATTATATACTTAAAAATTGAAATTATAGCATGATACTCCCCTTAAGATTAAACTTTGAATTGAAGATTTATCACACAAAAACCAATTTTGACTAATTTCATTCTGACGTTTGATTCGTTTTTGTCTATTTCAAAGCAGACTGAACTTCAGAATCGTAGTGATTGTTTTATTTCAGTATAAACTATTTGATTATTTTTTATAACATTATTAACAGTCGCCATGGTGCAGTGGCTAAGTGTCATGCCTTTCACCCTGGAGGTCGTGAGTTCGATCCCCGTCTATGCCAATCTGCATTTTTTCAAAAAAGCGTTCCACACATACACACGCACATACACACTCACATACAAACATTTCTGGGTTATTATATTAATGATTTTCGAAATGACGTCTGGGTGTCTGTGTACCCTTTAGAACTGAAACTGTCGAACGTAAAAATATGAAACTTCAAACTTAACAATTGTATATGGGCCTAGATGTCCACCATCATTGAAAAGAATATTCAAACCAGAAGTGCATGTTTACACTATCCATTACCCCAAATATTGTTAACCCAAAGGCCATAAAGAAATATTTAATATTATAATTTTGAATTTTAAAATATGCACAAAATATTTTTTTTCAAAGTAATCTCTAAAACATTGTAAGACTTTATATTCATAACATTTTTTCAAACTATTAACCAAAAGGCCATAACAATTAAGAACCGCTGCTCGCATCATATATTACTTATAAGGCGAACTGACCACATAGGTGTGTTGTACCTAAGCTTGTTTTTCGCTCGCCGTACGAAGTACCGAACAAACTAAAGCATTCGGTCGTGTGTCAGTAGCATTCTCGGATCAAATTTTTTTATTAACAAATAATGTTTGCCTCGTCGCCCTGATTCCAAAAATATATATAAGTTATATACTTGGATGTTAGTCATCGCTCGCTCGGTCGCTCGTAAGACCAAATTTTTGCCCTCTACTCCTCTGAAGGTACCGGAGCGATTCACTCCAAATTTGGTACACATATTACTTGGCAACCCATTTGCATCCGCTTAAATCCAATCGCCCGTATACTTCCCGAGTTATAAGGCCTCATAATTTAGAGCCCCCCTTAATACTGCCCTTATAAAAATAATAAAAACACTTAAAAATTTTACTAAAAATTCTAAGATATTTCATGTCTACAAGTTTTTTTTCATATTGTTAACCCGAAGCCCGAAAAAAATTTATTAAATATTATAATTTTAAAATATGCACTAAAATTTTTTTTTATCAATATAAATTGTAAGCCTTTTTATATCTATAATTTTTTTCCAAATTGTTAACCAAAAGGCCATAGTAATTAAAAACCATTTCTCGCAACGCATATCTTACCTAAAGGCGAGCTCTACGCATTGGTGCGTTATACGAGTACCAAATCTTGTTCTTTCGATATGCTAGATTAGTTCATATATTATTTTCTGATACCAAGTGTAAAAGTAGTTTCTTTTTGACATCAGTGACTTCAGGAATTACGGATCTAGTAATGCAAATTTTCCATAATTATATTACCGTAAAATTTAATATAAAATATAATAAGTATATACCGATTCAATTTTTGCTAAGATTAACGGCAAAATTCAATCCCAAAGTTGATCTATGTGTATAGTTACATTTAGGTGTCATCCTCACCCAATTGAATATATTCATACATTTTGAATAATATGTTACAAAAAAAAAATGGTTTATTGAAAATGTTGTTATGGAAATTGTCAAATATTCAAATGAGCAATAAATATTTCAACAGTAAAATGGAAAATGAAAACAGAAATAATGGACTGAATAAAAATACCTTGTTGGTAAATCAACAAAATGCAAATTTAACCACACCAAGTTTACAATAATAGTGCATGTAGTATTTGTGTATCCAATAACAAAACTCCCATAATAAATAGCTTGCAGATATTTTTGCTGAACAAAAAATGAAAATAATGGTTATGTTATTACAGAACATTGATTCTATTACTCTTAATACACACAAGAATCTCATATATCATTTACAGAACCCACAAAATGCACAGTAAATAACATTTTATTTTGTCATAGCTTCATAAGTTATAGCGACAGGTAGCCATGTAACTTACGGTGGTTCACTGACTTTTGATACATAAACATATAACCATAATTCGTACTCCAAATACTTTTACTCTGTATAAAGGACGAAAATGTAACAAAATTCTTGAGACATAGATGATGTTTAAATTTACGATCAAACTTGGTGAAATAAATTGTCAATTAATTTATTAACAACATACTCATACAAAATTTAGTAATATATAGGTTTTATATATAAACGCTTTTATTTTCGTGTTGATTTCCCCCACTGTGATACAATTATTCATACCATTACATTGCAGTAAAAAGTTAAAATTCCACCTAGAATTACTCGTAAACGATTCGCAAATTGAATTCTATTTATTAAAATTTATAAAGAGGTTCTTAATTCAATACTACTAATATAGACTTCTTGCTATACAGGATGTTGAGGAATGGTTGAAATAACCTTGTCAGGTTTAAACCACTACGGTTGGTAATTTGTTTTTAATTTTATGCAGTTCTTTAAAAGTATCCGAGCATAGGTGTTCCAAGTTTAAATTCTATAGAGTTTACAAAAGATAATTTTTCCTACATTTTTTAATATGTCCTCCTCGGACATAGGCAAAAAAATCTGAAAAAATAGGGAACCTAGGCTTATCCAAAAAATCAATTTTCGACTTTTTTTTTTTTCGGAATGACGTTTGTGTGTTTGTGTGTGTGTCTGTGAATGCTCTAGAGCCAAAACTGCCGAACATAAAATTGCGAAACTTCATACTTAAGACTTATATATTGTCTCCTTATATTGAAAAGATAATTTAAACCGGCCGTGCATATTTTCTCTAGACATTTATTATTCTATCTCCAATATCACTCCAATGGCTGCACTTATGGTTAGTATAGTTATGTTCATAATGAAAGATATTAAATAAATCGAACAATACCCCAGTAGCACAACGATATAGTACCAATATGGTTTGCCATATTGGCGCAATGTGGTTTGGGTTAACATAGTACTAGATTACTACAATATTGTATTTCAATATTGGCAGAATATTGCAAACCAATATTGGCAGAATATTGCAAACCAATATTGTATAAATATAACATATCCATATTTACCCAATATGTAAATGAAATATTTATTCTATATTATATATTTTGATTTAAAAATATAATAAAAACTCAAAATTAATAATAAATATATTTAATAAAGTTTATTGCACATCAGAGATATAAAACATATATAGTGTTATAGTGTAAATATATAAAAATTGTTAATAAAAAAATATATATATAATAAATATATTCACACATATATATATATATTAGTACACTGTTATAAAATATAGAATTAGGGTTGGGCGATCTTTTCTTTCTTCCAACATCACGATCCCTAGCCGTTGACAGGTAGATAGATCTTATTATTGATATTTCATGTTCTGTCCCATGATAGATGCGATTGTGTATTGCTTCTGGATAAATGATAAGGAGACCAAGCTAAAGCAGATATAAATTGTTCAATTTACAAGTAATATATGACTTACCTTAATGTGTAAAATATGACATTCGATTTACGAATAAGATGATCAATATTGATTTCAATTTTAAACACGATAATACAAAATACCGCAAGATAACACGACCAAGAAATGATACAATGAAGGAACCAAATTGAAACGAAAAAGTGACAGGCCCTATCCTATAGGATCATAGGAATTATTTAACAGTGGCGTGCTGTTTGTATCTATTCATCGTTTCTGACTTCCACTCGTCAAATGATAAAGTAGTTAGAAAGTTAAGCAAGAAAACAATATCAGAATTGGGTATTAAATGTAAATGTCTTGTTTGCGTTTTGAAAACCGACATAAAAAATATTCTTATTTAATAGCAGCAGGCTAAAAGTAATACGCCACTGTCATTCCCACTAAGCATTGCAATGGAGCGCGCATGCGCGATGGTACATAATTTTGCCAATATTGGTATAATATGGTTTTTGACTGAAAATACAATATTGTTTATCCCATATTGTATTGATATTGAAATCACTATCTTAAGATATGTATGATTTTTCGTAGCAGTTTTCTCGTAACTGGTACATTTTTTGAAGAAACTTTTCAAACAAAAGTTGTGCGAAATATTCATAGCTTTCATTATGAACATAACTATTTTTGCCATAAGGGCAGCCGTTCTAGTGATATTGGAGAAAGGACAAAAAATTCACCGAGTAAACATGCACTTCCGCTTTGAATATTCTTTTCAAAAATAGAAGGTTCACATTAAATCCATATGCAAGTCTTAAGTTTGAAGTTTCATAATTTTTCGTTGCACAGTTTCGGCTCTAGAGCGTTCACATACACACAGACACACAGATGTCACTCCGAAAATAGTCACATTCGATTCAGGGAATGTCCAACGATGTATATCCGTTGAAATCTTGAGTTCGAAATATTTCATGATTACCTACTAGAAAATTGTTGTTCGATATACATACTAAAAGTTCTTAAAGATATTTTATTTATATTGTACCAATATGTATATTTAATATTGGCAAATCAATATGTAACCCATATACCAAATCCATGAGAATCACAAACATCTTATTTACAATATTGGTATGATATAGTTTTTGATTGAGAATACAATATTGTATTTTCCATATTGGATCAATATTGAAATAATTTTTAGGAGTTAAATATTGACATACAATATATAACCAATATGGGTTTTCCATATGCCATATTTAGCCAAGATACAATATTTATACGATATAGTTTTGACATATGGTGCTACTGGGGTAGTATTTTTTAAAAGTCATGACTTATTATATGTAAAAGTTCAATTACTCAAGCCATTAAAAATAATCATTTTAAAATATAAGATATTTTAGCAAGGCAATAATTATTATACAAATGTTTGGAATATCTCAAGATTGTAGAATATATTGGCGTAAGGGTAAGATTCTCGACATCCACGGTGAAGCTTGTGGTTCAATTCCTGCCCGTGCCAGTTAGATTATTTACAAAATTAGTGTTCTACACACACACACACACACATATATATATATATATATATATATATATATATATATATATATATATATATATATACATATATATATATATATATATATATATATATATATATATATATATATATATAAATATATGTATATATATAAAGATATGCATATACAAACATATACATCTAGGTGATTATATATTAAATTATGTGTGAGAGTCGTTCTACCACTACCATGCAACAGTATCGCAATATGTAGTTGCTAGGGAAAGGAATAGGTAATATGATTATTTTTCTATTACGTTAATTTAGGAATTGGTACAATTTTCGAAATAAACTATTCAAACAAAAGTTGTCGGTAATTTTAATATCTTTTCCATATATGAGTAAATTCTTCTCTAACTCTAGTCCTATTCTAAAACATGACACAAATAAACCATTACTTCCGATTGAAATGTCAATTTCAATCATATGAGGATTACTTTCCAGGGATATACATATCATTCAAAACATCATATTTTTAGGTAACCCGTGTATAGGTTGCACAGCGTTCACACACACACACACCTATACACAGACATGCATGCATGCATACAAACATTCACACACACTCTCGCATACAGACATCATAATAAAATAAAAATTACAAACCGATTTAATTAATGAGTTACTCTTCTAACTAATCGCCAAAGTCTATCAGGAGTTTCACTGTATATTCGGAACTCGGTTATTCGGCTGAAATCCTATTTGTTATTGCCCTGATCTTGATCTAGTAGTTACATGTTTGTTTGTTGGTCAACATTTATAAGCTGTCTCTACTGCAATATTTATGGGTTCGTACCTTTATCAGTGGCAGAATTTAGTGGCAGCAACAAAGCTCTATATGACAACAAACAAATGTTGGTTCGGCAATTAATGTGATTTGAATCCGATTGAAGATCTATGACAAATCACCAACAGTTATTGTAAAATTGCCGAAAGTCTTATATTAAAGCGCGATACTTGTAGTGATAATAGAAGGGAAAACAATGGTTGGCGAATTCGTTATGCAGCTAATACATATAACTTTATCGTACTTGAAAAAATATGAATATGATCACAAACGATGTCTCTACACGGGCCTGTGCTCAAATCTAATGTTCGTTTAATTATACCAATTTAAATAAATAATAAATTTTAACAAATTGATACTTTTTTAAGGCATTTTCAGGTCTACCTAAGGAATATTTTAACGAGAATTTTCACGGAACCGTGTAGTTTAATAACTAAACCTTGCATACGTATTTAAACAAATGCATTATCGCTCAAAACAATTGTTTTATTTCGAATTTACGAACAGGTGCTTTTCTCATAACCAACATGACTTACACAATCTAATTTATTCTGGAGCTTACAAAATACGTTGTATAACGTATAACGCTGAGTTCATCGGCTGCACACAAGTATCGCTCCTTAAATAAAACCAGCCAGATGGAAATAAATTACCATGGACAAAATGGCACATAGGCCACAAATTGTATCTGAAATCATTAGTGCTATAGGTTCAGTTTGAAAATATACATTTTTTGTTCTATCTCCAATATCACTAGAACGGTTACATTTACGGCAAAACTAGTTATGTTTATAATGAAATATATTAATAATTCGCACAACTTTTGTTTGAAAAGTTTCTTCAAAAAATGTGCCTGTTGCGAGAAAAATGATACGAAACATTATAAATATTTTGTTTACGTTTCCATGGATTCGCATCTAGCTTATAAAAACGGATATATACATATATATATATATATATATATATATATATATATATATATATATATATATATATATATATAAATATATATATATATATATATATATATATATATATATATATAAATATAGATATATATATATATATATATATATATATATATATATATATATATATATATATAGTGAAAACCGCGTAATAGAAAGTCGAGTGCAGACCACTCCAGATATTTTATGTTTAATGTAAGTAATGTATATCAAGTGTTGTCAGTTAAAATTTAGCGAACAACTGTTTATAATAAAATTGATTGTTTCGAAAGATATACATATAAGTATTATGTATGGATGCCCAATTACGATTTATGTCAAGCAAAATACCATGTTTCAAAGATATGTTGAAATTAAAATTATTTACAAAGTTAATATTTTGTAATATCGTGTCACAACGATTCCTTAATTGCTACTGATAAATCTTGGCATTCCCGAACGCAAAACACTCTTGACAGATGAAAGATTAAGTTTTCTTCGAAAACGTGCAACTAATTTACAGTTTTGCCAACAGCTTTTGGCCGGAAACACGAACACGTACACGGTTGTGGAACAGAAGCTGGATCCGCCCATCATAGCCACCAAGATCCGCTTCTTGCCTTTCAGCGAGCACGTGCGTACTGTCTGCATGCGAGTAGAAGTCCTCGGGTGCAGATGGATCGGTGAGTATATCTATTTTTATATGACGTTATCTTCGAGAAATATTCATTTTCGTTACTTGTATTTTGAATTTAGGGACACTGTGATACAACGAAAAGTTAACTAATAAGTATTATGCATTCTGAACATGTTGCTATCTCTGAAACTCCACCATCCTTTGCACGTGCTTCTTCTACCTGAGCAGTGAGCACGCTAAAGTATAACTATCCAAATTCATATCAAGCTTCAACTTCAGTATTAAAAAGAAATAATCTTAATTATAACATATAGTTAAAATTACAACGATGGCACTAATATCTTAAAATATATTAAATATTATTTGTTAAACAAGTAGCGAGCATAACAATGGTTATTTTTATGCCATCTATTACTGTCTAGTCTAGATTAATAGATGGCGTTACACTTTATATAAATTAAATTTAACATTTCTTATTGTTTTTGAGCTTAAAATCTGAAATTATGAAATAATTTTATAAATATAAAAGGTCTTACAATTTTATGAGATTATAAAAAAAAATGCGCAAATTCAAAATTTCAAAATTATAATTTTTTATATTTTTATAATGGTCTTCAGGGGGGCTCCACATTTTGGGGCCCTATAACTCCGGAAGTATACGTGCTATTGGATTTAAACTGTGAACGGATTCAAATGGGATGCCAAATAATATGTGTAACAAATTTGGTGTAAATCGCTTTGGTACCTTCAGAGGAGTAGAGGGCACATTTTTAGTCTTGCCTCCTTAATGCTTCCCTTACAAAAATAATTGAAACACCCAAAGTTTCTACAAAATATTCTAAAATATTTTATGTCTACAAGATTCTTTCATATTGGTAACCTAATGGTGAAAATATATAAAAAATCTACAAAAAATTGTAAGACTTTTTAAATCAAAAACATATTTTCAGATTTAATGCGCAGAAACCATAAAAAAATTCTAAAATAATATATAGTGTAATACCATCTAATGCTGGCTAGATTAACTTATGTAGCCAGCAATAGATCGAATACAATCACCTATCAATTTTATGTTGGCTTTGCTAGCGCAGCTGCGTGGCTTTGTTGGAGCGAGTTAAAATTGTCTTGCGTGGCGTAGCGTGATTTGAGTTGTAGCGCTTGCGCCGTCAAGGTAATCTTGAGTGTCAGGCAGAATAATAATATTAATTTTATAAAAGCCATTGTTGAAATGCAGAGGCAAAGAAAACGAAATCGTTTACTTTTATTGCATCTTTATTAGATATCTACATTTTATGTGAAGAAACGATGCACAGTTGAGTATTTGTATGAAAAACCCGGTCAAAAGTCGAAAACACAAATCTAGTCGAAATATAAACAAATCGGCATTTTCTTAAAGAAGAATGACTGGCCCGTCAAACTGTTACCATATAAGGGCGCCAAATGTTTATTTACATACGTAAATTAAATTAGAACCCAGTCATTGTAAGTAGCGAATGCGCCGAGGAACGACTAGGCTATAATAGGTGCAATTGAACATAACCCTGAAAAGATCACGCTCTTCAAATAGTCGTAACTCTAGTTTAAAAAATACTTTTCCATATGTGCCATGAACCAAATTAAAGCTATATATAGTAGCTTAAACTGTACTTTGTAAAATTTCGATTTAAAAAAAGATCTCATTATACGATATTAGCACTAGAAAAAACCCTAAGTATTGTAATACGTATATAAATTTTTGAATATACAGCTTATTATCATATAATATTGTTTCTTATTTAATAATATTTGAATAAAATCTATAAAATAATTTTGTCCGGATATTTCATACAAATACTCCACTGTGCGATGGTGGGTTCGCCCAATATTTCAAAATATGTTAGAACAAGGCCATTATACTAAAGTGACATTTGAGCGATATGTACGCATGCGCGCTGGCAGGCTCTGCTTTAAAAGTTGAAACATCGTCAACTTTCGAGCCACGCTACCGAATCCACGTTACGGTCCAAGCTTGTGATAATCATGCAATCTGATTGACTCCGCTAATTCGCGCTCACGAAACTATGCTGATTCTATCCAATCGTCGAGCTGAACACATAAGTGCGTTGTAGCTAAGCTTGTTTATTTTCTAGATGATTACACAAACTTTAATATCGAAAATAATATATTTAGATATACTCGTAAATACGATTATTATATCCATTTTAAAGGACATAATATTCGTATTCGCACATATTTGTATATGTATATCATGAGAAACCAAACTTAGACCTTTTGATACTTTTTACATTTTATTTATAAAATCAAAGAACGTCTGCACCATATTTCGATATTAATATGTATTTTTGAATAAAGAGACTATACTAGTAGTACTCATTATATTTATTGCTAATTTAGCAGTTATGTTTGGTTTTCTTCCGTAATTATCATTAGACATTATTGGTTGAAATATATTTTCAAACTGTTTACATTGTTCTCGTATCAAATTGTAATTTTATTGTTATAAATACGAGAATATGAATAATTTAATATAATGACATCATAGGGATCTCTATTATCTATTTATTACAATCGCTTTTAAATGATATATTAATTAAAATTAATCACATAAGCTTTCAAATTTCTTCAATAAATTCAAAAAGATTAAACAGGCGAACAAAATAGTGTTTATACTGCACTTATTTAATTGTTATGATTTTTATCGTCAGAAAACAACTGGTTAATTTAATGCTCAACCAATAGTAGAATTTAAAGTATAAAATTGAATTATAGAATGAAAAAAGTATCAGTGCACAATTCAAATTAATTGAATTCTCGAAACCAAATTGGATAGAAAACGCGTATTAATTCAGTGTAACCAAATGTGCTTCCGGCGCGGCGTCTAGTTCAGTTCAGAGGTGTGTATTCAGAATTCGTTCATAACGACAACAGTTTATTTCCAATTTGTAGCTTGTTCCCACCGTGGCTCTCGTAGTTGCTGAACTAGCGTTCTATACTGAACAACATTGCAACGTTTGCGGTGTATTTCAATTGTTTCTAACTTGGCAATACCAATGCCGATACAAACTACACGTCAGCAGTTTAAATAAATGTCGTTAAACGCAACGAAACCTCACATACTTGTTTACATTGCCGCTGTCAAATACACATTGGAAAACAAGTCACTAAGTATATAAACATTTAACTATTTACAAACATATAGGTATTCCATTACAGTTACCCGTAAAAAGTAGCTTCAGCATTTAGTTAAATGTAGTTTTGCTATTCGAATAATTACTAATGAAAACATCGAAATCAATTGCCAATACTGAACTTTCCTGTACGTTTAATAAATTAATATCTAGATATACTCGTTATATTCATTTATCTTTACTTTAAATTTTAACAAATTTACATTATATCTTCATTATGAATGAATTCAGTAAGTGTGGTTTGTATATGTGCGAAATCTATGTATAAACTTTTAATTTTGAAACAAAACACTGTAACAAAAGTTATTTTTAGCTCGCCGTACGTAGTACCGAAGAGGCTAAAACATTCGGTCGTGTGTCTGTAGCATTCTCGGATCAAAAAAAAACATTAAGAAAAAGTGTTCGTCTCGTCGCCCTGATTCCGAAAATGTATATAATTTATATACTTGGATGTTAGTCGTCGCTCGCTCGCTCGCTCGCTCGCTCGGTATCTCGTAAGACCAAATTTGTGCCCTCTACTCCTCTGAAGGTACCGAAGCGATTCTCTCCAAATTTGGTACACATAATATTTGGCATCCCATTTGAATCCGCTCGCAGTTTAAATCCAAATTTGGAGCCCCCCTTAATACTGCTCTTATAAAAATAATTGAAACACTTAAAAATTCTACTAAAAATTCTAAGATATTTTTTGTCAACAAGATTTTTTCATTTTGTTAACCCAAAGCCCGAAAAAAATTATTAAATATTATAATTTTGAATTTCAAATTTTGAACAATTTTTTTTTTTAATATAATCTAAAATTAAATGTAAGACTTTTTATTTCTATAACATTTTTTCAATTAGTTAACCAAAGGGCCATAATTATTAAAAACTGCTCGCATCGCATATATTACTTATAAGGCGAGCTGGACGCATAGGTGCGTTGTACCTAAGCTTGTTTATTGATTATTTCACAAACTATATATAATTGATTGCAGAATATTTCCAAAATTATGATGTTTAACATTATTTAGGGCCTTTGGGTTATCAATATGCAAAAATCTTGTAGCTATAAAATATTTTAGAGTTTCTTGTAGAAATGTTGAGTGTTTTTTTTTTCTAAGGGCAGTATTAAGGGGGCTCCAAATTTTAGGGCCCTATAACTCGGGAAGTACACGGGCGATTGGATATAAACTGCAAGCGGATTCAAATGAAATATCAGATAGTAAAATTGGTGTAAATTGCTCTGGTATCTCCAGAGGAGTAGAGGGCACAAATTTGATCGACTGAGCGAGCGACGACTAACATCCAAGTATATAAGTTATATATATTTCTGGATTCAGGGCGATGAGACAAACACTTTTTGTTAAGGAAATTTTTTGATCAGTGACATACGACCGTATGCTTTAGCTTCTGCGGTACTTCGTACGGCGATCTATAAATCTAATGGGTTGATGGTCAAGAAAAAGACATAATAATATAAAACTCTTTGAGGAATCGGTATGCTTTACCGGATTGCTGTTAACTAGAATACTTTTATCAGCAAGGAATCATATATCTATAGTGTTTTTATGCATTTTGATATAATTTTCGGATTCATTAAGTCTGATTATGAATTTCCAAGAATTATTCATTGTTATTATTTCGCATATAAATTTACTACCAACCAAAACTGTTGAAATTCGATTGTTCACAGTACACGAGCGCGCCAGTTGGTTACCCGCATTGGTTTAGCTGTAGTAGAAGTAAAATGGAGCGTTAAATTATCCGATCGAGATGAAACGGGTCCTCGTTGCGTCTACAATAGTCCTCGAGTCCATCCGACTTCGAAGAACGATCGTGTACGATATACAGATTCACTGACACATGCGAGATTTTTTTATCATATATTTCCGAGCTTCGCTGCCCTCGTCAGTGGACGCCGTACCTAACGAGTTTTGTGATTGAGTAGAGGGCTTAGTACTAATTAATATCTGAACTACAATAGAAACTTGAATATTATCCCAAAGTTGACAATGGGATTATGGAGATATTGCAAAATAATGTGAAATTTTAGAAATCAGCATAAAAATCTGCGTATATAATTTTGTAGCTCGCCGTACGTCGTACAGAGCAGCTAATGCATTCAATCGTTTGCTTTTATTTATTTTAACTCGTTGTACAAAATAGCTATATTTTATTTGGTCGTGAGTTTGTAACATTCTGGATTCAAAATATTTTTTTACAAACAGTTCTTGTCTCGTCACCCTGTTTCCAATTCAATAAATAACTCATATATTTGAATGTTAGTTATCGCTCGGTCGCTTCTAGCACCAAATTTGAACCAGCAACTCCTCTAAAGATAATGGAGCGATTTTAACAAAATTTGCAACACATAATTATTTTTTATATTCCTTTTGAATCTACTCGAAGTTTAAACCCCATAGCCGGTATACTTCCGTAGTTATAAGGCCCCAAAATTTGGAGCCCAAATTAATACTGCCATTTGAAAAATAATTAAATTCCTAGAATGTTTAAAAGATATTCTAAGGTAATTTAATTTTTAATAATTTTTTCATATTGTGAAACCAAAGACCATAAAATATATTTAAAACAAGCTAAGGTACAACACAGCTTGCCGTTGGGATAGATTCAGCGAAAAAATCTAATTTTTTATACCGAAAACATATTTACAAACACTAATTTTTAAAAAGTATTTTTATTCATAGTATCATAAGCAAGAACATGACTTAAATGAAGTCGTCTAATTCATCATGGACCCTTGCAAAATGTTCATATTTGTGCAACCAGCATAGCCGAAGTATTATACAAGTAGCGAGCATAACAATATCAGTGATTAATACCATCGGTTGCCGACTAGATTAACTTCATATTATTTTTACATTCATTATTGCGCTTTTAATCTGAAAATTTGAAAAAAATTATTAAATAAAACGTCTTTTTTGTAGTTTTTTTTTTTGGGAAGGGTATGAAGGCACACAGCGGATCGACTGCTGTGGTCATATGCCACTGTGTGCCCCCGGGGTGAAGGTATGAAGGTGAGAAACATTTACAAACGTCCATGCCGTATCATCGGAGCTGGGATTCGAACCCTAATGCTTCGTTTACACATGGTTGTTCCATGCCAAGTAACGCATATGCGCGCATATGCGCTCTGCCGACAAAAGATGGATATACAGAAAACCTATGTAGTGTTTACGCTAACTGTTCCACCATGCCACGTCCACTGCCGACGCATGGTCGTACGTGAATATTTCAACTTTATGGCATAGCGCATGGGCGAAGCTTATAACATAGGAACACAGAAGGCCAGCCTAGTCTGGGTAATACAGATATCTTTATTATTTTAGTTAATTTATTAGAATAGAGGGGACCAATATTTAAATAAATTAGAAAAATGGTATTTTAAAGAAATTAACAGTTTAAATGCAAATATACCAAAGAATACAAGATCAAGGCTGACGTAGTAAACTGTGAGTGTCCGTGATATAATTACCATTGATTAGGTTTCATCCGTGAGGGGATGCAAATGGGATTCCAAGTAGTACATGTAGCAAATTTGGTGTAAATCGCTTGGTTAATTTCGTGTTACGAGCGAGCGACGACTAACATACAAGTATATGAGTTATTTATATATTTTTGGATTCAGGGTGACTAGACAAACAATTTTTTGCTAATGAATTTTTTTAAACTCAGAATGCTAAAGACACACGACCGAATGCCTTAGCTTCTTTTGTACCTCGTATATCGAGCTAAAAGTAGTGGAAGTAGAAATGAGTCGATTGCAAAACACTCTAGCTCTTCTACTAATGGTATATTTTTCCAGAAATGTTTTCAAGCTAATGTCTTTCCAATTTATAAAATCGATCATTTGGACTATTTTTCTGTAAGAGTAACCATGTTGGAGAAACTGAAAAACGGCAAGAGTTAAATTTCCTTCCGACTGCTATTATGTGCTATTAATCAGCTCTTCCATACGAATAGTTGCTATTCTGTGCTTAGTAGTGTTTAAGTAATGTGAGTCACACACGCACTCATACACATTTTTCATAAATAATCGTCACTTTTGATATCTCGATTTTCTATGCAACTTTAAGTAACGGAATTATTGACTAAAAATGTATGATTTACTCGATTATCAGCTGTCAACCCGCCATTTCTTAATATATCGAAAAATAAAAATATTATATTCTACTGTAATTTCTAATGTATATATATTAAATTAGTGTACTTAGATTTTCATAAAACCTTTTTATGTCTTTAATAAAAATTCTAGAAAAAGGGTCAAACTGTAGTAACTTGTTTATATCTGTTACTGTATAATGACTTTTTTTGTCATATCTTAAAAATAACATAAAAGAATAAGCAAATAAATTATAAAATTCACACCAATTATGTATTCTAGCAAAATTAAGAAACAATTTTTTTATAGTAAACTACTAAAACGACGGTCGCAGTGCTTCAAAATATTGACTAGTTCATTGAAATGATTATAATAACTTGAAATATTAAAATTGCCAATAGTCAACGAAGATTGTACCTATGAATTGAACTATCACTTAAACTCCCCACTGCAGTAATTTTAAATATCACGCTTACTATTAAAATGTGTGAAATAATAAAGCAATATAGGTAAGGGAAAACAATACATTGGTGGTTCAAATTCAGTCACTATAACTACTGTATATGGAAACAGCAAAGGACAGTCAATTAGAAATTTAAATAAAAATAAAAATGCTATTTTCTAAGTGTACCACAATCTTTTAATTTCAATTTCAATGCTCGCACAAATTTTCCTGTTGTTTTCAATCTGAAGGGTGAAGCATTTTAATAGATCTATTTACAATTGTTGACAGTGTAATTGATATGAATTCCATTGTTTAATTAGATTTCCGAATAACTGAGATTAATCGGTCGACGTTCAGCACAGCCTCAGCTGAACAACAAATTTCTGTTATTAATTGTGAAGATGAATAGGCGATGTAACTGCTCAAAGGGACGCAGGTGCGTCGTCCCGAACGCAATCTGTTAATGTAGTAAGCGCGTGTTATTGTTGCAGAGGGCCTGTTGAGCTACTCGGCACCGCAGGGTGTGCGGCGCGGCGCCGAACTGGACTTATCGGACCGTACGTACGATGGTCGTGAGGAAGGCGGCCAACTGAGCCACGGCCTCGGGCAACTAGTCGACGGCCAGAAAGGACAAGACAATTTCCGACTCGACCTCACGGGACATGGCAAAGGTAAACTTGATGCACCCTTCCAACAGGACCACTAGCATAAGCACATATTTCGGTTTTACCATCGCGTGGTCTTCATTTACATTTATATTGCACAATGGACCGGCCTGCGGCTTGCTGATATTTTCATTCGTTCCGGTTTATGTGAGTGTTTTGTCTCCATCTTGTTCGCATCGGGGGCCGTGCGCGACATTTATGCCGTCCCCGACCTGATGACTTCAGCGGAAACCACAGCACACAGCACCAGTGGGCTTTCACTTTATACCTCTACCCCTCCTTTCTGAGCCATTCTTTCTCGTTCTCTTTAGTTTCTGTTTCTGTAGGTTTCATTGTCGCGCTAAGCCGTATGTGCACGAAACGTAGAGTAGTTTGTATGAGATTTAGCTTTCCTAACTACAAGAAGACTCACGGTTTTAATGTTTGAAGTGCTATTAAATGTAAAATAAACATTTAAAGTTACAAAGCTTAGTATGCATTGCGTTTAAATAAACAAAAAAAAATGAAAATAATACAAGTATTAAGAATAGTGGGTTTCAATGATTTATTTACCCACCGTTTTCAATGCTATAAATATAGAGCATATACTACGTTATCTAGGATCACCCATGTGCACCATGTGCCCATATGGTATACAGAATATAGGTCAGTTTTGACGGATTGTGAATTTTCTTGTAATTTTTTTGTAAATCATAGTTACAATGTAATTATAAATAATGCATTTGCCATATACGGTTTTTCCTTCAGTCTGTATCGTTTGACAGATAACAGACCTACAAAAATTTAAATATTAATACTTTGAAATATTTTTGTCAGCAAATCAAGTGTCTAAATATGTTTAGATTAACTCTTCAAGATTTTGTTTATTATATTATTAATAATTGTTTTCATTTGGTATTGAGGAGCTCGGGCTTCGATTCCCGCCTATGTCAAAAATTATATGTTAATCATATATTGTTGAGGACCAAGGCAACAAATATCGTTTAATAAATACAGATAGACGGACACAAACACACATATATACGTATCAGAGTGTTTTTTATTAGTATAATATGGAATATGTTAACTATTTTGCACATATATATTGTCTTTCAAAGAACTATGTACATATATTGTGGGCATGTCAAGTACGCATACTTTGTTAGTCAGACAAAATATAGCCTAAGAAGATTGGAGAATTTCTTTTATATGACAGAGTTACATTTTTCCTATACAAAATCTGTATGTGTGTGTGTGTGTATACGTACGGGTATAATTGAACTATTGCTCACAAATGATTTTGTGTTTGTTGTTTTTCTGTTGTTTAAAATGTATATTTTTAAATTAATATTTTTATAATTGTAATTTTTCCTGATTGTAAATATATTTATTTATTCATTTATATATACAATATGTATGAAAATGTCAAGTTCAATTTTTAGCTGTCAGTGATGAATCTTCGACGTGCTTCAGTTCTACCAACAATATTCTCGATTGCAAATATATATAATTCAAAAATACTCTCGATAGACAACATTTTGTGTAAAATGTTGGTTGTAATTTAATAATTTAAATAAACCTTATTGACACAATTCTAAAATATCAGTATGGAACTACAACTCGTTATGCATTTTGAAGATTCACATAATATATATTTATTGACATTTGAATAATTCTGACGTATGACTTTTTATTTTTTACGTAGGGCAGATTACTTGTTTAGAAATTTATAAATTGCTGTTGTGTAGTGATTTATTTTCAATATCGACTATTTGTTACTTTCCTTTGCGAAGTAATAAGTAAGTCTTGTAATCATGAGAAATTTCTTACTCGACATTTCTACGGATATACATATTTTGACCTTCCCTGAATCGAATGTGACTATTTTTGGAATGACGTTTGTGTGTGTGTCTGTGAACGCTCTAGAGCCAAAACTGTCGAACCTAAATTGTGAAACTTCAAACTTAAGACTTGTATATGCCTTAGATGTGCATCTTTTATTTTTGAAAAAAATATTCAAACCGGAAGTGCATGTGTACTCTATGCGTTTTTTTATTATATCACAAATATCACTAGAACGGCACTAATGACAGGAATAGTTATGTTTTTGCACAACTTTTGTTTTAATTGTTTCTTCAAAAAATGTACAAGCTACGAAAAATTATAGATATCTTGTTTAGGTTGCCATGGATTCGCATGTAGCTTAATAAATCGAATCTTCTGCGCTTGTCAATATTTCGACAGGAAAGCAAAGTAAACTCAATTAGATAAATTACATTTCCGAGTATTCCTGTAGAGTATTAGTTATTTTGACGATTTGTTTCGGATATATATATATATATATATATATATATATATATATATATATATACAAACTGGCAAACTAACCAATACTCTACAGGAATACTCTGAAATATCATTTTTCTTAATGAATCTATTTTTTTTACCTGCCAAAATGTTGACAGGCGCAGAAGATTCAATATATTAAGCTACTTGCCTTATCTAGTGAAAATTACGTAAAAGAAAGTCGAGTGCAGGCCACTTCAGATATCTAAATATACTACTCAAATAAATGTTGTGCGAAATATTAATATCTTTCATTATGAACATAACTATTTTTGTCATAAGTGCAGCCGTTCTAGTGATATTGGAGATAGATCAAGGAATGCATAAAGTAAACATGCACTTCCGGCTTGAATATTCTTTCTAAAATATAAGGTGCACATCTAGACCATATACAAGTTTTATATTTAAGTTTGAAGTTTCATAATTTTACGTTCGACAGTTCAAATACACATACTTACATACATACACACACACATCACTCAAAAAACAGTCACATTTGATTCAGGGAAAGTCAAAACGTGTATATCCGTTGAAATCAGGAGTTTGATTTATATTCCAAACAAACTGTCAAAAAGAAAACCTACTCCACAGTAATACCCTGAAATTGTACCAATTATCTCATTATTTTATTATGTTATCAAATATTGTTTCTTCAATATGAAACATAAATGTTGGTTCTTTAAAATTCACCTTGTCAGTTGATCTATTTTTGTTGAACAGTGCAATTTAACATACATTATTTATATTTTGTTTATTTGTCAAATTCTTTTTCAGACATAAGTAATGTGATAAATATAAAAAAAAATCTTACATTTGTATTTTCATGACAATATAAATAAAAATATTATGATTTTCCATAGCAGTTATCTCGTAACTGGTATATTTATTAAAGAAGCTATTCAAACAAAACTTTTGCGAAATATTAATATCGTTCATTATGAAAATAACTATGTTTACCATAAGTGCAGCCGTTCTAGTGATATTGGAGATAGAACATAAAATGCATTGAGTAATCATGCACTTTACAATTTTACGATCGATATTTTCGGTTCTAGAGCGTTGACATATAAACGTATACACACACACAGACGTCATTCCGAAAATAGTCACATTCGAGTCAGGGAAGGTCAAAACGTGTATATCCGTTGGAATCTCGAGTTCGATTTTTTTGGTGATCCCTATACTTACTTATTACTTCGTAAAAGAAAGTAAAATGAAAATATAGTACATCTTATATAAATTTATTTTGATTTTGAACATTATTTATTTCTCATTTTACTCTAAAACTGAAGTAATTAGATCGTCAAATAAATATTTTACTATTGTGTTTACAATTTATAAAAATGGGTTGTGGCCAACGCGGGACTTTTTTGTACGTAGTTATATATATATATATATATATATATATATATATATATATATATATATATATATTTTTATATTTATATATATTCCAAACAAACTGTTAAAAAACACCAATATTTGACAGTAATACACTGAAATTGTACCAATTACCTTATTATTTTATTATGTTATCAAATATTGTATCATCAATATTTATTGATTATAAAAATATAATATTAGAAAATTATAATCCAACAGAAACAATATGAAAACCAAGTTTACCTTATATAAATTAATGGGTGGAAAGTAATACTAATTTGTAATGGTTTTCAGGTACCTAGCTATCACATTTAACCAATCCTCTACAGAATGATTCTGAAATGTCATTTATCTAATTCAGTCTATTTCGTTTTCTTATCGAAATATTGACAGGCGCAGATACTCCGATTAATTAAGCTACATTCGAATCCATAACAACGTAAACAAGATACTTATGATTTTCAGTAGCAATTTTCTCGTAACTGGTACATTTATTGAAAAAACTTTTCAAACAAAAGTTGTGCGAAATATTAATATCTTTCATTATGAACATTACTATTTTTGCCGTAAGTGCAGCCGTACTAGTGATATTGGAGATAGAACAAAAAATGCATAGAGTAAACATGAACTTGACCATATACAAGTCTTAAGTTTGAAGTCTCATAATTTTACGTTCGACACATCCACACACACACACACAGAGAGAGAGAGAGATGTCACTCCAAAAATAGTCGCATTCGATTCAGGGAAACTCAAAACGTGTTTATACGTTAAAATCTCGAATTCGATTTTTTTGGAGATTAGGGATCACCAAAAAAAAAGAAAGTAAAAAAAAATAGTAGACGTTTCATTATACACCCAAATACAAGCAAGTGTAGTTAAAGTTATTTTCCATTTTACCAAAATAATTCAATGATTTACATTGCCTAATAATTAGAATAATTTCCATTTAATTTTGTTTTTGAGTCAGTTATTCCTTTCTCTTTGCCGATACGCACTGCAATAGGAAATTGTTTGTGCTATATATTCATTTAAAAGTTCAAAGAGAAAAGATTGTACAGCCACTTTAATAATATGAACGATGAATCAAGATAAACAAACTAAGTAATTTATATTCAACAATCTGTTACTTTGACTGAACTTTACATAATTGTAAACAAATATTATCTTCCTGCTCCACCTCCACCAATATTGCACGTCCAATCGAATCTTGATGTAAATATTTTTGCTTTAGTGAATATGATTGCTGTAGGTTACGAGTGGGTAGGTTGGCGTAATGATACACCCGGCATAGCAGGCCGTCCCGTGGAGATCGTCTTCCAGTTCGACAAAGTACGCAACTTCTCGGCCGCGCACCTGCACACAAACAACCTATTCAGCAAAGATGTGCAGGTGTTCTCACACGCGAGGGCGTTCTTCAGCGTTGGCGGCAGAATGTTCAACGGCGAGCCGGTGCATTTCTCTTATATGCCCGACCTGGTGCTTGAACATGCTCGTAACGTTACGATCAAGTTGCACCATCGCGTTGGTAAATATTTACGGTTGCAACTTTATTTCGCATCGAGATGGATCATGCTAAGTGAAGTGGCATTTACTTCAGGTAAGGAGATTTTTTCTAGGATATTAGAATGAACAGAATTTTTAGAAATATTATGTTAATATAAATGTTTTCTTTACGATCACATAAGGTTAGTTCATTTGGTAATGCAAAGTGAGCACATAAAATTGCAGTTTGTCTCACAACAAGTCTCATGTGAATAATTTGCATATTAAACAAGATTCGGTACGTACAAAGCACCGATGTGTCCAGCTCGCCTATGAGTAATATATGCGATGCGAGCCGAGGCTTTTAATTATTTTGGGCCCTTTTGGTTAACAATTTGAAAAAAAAATTATA
Organism: Leistus spinibarbis; assembly: GCA_933228885.1. Classification (NCBI taxonomy): domain Eukaryota; kingdom Metazoa; phylum Arthropoda; class Insecta; order Coleoptera; family Carabidae; genus Leistus; species Leistus spinibarbis. Next base: position 848,494 of record OW121799.1, read on the forward strand.
TATATAAAAAGTCTTACAATTTTTTGTAGATTACTTTGATAAACATAGTGCATATTTTAAAATTCAAAATTATAACATTTAATTTTTTTTCGGGCTATGGGTTAACAATATGAAAAAAAATCTTGTAGATATAAAATATCTTTGAATTGTTGGGTGTTTTAATTATACTTATAAGGGTACTGTCCACATTGTGGGGCCCTATAACTCGGGAAGTATACGGGCGATTGGATTTAAACTGCGGGCGGATTCGAAAGTATACGCCAAATAATATGTGTACAAAATTCGGTGAGTCGTCCCGGTACCTTCAGAAGAGTAGAGGGTACAAATTTGATTTTGCGAGCGATCAAGCGAGGGAGCGACGACTAACATCTAAGTATATTTTTGGAATCAAGGCGACGAGACAAACACTTTCTGTTAAGGACATTTTTTAATCCTTGAATGCTACAGACACACGACCGATTGCTTTTGCTTCTTCGGTACTTCGTGCGGGAGCTAAAAATTAAATAATGTAAATACTAAAGGATTTATTTACGATGACAGGTTTTCTATTTATAATGAGTTGAGTAAAGATAACTTTAATAAAATATCTGGAGTGGTCGGCACTCGACTTTCCTTTACGTAGTTTTCTCTAGATATATATATATATATATATATATATATATATATATATATATATATATATATATATATATATATATATATATATATTCTTCATTAAACTACTAATTTTGTAATTTACTCTTTCTTTCTTACTTTTTTATACGCAGTAATGAGTAAGTCTTGTAATCAAGAAAAATACATTGATACATACATATATATCCCAACCAATTCTACACAAGCATACTCTGAAATGTCATTTATCTAATTGATTATATTTTGTTTCCCTGTCAAGATATAAACAGGTACAAATATGTTTGATTCAGAACTATAATGTATATCCATAGAAATATAAATTAAATATTAAAGATTTTCCGTAGCAGTTTTTTCGTCGGAATTCTGAAGCATATGAAGAAAAAAAAAAGTATGTATATAAATGAATGCATTGACGTAGGGAAATTTTAAATTTATACGAAAGTAGTCGCTTCAAATTTCAGTGCAAAAATGAATGCAATTTTTCTTTAAAAGCATCGAAAAATCCCCAGGTTATTGCACCAAGAATTAGTTAATAAATATGCTCATATATTTTTTGCAGAACAGTAATGCAGTTTTTTCTCAATCGTGCACCCGAGTTTCAAAAATCGTGTTACAAGATAAACGCGTTTATAGTTTTGAAATTAATTTTAGGGATGATATAGTACATAAAATTAATAATTTCCTTTATAAATATATAATATTAGATCATAAAAATATAGGAAAAGAATAATATTTTCAATTAATCTCGATCAGATGTATAACACCGAGATTTTCAATAAATACGATTTTCAAGTAGTAGATTTTTTTTCGATCGATATTTACCATACCGGCGCGGACAAAATAGTGTAAAACTAATAATTAAACATCAAGTATTGAAAAATATATCTTGGAATACATTTATGTGACCTTTAAGAATCATTTTATGAAATAACAATTTTTTACGATTTTTGAAATGAATTACCATAAAGGTCCCCTTTGTCTTTCATTATGAATTTTTTTTTTCTTGCCATTAGTGCAGTCGTTCTAGTGATATTGGAGATAGAACAAAACATGCATAGAGTAAACATGAACTTCCGGTTTGAATATTCTTTTCAGAAATAGGAGGTGCATATCTAGTCCATATACAAGTCTTAAGTTGGAAGTTTCATAATTTCAGTTTTGACTGTTTTGGCTCTACAACGTTTACAGACATACAGACGTCATTGCGAAAATATTCACATTCGATTCATTGAAGGTCAAAACGTGTATATCGGTTGAAAACTCGAGTTCCAAATTTTTCATGATTACAGTACTTACCTATTACTTTGTAAATGAAAGTAATAAGCTCAAGGAATTCTTACTACCTACCTAAATTATTTTATATTTTATACTTTATGCATTTATATTTACTTAAGTTACTATTTTTACGTATTAGTATTATTGTAATAGGAATTGTTTTCTGTATTAATGTATTAGCTATATGCTAACTTAATTTATTATTATTATTATAATATTATATTATTATGAATAAATCTGCAATTTCAAAATTTGAGATTGTCGTACACTAGAAATAGCGGATTCAAAATGTTGAACGAAAATATGAGAATACATGTAAAATTTTTGATCTACCATGTTGAAATAATTCATAACCAGCGACCTCAAAAACACCCGTGAAACACATTTTAGATCAATTACTCAATTTTACAAGTATTTTCATATTTGCAGTCGCCATTTTGAAATGTTCTAATTCTGATAACAGATTTATAATCAACCACCCCGAAAACCCCTGAGTAACAAGTTTCTAATCAGTCTTTAAACCTTTTGTAGAAGTTCTTGGGACATTTGCCAATTTGCTAGTGAATTTTCCTGCTGTATACATCATTTTTGGACCGCCATCTTAGAATTCCAAAATGTACCATACGTCCTCGAAAAATAGACACTCTAAAGAACATTTCAATTCCTTCCGGGACCTTTTATGTCAAAAATTAGAATGCGCAGCGTGGTTGGGTTATTTGACAAGGAATACCCCATACATATAACATTTCAGTTGTTAAAGCTAATGGCCAGAAAAAAATTATTAAAAATAATAGTTTGTTAATTTTAAAGATTGTTCGCATTATTTTAATTGTAAACATATAAGACACTTATTTTTCGAATTCTGTAAGTAGTAGTTAAATTGTGATCTCGAGTTGCGGTTTTATTTTTGGCAAAATATTTTGGTTAGAATCTTATAACTGATCAGATATATATATATATATATATATATATATATATATATATATATATATATATATATATATATATATATATATATATAAATATAAATATATATTGCGCGTACGCCAACATTCAGTGTTAGATTAGTTCAATAGTTTGGGTTAGGAAACTTTAGCACTATCACTACAACCGCACCAGATTTTTATGTGAACGCCATAATTGTAGGGTATATAAGAAAATGTTATAACCGCACTAACTTTTACCCTACAAATATAATAATTTAATAAGAACGACAATTCTCTTTACTGACAATGAATTGGATTTATTTTACTTTTTATAGATATAAATATGAAACTGTGCCCTTCACAATTATTAAATTTTACAGTGCAGTTTTTCCTACAAAAGTTGATTCATACCTAATTTTGAATCGAATTACATTATATGTAAATAGGTTAGTTTGTCAATCAATGAATAGCAATTGCTTACATTTTCTTTTTTTTTTCTTTCTTAAATATATTACTGGTAAAAAATAGTTTTATAAATAAGAACAAAAAAGAATCTGAAGTAACAGATTATACGGTGTGCTGAAGGCATGGATGCCTGTACCTATGCTTGTTATAGTTTTCTTATTCAAAGTTTATAATGAATGTACATAAATAAAAAATAAGTAATACTAACAGATATATAATTATAACTGTAACTATAACAAACGCCATTTGTAACGGACTAAATTACTCTAATTTTCTGTCATGGTTCTTCATTTTGAGTGGTAAATTCGCGCATTAAATATGTAGTTTGTCCTAAAACGGAAAAAAGTGGTACCATAAATATATATTCCAATTCTTTTAATTTCCAAATACAGATGGTTTAAGTGCGGTACACAAGTATGCGTTGTAATATATAAATATAATTAACAATTTTTAATCCTTTATTTTGTAACTACTATAAAGGTTAAAAATTAAAATGAAACCATTATAATTTCGTGGTTTGTAATAAAATAAAAGTTTACTTTATGTAAAAGCATTATATCAATTAATCTTCTAGTCAGGAGCGAAAACATGCAATCACAAGGATCTCATGATTTAGCTTTCGACTAATGGGTTTCTTGGTTTTTCATTGTGCCCGAAATAATTTTCCAACATCTGGCTTTCGTTAAAGACAAAACTTGATAACTTTTTTATTGGTTGCATTTTAATGTTATATACAATTTAATATCTATCTTAGGCTGGTATAATGCTTTACGTAACTCTGCCCAAAGAAAAAGCATGTTTTTCGTGAACTTTCTTTTATCCACGTGTATAGGCAATTATAGATAAATAAATTCTCAAATAGACTACTAAATTAGTAATTTATTCTTTTTTCTTACTTTCTTCTACGCAGTTGTAATCATGAAAAATTATGAATTCGAAATTTCAACGGAAATACACGTTCTAACCCTCTCTGAAACGAATGTACCAATTTTTGGAATGACATCTGTGAACGCTCTAGAGCCAAAACTGTCGAACGTACAATTGTCAAACTCCGAGCTTATGATTTGTATATGGTCCAGATGTTCACCTATTTTTGAAAAGAATATTCAAACCGGAAGTGCATGTTTACTCTATGCATTTTTGTCCTTTCTCCAATATCACTGGAACGGCTGTCCAAAATAGTTATGTTCTTAATAAATTATATTAATATTTCGTAGAACTTTTGCTTAAAAAGTTTCTTACTTAATTACAAAAAGAGAAATGTATTTTAAGAATCATTTGTAAACTCATACATTGTATAGCGTACAATAAACATGTTGATCTATACGACACATTTTGTATCAGATACAAAATAATTTTGTATAATTCACTATAAAAATCATATTTGTATAATATTTATAATTTATATTGGTATACCAATTTTATTGTAAGATTTTGAACACTGTCAACATTTTAAAGTTTTTCCTGCAGATGTACTTGTTCCGAATGGCGACAATAATATGAAATTGTTATATAAGGTGTAGTAGACTAGTAGTCGTACGTTTCTATTTGACGATAGGAAGTACATACATACACGTTAGCATGTATGTAGTACACAAGCTGGTTTCTCGCAGCACACAAATTAATACAGCTGGTTTCCGCGGCCCAACGAGTTATGCCCCCAAACGAGAACATTAATCTCCATTCTTATAAATCAACCTGTCGTACGCAGAACGCCGCGTTATCGATCTTCAGTATTTTTCGTTTACCGAGTTGCTGACTTTGTGGAAACAATATCGCCATTGTTTCGACATTACACCAACCGACTTGTTATTTTATAGTATATATCTTACCTCAATACAATTCAAACACGTGTACAGATTGATATAAAATGAAATGGACTATATAAGTTTTGTAATGGACGAAAAAATACAAATAGAAATTTCAATTCTGAGTACTATGCATTATAGGGAGAAGGGTTTTATTTCATTTTATGTAGGTATAGTGAGTTATAGTTATAGTGTTATATATTATATGTTATATATTATACAATACAAACTGAAGGGACCTTCACTCAAATTTTTAGCTCGCCGTACGAAATACCGAAGAGGCTAAAGCAATCGGTCGTGTGTTTGTAGCATTGTCGGATCAATTTTTTTTAACAAAATGTGTTTGTCTCGTCGCCGTTGTCCTGATTCCAAAAATATATATAACTCAAATACGTGGATGTTAGTTGTCGCTTCCTCGCACGTAAACCCAAACTTGTACCTTCTATTCCTCTGAAGGTACAGGAGCAATTCACGCCAAATTTGGTACACATATTATTTGACATCCCATTTTAATCCACTCGCACTTTATATTCAATTGCCCGTATAATTCCCGAGATATAGGGCCCCAAAAATTCTACTAGTAAGTCTAAGATATTTTATATCGACCTAGTTCTTTCAAATTAGGAGCCCAGGGGCCACAAAACAAAAGAAAATCATATTATTTTGTATTTTAACAGAAATTTTAAAAGAAATTATATTACATTTTATATTTACTAATTTTGAATCTACAGGTCAAAGAAGTTATTAATAGTAATAATTATATTGAAATTAAAAATGTTGTTGATTGATACATTGTTGGATGTATGCTGAACAATTGTTGAACAATTGCTATCGTTTTCATTATTGTATTACATATGATAGTTGCTCGCCGGTACGGTGAGCTGGAAGCACTGGTGCTTATTCCAATGCTTGAATTAATTTAATTCAATAACAATAATATAATGCAAAATTAAATTAATTTAGTTGTAAATGAACCTCAGATCTATATATATTGCAAATCGCAAACAAAAACATAATATCAATCAGTTGGAATTTGGAGATATTTCACCAATTATTACATTAATTTTGCCATTGTAAACGTTAGCATTGCTTGTCATAAAACAAACTGGATTATTATGTGCAATTTTTCTTCGTGTTTACTAATTGGCTAGCTTTGAATACATCGTTTCTGCGTGGATATTTTCATTTCAAATTATCTTTTTATAGCGAAATTAATTGCATTGTATTATGGTTACGAAAAATGTTGTTAGGTACCACATCGGAACCAGAAAAATATTAGTGGCTAAAAGGTTCAGTAATGATGATAGAATGATTTGTAATTGCATTGTTGTTTAATGGCTTATGTGGTGGGGCATGGGTTCGATTTCGTAATCCTAATGCTATATTTGAATCAAGAATTATGATACAGAATACGGATTTAGAATTCTAATTAATGATTTGGTTTTAGTAAAATTATTTAAATAGTGAAGTATTTATGGTTTGCTTCAAAGGGGACAAATATTAAATGAGATAATTCCATAAAATTGGAATCAGAATACATTTTAAGATGGGCAATAACCGTTGGTTATGTGATTAATAAATTACTCGGTTATTTGGTTAGAATGCGACATACCGGTTAGTAGTATTCAATTTACCGCTAGAACAAGATTCGGCACGTACAATGCATCGATGCGTCCAGCTCGCCTTATAGGTACGATATGCGATGCGAGCTGCGGTTTTTAATTATAATAGCCTTTTGGTTAACAATTTGAAAAAATGTTATAGATATAAAAAGTTTTACAATATTTTGTAGATTATATTGATAAAAAAAATTTAGTGCAATTTGGTTAACAATATGAAAAAATATTATAGACAAAATATCTTAGAATTTCAAGTAGAACTTTTGGGTGTTTTAATAATTTTTCTAAGTGCAGTATTAAGGGGGGCTCCAAATTTTGGGGTCTTATAACTCGGGAAGTATACGGGCGATTGGATATAAACTGCAAACGGATTCAAATGGGATGCCAAATAATATGTGTACCAAATATCGTGGTACCTTCACACTAGTAGAGGTCACAAATTTGGTCTTTCGAGCGACGATTAACAACCACGTATATATATATATATATATATATATATATATATATATATATATATATATATATATATATATATATATATATATATATATATATATATATATTTGGATTCAGGGCGACGAGACAAACACTTTTTGATAATGAAATTATCATATTAATATACAATAATATTAGAGATGTAAAAGAAGTAACTATTCATTATTTGAGTACTCGTTATTAGGTAAGATCCGAAGTAACTAGTTGTGACATGAAAAAGTATTCGTTACTTTTACAAACAGTTACCTAATCAGATTTTACGATACATTTTGTCGTGGTCGTGGTTGCACCATGTAATCATCATCGATTAAAAGGTAAAAATTATGAAAATAATATTATTTTTGCATTGCAATCAAGAAGTATTTTAAATTCTGTTTTTCTTTGTTTTTGTTTTTTATTATCTTATTATTATGTTTTTGAATGTTATAATATATGAAAAAAAAAATTGACTTATTTTTTATATATATAAAAATAACACTTTGAATACGACATATCAACTGCAGATTTTTGAAACTAGAGCAAAATACCGACAAAAGTAAAAGTCGACGAAAGACGAAACTAATCGTTACTCAGTTCAGTTATCTATACGCAATTCGCAATTGTATTCGAATAGTCCGAGAAGTCATTTAGTGCCACTCAAGTGAACGAATACTTGTAACGAGTACTCTACCTAAAAGTAAGGAGTAGTTACAAGTACTCAAACGTAACGAAACTTTGCATCACTAAATAATATTGGCTGTTGACCGTTCATAGACAGATTGACAGACTCACACACCCAGTCCTCATACAGAAAACATTGAGGGCTCTCAAAACGAATATTTCCTTTATCATTTCGAGGTTGATATTTTCTGTGATCAAAATTCTTTTCTATATACATAACGTATATGATTTCAATATAGAAGTATAATAAATTGCAATTTTCATACTGGGTTATAAAAAAATACATATATATTATATTCGTGCCGCAACTCACCTACTATTTGATCGAGCTTACTTTAAATAAGAAATTACTATCTATTTATTTCAGTAAAATATATGAATAAGATTATCGTCTCGTTAGTTGCGAATGCAGTTTATTTGCTCTTGTATATGCGCGTTATCGGTATTGGTATATAGTAAAGTGGTGTTTATGTATGAAGTGTAAGGTAGATAGTTATATCGTTGCTTGCATTTTGCATCGTGCATGTTCTCAACCGGCAACGGTGCTAATTAGAACAGATTACGACGTAGTTTGTAAAGGAAAATTAATTAGTATTCTCGGTGGCCGACTGTTCATGATGCGTGGCTGTTGCTCGTTCCCAGCGTCAACACGCGCTCTCTCTATGCTATTCCATTGTCTGTCATTTGCGAGACGTTCACGAACATAAGGTTCTCGCATTGCGCCCGTCGCGCCTCGCGCCTGTCGACGAATACGAGGAACGCGTTTGTTTAATAATAAGCCCTTGTTTTTAAACATCATGTGCAAGCGCAAGAGTTTCACACAGTTCAACACTAATGAAATATTATGTTTTTTACTTTTTGTTTGTCAGCTTTTGTTTATTAAAAACAAATGCTTCATATTTATGAAGTAGAATAAAACAAAACAAGTACTAGTTTAATATCTCGACATGAATTTATATGCTTCCAGTTGTGATTTTGTTCAAATAAATAGAATTGTATGGTAGTCATGCAAATTAATAATATGACATCCAACAATAATATTATATTTTATAGCATAAAAAGATGTTGCTATATAATCAAGCAAATTTATAATTAGATATGTTGAAAACAATTTACACAGCTATTCGCATTTATTTATAATTTTATTTTCTTTCTTTTCATTGCCAGATAATTTATTTGACTATAATTAGAATTAAATCTGAAACCTAAATTTCAATGTAGAAACTGCATCCTTAAATTTTAAAACATTTTAATTATAATAAAACAATTGAACTATCATTAAGTTATAATTTTTTCGAGCTGAGGGCATTAGTGCTAGAGTGGACACAGATAAACAGAGAGACATACACATGGAAAAATATATCACACTAGTTAATCTTGTAGAGGGTCAAGGGGTAATAGTGTTAGGTTAAATATTACAGTTGAGGTTTAAGGTTTCTCCTAACTTTTCTATAATTACGATTTTTGTTTACCAATGTTATTCAAATGGCACTAAAAACAAATTGTTGAGCTTAAACTAAAACTTGAATCTAAACTATGACTGTAATACCCACGCCTTAGGCATATAAGTGTAACCTAATACATAATTAGAAATTGCATTTCCGATTTTAAATATGTTGCGTTTTAAATTTATTTCAAGTAATCCAATTGATGTATAAAGTTTGACTGAAAAAAAAAAAAAAAAAATTCTCCCGTTCCGAACATTCATCAATTTGGGTAATTGTTAAATGTAGGAAATATTCGTAGTCTTTTAATGCTATCACTCATAAAGCAATAGTAGCAGAATAGAATATAATGCAGTTGACAACCAACAACATATTTTTGACAATTACTTGTTCATTTCTAGCCACTCAAGAAACATAAATTTACGTTTTGCGAGTTTGCAATTGTCCTTGAAATTAGCACCCTTAATTAGTTGTTAAAGCCAGAAGCCAACAGCAATCTTTAGAGAATTGGGCTGTAAATGCTATAACGAACGCTACCAGCATATAAATTACGCAAATCAATAATAATTTCAATATTCTTTTACAATTTGTAACAGCTGACATGAACATAAGCTAAGTTATAAAATGAGCAATGTAATATTTCTTTGACGCGATAGTGCATCTTTCTTGCTTGAACAAAATGTCCCGTACGCGTTCACGTATATAAATAGACGCAGGAGTACCCCGACCCGACGCGACGTAGCCATGTGATAAATAGAATTCCCCAGCCCTTGTTCATTGACAGCGGGTTCACGATGGGAATGACTGATGACAGGATCGCGCATGTTTCGTTGCAGGAGTCGTGTCCGGGAACATAACCGACGAAGAAGTGGAGGAGTCGATCGTACCAGCGGACACGGGTAAAGAGTATCCACAGGGCGATGAAGTTCAGACAACTTTGAGCAAAATTAGTCACAACACAATTGGTAAGACCAACAATTTTATGGTAATGTAATTTGTGTCAGCAAGGGTTATGCGTGGAGATATGAACCAAAAAATAAGTACGTTCAAATATCGTAACGGTTTATGAAGGATGAAAATGGGTTTCGTTTGCGGTTCGGTTTGTTTTTTTAATGGTGTCAGTTACGGTTGCGTTTATTGCATCTCAGTTTCCTATTACGATTCCATTACTACTATTTATCAGTTTGAAGATACTTGTAGACTTGTAACAAATTCGTATTATTGTTGATTCGTTATCATATACCCTAAATCATTTCCATCGCTTTTATGCAGAAAACAGAAATCAATATCAATCCGGTTCGATGCAATATAATACCCAATTGTAGCAAAACGCTCGTAAATATATATATATATATATATATATATATATATATATATATATATATATATATATATATATATATATATATATATATATTTACGGCCGTTTTGTTACAATTAGGTATAATGTTGCATCGAATAAGAAATATATATATTTGTGAAAAGTCAGAATAGATGCGCATAAACTTAACAAAAATTAATTAGATATAAAAAACCTTATACCGTTAATATATATTTTAAACTTAGTTTGCTTAATTATATATACATATTTTAATTTATAGTTTCTTAGAAAACTTTTTTGTTTTATAAAATATCATTTTGCGAACAGGCTTATAATATTTTAACGTTGTAAAGAAATAGAAATTACCTAGGTTATGGATAAATTTTAATGTGCATTTACTAACTATATTAATTAAAAGTATAAATATCGATTAATTTGCAAATTGTAGGTGCATTTAGAATCACAGATATTTTGAAGCGTTTTTTTTTTTTTAATCAAATACTGTGAATTCAGTGCGTCGTTTGCAAGAAGAAATTTCCTCCAAAGATAAATTGTTCATTCTTAATCAGATTTAACATGTGATTTCGATTTATTTGAATATTATTCTTCTAAATCGATTTATATAATCAAAAACGAATTCACCACTTTCGGAATTACAGTTATTTATTTTTTTGACAAAACCTTGCGGACATGTTTTGGGGCATATGGCAAAATATTAAAATGCTAAGAGAATTACCGAGATATATTTTTTGTACGAAATTAATTTTAAGTAACCCTTTCTAAATGATTTCGTAATACAAAATGAATATCAAAGTTTGATATTAATAGAATAATTGTTCTTTTTTAGCTATAGCGCCTCCAGCCCAGGAAATAGACTCGGAACCCAAACATTATATAGGACCAGTGATAGGCATCCTTAGCATTGTTATTCTAATATTAGTTGGTGCTATTATATTCATTGTGTACCGTAATCAACGAATCAAATCGTCACCGGGACATTGTGCATTACCTGTGGCAGATAAACGCAATGATACTAAAGTAAGTGATTCCTTTTATTACCGCCCATATTGAAATTTGCTTATTGCTTGCTAATGATTTGTGTATTAAATGTATACATTAATTTTTTGCTTGATACCCTTACTGAATTATCTATATTTCGTTTAATTCTATTCTTAAGCCGTCATCCAAATATTATTGTTGCGCCCATTGTAAAACTTTTCATACCTACATTTATAGATATTGTTTATAATGTATATTTGATGTGTTCCCAGCCAATCAAATTACATAGCAGAGATATGCATGTAATATATCACTCTCATCGCCGATATAGCTCTATGTACGCTATAAACAATATCTCTGATATGTAACATATATATTACAACTGTAATATATCTGATACATAACGTTATATGTCATATATATAACTTGTAATATATCTGAGATATAAATACCAATGTAAATGTTATTAATTTGAGCATTACGAATTACGTATATTGTTAATTAATTAGATTAGGAGAATAAAAAATCTCTTAATTTTGATTATTTATATATATATATATATATATATATATATACAGAAATTATATATTATTAGACTCCATATCCAAAATGTAATTACATTATATATCTTTGGGCTGGAGATCCATCGCGTTTCGTTCTAGGGCGTGCAGCCTCTTATTAACTAGCAGTATCTCGGTTATTGCTTTCGATTATTGTTCTGCAAAATAATACAAATTACAAATTATTACAATTGGATACAATATAAAATAAATATTTGCGTTTGATATTGTTGATACACCAATAATGGCCAAGGCCAAAATAAGACACACTATTGTTGTAATTGTCAATAATTAGATAACAAAACAAGAACAAAAGGAAAACAAACAAACAAGACAGCAAAATAATGGCGAATGCCGATGTTTAACTTTCCCAAGGATAAAAGAACAAGTCAGATCAAGTGAAAGGATCATCAGTGGCGGCGTCAGAGAAGGGCCTGGGGGGCAATTGCCCACCCAGAATGATCAGTTGCCCCGGTTTGCCCCCCGTTTAATTCCAGAAAAAACATTACGTAATTACGAGTATTACATATAAATATAGATGTGTGCTCCCTTACATCTTTTTCTGGTCCTTGCTGGCCACCCAAATTTTTAAATTAGCGCCGCCACTGTCTTGTCCTTGTACGATGACTAAGTTCCTCCTCCCATTTCTTGAAATGCGCGCATCCTAAGTTCAATGTTCAAATTTCAAGATAAACAAATATAGTCAATTACGAATCAAATTATCTTATTATAAAAATATCACTTAACTATTGGTAATGTAAATACATTTTTTTTTAAATATTAACAAATAGTTTTTTTTATATAAAAAACATTTTTCCAAATTGTGAACCAAAAGGCTATAATTTCAAAATTCAGCTGCTCGCTTCGCATATATATATTATTAGGCGAGCTATAGATATAGCTACCTAAATATAAACAAAAGTACATTAATTTATATACTGGTGTCAACAGAAATAGTTCTTTGGACCACCGAATCTCTGAACGATACTTGACTAAAATTCGTTACAGGACACTGAAACAAAGGAATATCGAATCACAAGTAAAAAGAATATCGGTATATAATTATATTTCTTCGTTCTATCTTGAAAAAAACATTCATATCTTTTTATACTATATAAATATCTGAAGCGGACAAGGACATACATCTTTGAAAGGTCTAATTTTCCAAAACTTACGATAATTCCTTTGATTTGTATTATTATTTGTCAAAATTAGTTAATTTTCATTTTTTTTTTGGTAAATCAGGGATTTTATGATATTTGTTTATTTGATTTCCCGTACAACGCACCGATGCGTCCTGTTCACCTTATGGGTAATATATGCGATGTGAGCAGCGGTTTTTAATTATTATGACCTTTGAAAAAATTGTTATAGATATATGAAGTCTTACAATTTTTTGTAGATTACATTGATAAAACAAGAAATTTAGTGCATATTTTAAAATTCAAAATTATAATAGTTAATTTTATTTTCGGGCTTTGGGTTAGCAATATAAACGCTGTTTGTTAAGGAATTTTTTGATCCAAGATTGCTATAGACACACGACCGAATGCTTTAACTTCTTCGGTACTTCGTATCATATACCTACTCGTATGACGTACTTATACCCATATTCATTACTGTAGGAATAGTATATTAGAAAAAGTACTAAAATTTATTAATTTATTCATTTTCATAATATTTTCTCAATCATGAAGAAATAGTAGTTAAGGAATCTATGAGTTAACTTATGTTGCAATTCTGAGCAAGTTTATACATCTATAAGAAGAATCTGTAAAATATTGATAGTGTAAAACCTATTTTAATTGAATTGCAAACTATATATTGTCTGAATCTATAAGACATGATTTGTGTAATTAATTATACTTAAATATGTATTCATTAAAGAATTACAGCATTTTCAAAATCTTATTGATTCTTCTTATAGATATATAGACTGGGTCAGAGTCGCAACATTAAATGTGAAACGTATTCAATACGTATGCAATTATTGATGATATTGAATATTTATTGTTGATTTTACTAATCAATTTTGAGCATCCCAGTGAGGTTATGCCATTGGCGTCAGTGCGGTGTAAATTCAATTTTATTCATAAATAGAGCAGACTAAGCGACGCCTGACTCAATCACTACCACTTACTGTGGAACCCATAAAACTCGTGCTGGTAATGAATGTTTGAAGAAAACCGATAAATTACATTTAGAAAACTTAGAGAGTAAAAAACGCTCGCGCGTTCCAAAGATAAGATTTCAAACATAAATAAACTGTAATTTTCGCCTCAACTTGGCCATTCCGTTATCTTAATAGTGTTGCATTGGTGGAATATCTGTTGTTTACTTCCTACTGTACACCACACGAAACGGAAATTAACACAGTTTGCCCTATGCTCTCAATAGTTACACCGACCAAACCAAACCGGCCGCGGCCAGTTGCAGTGTAACTAACGAAAACTTATCGACAATAAAAGTACAAGTTTACTAGACGTACACGTTCTTACACCTAACGTCGATATCAACAACTTACTTGTCTTGTTTACTACCTAACCGTAACCGTAACAAACACATTGTCTTCATACTCTTATTTACAATACCACTATTTCTTGTGTATTTTTCGTGCTTTTTGTAATAGATTACTATAGTTTTGATATTCTAATGCTTAATCCTTAGCAGTCACCGTGGGTGTACCGCATCTCAGCCAAAATTTAACCCAATAAATAAAGACTTATTATACATAAAGTCCAAGTTACAAACCCTTTCAAATAGAATGACCACACACCTTCAAATAAATTTTAAAAATTGAGGGAGATATGATTTATTAAGTGCAAAAAGTCACTATTTCGGATTGTTTTAACTTTGATTATTTTTTACAAAAGTAAAATTTTTCTCTGCCAATAAAACTTAGTTTCTGTTATTAATGAAGGTTTGAAGAATTCATGTAATTTTTGTTACTGCAGCACATATTAAACTTTCGTCTCAGTAAGCATTTAAAGTTAGGGGGTGCCACAAACCCCGTGTGACTTTAAGGATCTAGACAGGAACTTTGATTGCTAACGGTTAAATAACATTAAGTAACTGTAGTGACATAAATTACTTTTTTATGACACTTTAAGATATTGTTCCAAATTAAATGATTACTCAATTTACTTGTTAAATTTTAAATTACTATCCAAACTCAACTACTGGCTCGGCATTAGCTATGTACCAATTGTGTTGCTTTCTGTTTTTTTTAATTATCATAATTCGCTTAATTCTGCATATATTTTGTAACGACTATATAGTAGAAATTTACAACATTAACAACGTATTTCTGTAAAAAAAAATATATATATATACATATGCAACAATCGTAAAATAGTTGAACTTATTTAATTTTACAGTAATTTAAAGAAAAAAACGGTTTTGGCCGACACAGAACTTTCCTTTACGTAAATTGTAAATAGTTCTTCTCATGCTACAATAAACACTATATAATAGTAAATATATACAATTATTTAAATATTTGTTCGTATTTTATTATTATTTTATACAGGGTCTCATGTTTCCCGTCGGTAGCAAAAACTATTTCTCGGTAGTAGTTACGGGGTTAAATTTCATTTTGATAAATATTATGACAGAAAAATAAATACTAGTTACAGATAACTGATTAAAGGGTGGTTACATTCATTCTTTGGCCTAAGATATAACATGTTTTTATGTAATTTTTTCTCAGGCTAGGATGGAGATATCAAATTGGAGACATTAAATTTCTTTTCCATACCATTATATTACATTAAACTTTCCTAGATAACGCGGAGAATGCAGGCCATGCGCTTCTAAACGGACGCATCTCTTCTCATTTGAAATTAATTTAAATGTTAGATTCTAATAGAGTATATAAGTCTCTGGAGCTTAAACCAACATTTGGTATAAGAATTGGCGGCCGTGTGAAGAAAAAGAAAACTAAATTGAGTTTATCTTTCCACTTTAGGGTGCTATAACAATTAGTTATTTATAAAAATGAATGCATATTGTTGGCATAAGCTCCAACAAATAGTAATACCTTTCATATAAAACATATAAAACGCAAATCGGAGTATATTCAGAGAAAATAGTCCGCCCAGTTTGAAGAAAATAGTTTCGAGGAAAACACATTGATAAACTTATATGCTGGATAACTTTAATATTTTTCAACTAACATTTATTCAAATATCCCAAGACCATATAGTATTTCTTCCTCTTCCTCGATCATACGAATTTCTTGCATTTGATGGAATATCTACACCGAAATGGATGTTCTTGCTCCTGGAATGACCCAATGCTCAGCTGCCTAGATGCGACATTTACTTCAGCGTTTTCGATACGCCGTCTTTTACAACCTTTTTTTAAATTCGGCATTTTTTTGGCATTCGTTATAGACGTGTACTCGTTTTCACATACTAAACTGAACTGAGAAAGCTCTCGTATATAATGATCCATTTATAATATAAATAATGATCAAATAATCGAAAGTTGGTAATTCCCCAAGATATTTAGCGCCATCTGTGTCATATCTGTAGAATTTTTAACTAATTTTTTCTTGCATATATGAGTACAAAGCATAAATTCCTTTGCGGAGAGTATAAATCCGCGAGTGAATAGCAGAAAGCCATTTTCGGCCCGTGTAGCGTTACGTATACGTGGCAGAAAATTAGAGTATCACAAAAGCGCTTTGAGGGCATAATCTAACTATGAAAAAGAATATCCTTTTCAAAATAGGATATTTTCTATTTTGGGTACACAAATCTTAATTTCAAAACATCATATTTTTACGTTGAACGGTATAGGCTTTAGAGTGTTCACACACAGACACACACACACACACACACACATACACACCCACACAGGCTGACACACCAACATCATTGAGAAAATAGTCAAAATGGTATCAGGGACTTTCGAAATGGATATTTTCATTAAAATCTCGAGGTCGATTCTATTGGTGATCCCTATACTTATTTTAGAAGAAAATAAAGAAAAAGGAATTTCATCGTAGATTTAATTCTGGTTATATCAACATGTTTGACGACTTTATAGGCTAACATTGTGTTGTGATCTACCTTAAAACTTTTTCGTTTGATGGTGAGAGAAGATTTAGGAATACTATGCAGTCGTCTGATAACTTACACATATCGACTGAAAATCGTTCCGTAATTGACTGTTGGTCACTCCTAGTCTATAGTATTAATATACCATGCCTTTCTATGATTATATATCAATTGATATCACCCAATGTAAGGGTACCGTATAACGACTAACTGATTGCACAGCCATTGCGGCTGTGCCCATTTTTGGGTGTCATTAGAATGTAGCTGTGAACACGTGTTATATTATACATATAAAACTACCAAATCTCGCCATATGCTGGCGAGAAAATGTAATGATATTTCCGATCTTTATGATATTAATTCGTTCTAGTCTTTCACGTTTTATGAGCTCAATTTATATTGATTTCTCCATTCGCATATACTATATTAGTTCGGTCGCTTATATAATGATTTAATTTATCTGCATCATACTCATCATAATAATCTACTTGAGGGGAGGTTTACGTAACTCTGCCCTTTGGTCTTCGTGATTTCTTTCTCGGATTGGGTCAATAATATCAACTCCGGGTTTTTTGAATGTTGTTTATTCCCGGTTGCCGCCCGTGAGGAGGTGGCACGCATATTTTGGTTGCGCCATTTCTCGGCACAATATGCAAAAAAATTAGTTGTAATATGAATAAACAACATGCAAAATACCTGGAGTTAATATCATTTAACCAATCCGAAAAAAAAAAAACACGAAAAGCATGCTTTTCTTGGACAGAGTTACGGAAACCTTCCCAAATCAGTAAAAACTCCGATTCCAAATCCTATCAATTATCGGCATATAAGTGCTATTTACTTTTTAATACAATATTCTCCCAATAAATGGTCAAACCTCAGTTGATTACATAATAATTATAACATATTTTTCAACAGTCCCGTAACTACTATTAGGTTTTTTATTTTATATATATATATTTAGACTAATCACTAATTACTTCCTTAATATCTTCTTTTTAAGTATTAATCCACCTTACTATAATAAAAATAATGCATTTATTACATACAGTTTTATGACAATTTATGCAACATTGCCATGATATACGTTTTTTTAACAGCGCAAATTTACCAGTACGCAGCTAAAATATTCGATGATTTGATATAAATGGCGACATCAAAACGCGACTTACTTGCAGATATTGAGAAAATACACTGGAGCACAAATTCGTAACAGTATAATTAACTGCGTTTTTTCAATTTTAAATAGTACTATGGTCAAATTTACCGGAGAGCAACAGTTACGGGTTAAGTCACTGGCTCACATAGCCTCTTTTCTATGTATATTGAGATATCAAAACTATCTGTCTACTAATCTTCAACTAATTACCTATCATTTAATCTCACAAAATATAATTATAATAAGTAACGAAAGATTTTAATTCGTAACTGGAACTTATAGGTCGCAATGGAAGAATGTGATAAAACTGCTTTATATCATCCAGAATCCTGTCGACTGAATATGTATGCAAGTGTTGGACGGGAATGTGGAAATCGACACCCCAGTAGTCCAGACTATACAGGTAAATTAATGATTATCATTTATTTTTCAAATCCGTCCGTCTCGTATATTTGTACGGTATTACGGTTCTACGATTCCGTAATACGTTGGATTACTGGTTTTACGTTTACTGTAGGACACCGGCTGCCGAACGTGCTTTCCATTGGTAACCGCAGATATAATATCGTCTATAAAATGCGATATTTTTAAAGTGAAACTTATACAATTATTATTTTTTATATACATTTAATTCAGAAGACGTTTGGTTTTCAATTCGTATAAGTGTTATATGTTATAAGTTCTTGACGTATTTTAAGTTAACTTCAGCAATAATTATTCTAGGAATTAAGATATGATCAGATAAAACTTTAATAAATATCCATTATAGTAATGCCGCTGAAAAAGTCGTGCTCATTACATTATCAGTGTGTTTCATGTGTTAACCATTTAATGTTTTATTTTAAGTATACTTAAGTATACTAGTGTACTTAGATTTTCAAAAACCTTTTAATTTTTTTAATTAAAATTCTCAAAAAAGCCTTAAATTTCGGTGGGTCAAGGTGGTGTTACCCTTTAACAATTAAGGTTTAACTCATAAGTTCGAATGTATATTCTGATAAACTATCAGTGGCGCCGAAATCGGGGAACAGACGACATCATTGCATAATATTCTGGGGTCACGTCTGACTTTGACAAATGTGTATCTAACTCAACACAGGGGCAACATGAGCAACCGACAGGTTGGCAAATTCTGGGAAAGTGGCAAATTTCAATAAATATTGAAAATTAAAAAATTAAATAAATAATCACTGGTGGATTTTCAAGCGGTTCAAACTTCATTTCATCATTATTAAAACTCACTACTTCAACAGAATTTGGAATAGGGCAGTTTCTTTGTTTCGTAAAAGGACAGCACTTTGTAACACTGCCCAGGGGCGGCGCTCACTGTAACTCCGGCCCCATTATAAATAACGTACATAAAGTTTCCTGTAACATTTCTTAGTTTAACCATGATTGTTCCAGAAATTATGTAAATATATATAAATCTAATAATTTGAAAAAAGAAAGGGTTGTTGTCGATATTATAAAATTACCAATGCGTCATTGTTTCACCTCTTCCTCAAAACAATGGGAAAGTTTATAATAAATATTAAAGGAAAGTCATTATTCTAGAATTATCACCAGTAATAATATATCCATTATCTTTCATGATCAAGTTGTTTATTTAATGTAAAACTATAAATGTCAAGCTACTAGATTCCGTAAAATAGAACCAATTTTCCAAACATCGTATCAGTATTAAGTTTTTTTTAACCAACGTAAATATATTTGTGATACAGTAAATTTGAACGCACACTAAGTAAAAATTATATTATAATTTACTTATTATATGTTTGCCTTATAATTGAATCCCCACAAAATATGTACATATATGATATATTCTAACGGTAGTTTAAAGATTAAGAGTAAGTCGTGATCCATGATGTCATGTACATTTCAGATGTTCCGGACATCATGTGTCAAGAATATGCAGTTCCACATCACTCCACAGCGGAACAAGTAATTCCAGCTTATATCGTCGGTACACCGTCACGACCCCCACCACCGCTTCATAACTTTCTTCCTAAACCCCCACCAGTACCACCACCACCGGAACAATACTACGCAGCTGCGGAAATATGTATCACCAGTCCAATGCCACTACCGACCATATCTTCACCTGTGTCGTCGGCTATACAACCCACTAAAATAAGTTCCTTATTTATGTTACCCCTAAGTCTTGATCTAGAAGAATCTTCAGGACACGAAGAGGAAGAGGTAGAAATATTCGAGTTTCCGAGGGAACAATTAAGTCTCATAGAGGACTTGGGGGAAAGTCATTTTGGGCAGGTGCAATTATGTGAAAATCGAGCTTATACAGTTCACATGAACTCATGTGGTGTAGTTGTTGTGAATACACTACGACACGTACCCGCTCGGACGGATTTCGTCCGCGAAGTACGTGCTCTGGCAAAATTAAACGATGTAAATATTGCACAGTTACTTGGTGCGTGTCTGGATAGTGATCCACCTTACGCTGTTCGAGAGTATTCCGAATTTGGTGACTTGTGTCAATTTCTACAAGATCATGTAGCGGAAACCACAACTCCACGCCCACCGAACGCTAATACATTAAGGTTGATCTGATTGATGTTAATTCACTACGATCCTGATATTCCTAACATACTTGTTATTCATTTCAGTTACGGTTGTCTCATTTACATGGCCACGCAAATCGCATCAGGAATGAAATACTTGGAGTCAACTAGTTTTGTTCACAAAGACCTTGCAACAAGGTATACTATATATTAGAACATTATTTTAAATAAATATACATATATACTAAGTCGATCATAACGTATTTTATAAAGCAACATTCAACTAGCTCTTAATAATTGTGATTTTGAAAATCTTCTATACATTTCTTAATTAAAATGCAAATTCTTATGTTTCTGTAACGGAGGGTGTCATATCAAGCTGGCGCGTGTTGTTTATGCACTCAATAATTTGAAAACTAATTTTAAGTTTAAAATATCCCCAGTCACAATAACGAATGCAAT
This sequence comes from Leistus spinibarbis, assembly GCA_933228885.1. Taxonomy (NCBI): domain Eukaryota; kingdom Metazoa; phylum Arthropoda; class Insecta; order Coleoptera; family Carabidae; genus Leistus; species Leistus spinibarbis. Next base: position 869,903 of record OW121799.1, read on the forward strand.
ATTTATGTTTAAAGTAATTGAATTTGACATTGTATTTAACAAAATTATTGTTGGTTACAGAAACTGTCTTGTGGGACATAGTTACGCTATCAAGGTGTCTGACTTGGGCTGTGGTCGATCATTATATACTGGCGACTACTGTCAACTACCTCGATCAAGACCTATACCATTACGCTGGATGGCATGGGAGAGTGTATTACTGGTGTGTATTTATTATATTTAAAATGAAATAAAATATGTGCACTATAAATGCGCACACATTGTGTCTCCATATACTGTATCTAAATATTCTTGTTAAAGGGTAAATTTACGACAAAAAGTGACGTATGGTCTTTTGCTGTAACCCTTTGGGAAATTTTAACGTTTGCACGCGAACAACCCTTCGAAGAATTTTCTGACGAAAAGGTTATCGAAAACGTCACACATTTCTATCAGGATGATAGCAAACACGTAAGAAATGTCAATATGATAATATGTGTCGATGTTTTACTATTAATCGAACTGTTTATTTATAGATGTTTTTGTCTTCGCCCATCAACTGTCCGAAGGAAATATTCGATCTCATGTGCGAGTGCTGGCAACGAAACGAGTCTAACAGGCCTAATTTTCGTGAAATACATTTATTCCTGCAGAGGAAGAATTTAGGCTATAAGCCAGAAATGAACTGAAATAAATGTTTGCTGTTTTGCGATAATAATTTCATAACGACAATAACGACGAAACGTACATAAATAAGAAAGTGATATTTCCTCTACTCCTTACTCCCACATTTACAAATGTGCATTTATCAATAATATAATTCTAAATAGATGATTAACTAACGATTAGATAGAGTATTATTAGATAGATGACGTAACAATACCGAAGAGAGAAGAGTTTATATTCACATTATATTGGTATGGTACGCAATACGCCGATTAGTGTTTATCAAGTTCATTGTTTCATGCTTAAGTGCTGACGCTAATGCGTCATCCTGCAATCATTGTGCCTTCTGTACCTTTCCGCAGCGTGTGGTTTAAGCATCATTCTCAGATACTTCCGACATCACTCAAATCAATTTCATTAGTGGTCATAAATCCCTAAACGTGCTACTGTTCTTTTGTCCTCTCTCCTTCATTATACTGTATTCTAATATATCTCGGTCAAGTTTTAAGTGATTTATGGTTGTATAAAGAAAGCACTGCCAACAAACACTATTGTGGTATGAACGAAGAAGTGAAATCATGCCCTTAAATACCTGCTATTTCTCTACCTTTTCCGAACATTATAATTTTTATTCTATCTAAAAATTCTGTGCCATCACTTAGCTATTCGTGATTGGGTTCATAAAAGTGATAACACGGTATATTTCTCCTAATGCTTATTAAATTCGCTATAAAATTTATAATATTTTCAATATTTCTTTATTACTTTGCAATTTCCATTTATCTGTGCGCCACCTCAAAAATTTAGAGATGTTGATATGTAATATAAAAGATAATTACAACATCATATCAATCCTTTCATACAATTGTAGGTGAATCGTTCATAGCTGTACATATTTATAATGCTGTACATAAATATGCATGTATTTAAGAATATGAAAAATAATGAAAATACTGGTTTTTTGTACATTAATATATACATATAATTATTATTGAACAATTTTATTATTGTATTATTATTTGTTGATCTAATTCAACAGCTGGACCAAACAAATATAGTTACAATGAAAATAATAATTGAGTATTTTTAAATATCCCAAAAATGTAGAATAGTGGAAGTAAATAAATGTACCTGTTTTGGAATTATAGTAATTGCAGCACATAGATTTTAATAAATATATAATTAAAATATTTTATTGTTACTAAATGAGTACATCCCCATAATTTATTTAAATGTATATTTCAAAGTATCCCTATATTGTTACATGCAATTATTTTCCTGTGACAATGTTAAATAATTATGCGCATGTCAACTAAATTTGTACGTAAATAAAGAATCATCATAATCAGTATGCTATTTAATATTAAATTAAGTTCTATTTAAAGAGAAAAATTGATAACTTATGATAAAGTTGTAGTAATATTTTTTATAATAATTCAGACCAAATTTGGTCAATATTGGGTTGAAATTAATAAGTCATTAAATAAAGGACAAGATATGTTGCAACATAATTTACTTAGAAACGACTTGAAGTTTCGATGAATTGGAGAATACATAAATATATTATTTCGTATTCAACTTCAACTAAATTACCATTAGTCACATGTTCCCATTATTTATTTGTACTAATAGTCATAAGTAAAGCACTATAAAAAGGAACATTTACACTTTATATTTTAATTGTTGAAACCCTCTAAAAAAAAATGATATACGCTTATGTATTTATTATGACAAAGAAGTAAATTTTTATAACAATAATATGTATACCCGAGTGAGCTATATGAATTTTGTTAACGACTTCGACACAGATAAGTATCAATGATCATTTTCCTGTAATGTATGTAATAACTATTGATGTATCAAACAGCGCTTGCGCTCGATCTACGTTGCTTCAGCATTCTCGTATACTGTTACAGATAACGCGGGAGTAAGTAAGCAAGGTATATGCATTCCTGTTACATGCGATGCGATCATGGCGTCCCCTGTACGATGATGGGGATGCCCATCAACGCTTATCGTAGTGATGGATTCTACCAAACATGTTTGGCCCGGTAACGATATGCAAAAGGGAAATTAAAGATTCACCGATAAATACTATCATCTTCAATGGCAACTTTTGTATGTAGATACTATTACCATCGTGCAAGATTAATATTTAGAACGACATTTTGTATTTTTTGGCCGTGGAACATTTAGCCTCACGAATCGCTGTAACAATAACAGTGTCAGTGAATGGAAAATGGACATAGCTTCTAGTCTCACGTACCGTAACGCACTTATACTCTCGTTATTAGGAACGTAAATGTTTCCTTCATCATTACCGAAATTACTGGTTGATATCAGTAAAGAAATAAACAGTATAGTGGTTTCAGGTAAGTAATTACTATTTTAAGGTACGTTATTACTATTTTTCGGGTTTATAAGGCTTATTAGCTGTGTACATATTGTACAAAAGAGCTATAGTGATCAATCGTGTGACTATAAATATATCCTTGAAAAGAAGTTTTTGTTTCGTCGCTTTGAATCCAAAAATATATTTAACCGCTACTCCTACGAAGTTATCAGATTGATTTGTTTGAAATTTGATACACATAAAATTTGGGTGGCCAAGAAGTTCCTCTCGCGTTTCTAATTCAATCGTCTTTACAGGTCCGGTGTATTTGGGCTTCAAAATTTACAACTCTCCTAAAAACTGCCCTTAGAAAAAATTTAATAACATTGAATACATTTACCAAAAATTATAAGTTGTTTTACGTATAGATAATTACTTAAAATTTGAGTCCTAAAATTAAAACAAAATATTTATAACATATAATAATTTTGTAATTAAAAATACTCATAAATTTTTACTTTCTTATACGAAGTAATAAGTAAGTCTTGTAATCATGAAAAATTTCAAACTCGAAATTTAAACGGAAATACACCTTCCCTGAAACGAATGTAACTATATTCGGAATTACGTCTGTGAGACTGTGAACGCTCTGGAGCCGAAACGGTTGAACACAAAAATGTGAAACTTCAAACTTAAGAATTGTATATAGCATAGATGTGTACCTCCTATTATTGAAAAGAATATTTAAATCGGAAGTGCATGTTTACACTATGCACTATCACTTATGGCAAATATAGTTACATTCATAATGTAAGATATTCATATTTCGCACAACTTTTATTTGAAAAGTCTCTTCAAAAAATGTACCGATAACACGAAAACTGCTACGGAAAATCTTAAATATCTTATATTATGTTCCCATAGTTAGTAATTTGTGAATATCTTTTGAGAAATCGTATGATACCAGAAAATATGTTGACAGAAACAAAATAGAAATTAATATGTCATTTTCTGCCGGTTAACACAAACAGATCGACTGAGAACGTGTTTGTAATGGTTATTGCAGATGCAAATACATTTTGAAATATATTTTGATTACCAGGACGCATTAATAATTAATTAACTTTAAAATTAACAGGTTAGGGTGGATTCCACGTGGCAATATGTGGATAATAGAAGGGCTATATAAGTTTAGCTGTTACTTCAGTTATAACTAAAGTATATCTAGAGTTATAACTAATGTATGTAAATGCAAATACTATATATGTAATGCATATTTTGCCGAATTTCAGCATTATGTCTTTAAATATGCCATTTGTGCATTATACGCGAATTTGTGCATGAAATTTGAGATCGTTGATTATGAATCTGAAATTAATAATTTGAAAAACAAAATGGCGGATTCAATATGGCTGACAATATGTATTAACATTGTCGTATTTTCATGAAATTTTGGTTAATGAGGTATAGTTTAATAATATACATGTTATTAATAATAATTCAATAATAACGATTATATTATTATATATTTATTGCAATTAATATAATTATATAGCAATTGTAATTATTTTTCATAATTAGTATAAATATATATATATATAAAAAAAAAAAGTCCCAAAATCGTACATTCATTTTTGGGGCTTTTGGCCAGGTTATCGGGATTTGAAAACACTGTGCGCCTTTCAAAATACGGCGTCGGCGGCGCGGCGTGTCAAAATATATATATATATATATATATATATATATATATATATATATATATATATATATATATAGCAAAATGCAGCATCAGTGAACGAGGTGTTGCTGCAATTGCTATTTTGACAGTTCATGTGGATACAGTGCTATTTTGAAAATTTTAGCATCATATTTCGCGCTTCTTGTTAAATTGAATTTAAAGTTGTGGTTAGATTCTCTACAAAATTAGTTAGTGAGTTGTGATATTAATTAAAAGGTAAGTTATATTTAATGAAACATATTTTTCATTTTGTTTAATTTTCATATTAGTCTTATATTTAATTATGGCTAATGTGTATGCTAAGACGAATATTGAGAGATACTCTGAGATGCCGATGTATTTTGGAAGTAAAGAGGACAAGAAAACCGGCGACGTTACATGCAGCGATACTTTTAGTAGTATCATTACTAAAAATAAAATAGAAATATATATATATATATATATATATATATATATATATATAAAATATCTGGAGCGGCCTGCACTCGACTTTTTTTTTCGCAGTATTCACCATATATAGATATATGTATATATATATATGTATATATATATGTATATATATATGTATATATATATATATATATATATATATATATATATATATGTATATATACATGTATATATATATATATATATATATATATATATATATATATGTATATATATATATATATATATATATATATATATATATATATATATATATATATATATATATATATATGTATATATATATTTATATATATATATATATATATATATATATATATATATATAACCAATACCAGCTATCAAACTAACCAATACTCTACAGAAATATTCTGAAATGTCATTTATCTAATTGAATCAATTTTTTTTTTTTTACTGTCAAAATAACAGATGATCCGATTTTATAAGCTCATGCAAATCCATGGCAACGTAAACAAGATATTTATAATGTTCTGTAGCATTTTTCTCGCAACTAGTACATTTTTTGAAGAAATATTTCAAACAAATATTATGCAAAATATTAATCTCTTTCTCTTTCATTATGAACATAGCTATATTTGCCGTAAGTATAGCCGTTCTAGTGATATTGGAGATAGAACAAAAGAATTATAGAGTAAACATGCACTACCGGTTTGAATATTCTTTTCAAAAATAGGAATGGCACATCCAGGGCATATACAAGTCTTAAGTTTGAAGTTTTATAATTTTTCATTCGACAGTTTTGGCCCTAGAGTGTTCACACACACACACATACACCCACACACACACACAGACAGACAGACGTCATTCAGAAAATGGTCTCATTCGATTCAGGGAAGGTCAAGACATGTATATCCGTTGAAATCTCGGGTTCGAAATTTTTCATGATTACAAGACTTACTTATTACTTCGTAAAGGAAAGTAAATAGTGATTTGACAATTTTATTTCATCTTGTTACCGTTGTACCTCTTAGCCTATTAGACTTACGTTAAAAATGTTTACACAGAAACAGTGGAAAATTTTATCAGCTTCAACTTTGTAGTCATAGAATCAACTGTTGCCGAGTTATTTCATAATAATCCTTGTTATGTACGTACCTATTCAAGATGAGGCTCGCGTGCAATCCTCCCAAGGTCGAAAACTTGTAATTTTCATCTGGGTCACTACTTAAATAACATATCCCAAAATCATTTCTACCCCACCTATTTTTTTTGTAAGGCAAAAATACCTACTAACATAGGCTACTATGTAGACATTCACATGCATGTCAAACCAACCAATACTCCATAGTAATACTCTGACATTGCACCATATAAATTATTATTTGATTACGTTATCAATTACTGTTTCTTCAATATAAAATATAGATTGTTTCTTAAATTTCGGAGTTACGTCTGTGTGTGTGTGTGGGTGTGTATGTGAACGCTCTAGAGCCGAAACTGTTGAACGTAAAATTATGAGTCTTCAAACTTAAGACTTGTATATGGTCTAGTTGTGCACTTTCTATTTTTGAAAAGAATATTCAAACCGGCAGTGCATGTTTACTCCATGCATTTTTTGTTCTAGCTCCAATATCACTAGAACGGCTGCACTTACGGCAAAAATAGTTGTGTTCATAATGAGAGATATTAATATTTCGCACAACTTTTGTTTGAAAAGTATCTTCGATAAATGTACCAGTTACAAGAAAATTGCTACTAAAAATCATAAGTATCTTGTTTACGTTGTCATGGATTCGATTGTAGCTAAATAAATCGGACAAGAAAACAAAATAGACTCAATAAGATAAATGACATTTCAGAATATTTCTGTAGAGTATTGGTTAGTTTTGATAGCTAGTACTTCAGAACTATTACAAATTGGTATTGGTATAATTTTCCACCCATTCATTTATATAAGGTAAGATTAGTTTTCATATTGTTTCTGTTGGATTATTATTTCCTAACAGTATATTTTCATAATCAACATATATGTTTCATATTGAACAAACAATATTGGATAACATAATAATATAATAAGATAATTGGTACAATTTCAGTGTATTACTGTGAATTATTGGTGATTTTTGACAGTTTGTTTGGAATAAAAATTATTAAATATTATTATTTTGAATTTTTAAATATGCACTAAAATTTTCTTTTATCAATATAATCTACAAAGAATTGTAAGACTTTGTATTTCTATAACATAACATCTATTGTTGGATAGATTGACGAATCTAGCCATCAATGAATGGCATTACAGTTCCCTATATTATAATGCTCGCTACTTGTTTTTGACGATATCAAAAAAAAAAATTATTTTACATTTTTTGAAATTGTGACCCTTATAGGCCATAATAATTAAAAATTAATTATCAATTTTAATGCTATGCGGGAAGTAGGCGGGAGACGATCACTGCTCGCATTGCGTAT